>CM057168.1:13618366-13648668 GCA_029962745.1 Echinometra lucunter
TTTTTTTTTCCTTCTCAATTTCGATGTAGAGTTGATGATATTAAGGGATAAAGAACTTGCACAACGGAGCTTCATGGAAACAGGAAACCTATTTCGAAGGTTTCCCCCTACTTAATTGTCCATAGACTGCAGTATATAGCAGTTGTGGTAGTAGTAGTAGTAGTAGTAGTAGTAGTAGTAGTAGTAGTAGTAGTAGTAGTATAGAAATAGTGGTAGAAGCGGTAATGACAGTAGTAATAGTCGTAGTAGTAGTGGCACCAAAAGTAGTAATATTTCCTATATTATTATTACTATGTATATTACTATATATTATATTATCATCACCATTGCATGCTCTACTACTAATACTAATACTATTGCTACTATCATTATTATTGTTATTATTGTTGTTATTATCATTATTATTATTGTTCTTATCATTATCATTATCATTATTATAGCTACTGCTGCTACTACTACTACTACTACTACTACTACTACTATAATGTGATAATTCATAGATTTTCATCACCATCATTATCATGATTATAATCGCCATAGTCATCATTATCATCATTATATTCATCATACAAGTGTTCTTTATCATCATACAAATTAACAACGTCAGAGTGGCATCATGTCTTTTACACTGCAACTTTATCTCTAGTTTGCCCGCTTTCTGATAAGAAGAATTTAGGGCAATCTAATGTTGAAACTTCAATAAGATAAGAATGATAACATAATCAGAATGAAAACAAAAAAGCCACAGAAAAAAAATCAGTTAAAATATATGTTTGAACAGAATATTTATTTAAATAATAAAAAAATAGAATTAGAAATGTCTGCACCCGTTAGCATAAGCTAACGCTGTTAAAAAAAACATATTCACCTCTTTTTTCTCTCTCTTTGCTTCGAAGGAAAGGATAATTGACAAGCCCTAAAGGGTTCAAAATTGAAGTCATAACAACTTGCTTATCACTATTGGTGAAGAAATGCATTTGCTCTTTCTCCAGGTCATTTACGATTGGAAAGAAAGAGGCCAGCAATTTCGACAGTAAAGAGTGAAAGAGAGACATAGACATGATAGAGAGAGAGAGAGAGAGAGAGAGATTGCTGGGTGAAGGAAAGAGCAGAGAGATATGGAGAAGGGAAAGAGGGGGTAGTGAAGAGGGAAGGGGACAGTTTACGAGGAAGGGAAAGAGAGAGAGAGAGGGGGAGAGAGAGAGAAGAGAGAGAGGGAGAGAAAAAGAGAGATATAGAGAGAGGGAGCGAGAGAGAGAGAGAGAGATGCAGAAAAGAGGAAGCCATCTTCATTGTTCGTGACAGGCAGTACGGAAGTCATAGAAGAATTGTCCAAATCGGTTTACATCGAGAAAGGCGTTTTCACTGAGTTCATCATTCATCACAACCCCCTCGGCCTCGTGCTTCTCAACTGCATTTAAAGGAATAGGCGAGAAAGGTCGAAGAAAAAATAAAATACGATAGCTTCAGACAGTTTTAGGGTAACGGAATTTCTTCTAAGCATGATTAAAATTCCTAATGAATTGGAATATGAAGTATCTATTGAAACTATACACCTAGGTCGTTAGTAAAAGTCTTTCCTCTGTATCCATGGGTGATGTTTTGTTTTAGTGTGGAAAAAAGTGCTCATGATCTTTTACTAAGGAACGCTTCGTACACCGTCGTAAGAATAGATGGTGGCCCTTCTGCAGGGGCGTCGCTAAAGGGGGGGTGTGGGGGGGTGTGACACCCCCCCATTAAAAATTCTTGTCGGCAAATTCGCGATTGCTGTCGGCAAAAAAGAGAGAGAGAAAGGAGAGGGAAGAGGAAGGAGGGAAAAAAGAAAAAAGAAAGATGAGTAAGGTGCCCAAATAGAGTCATATTCGGCTTATTTGCTTGTGCATTTTGACGACGAAATAACACTGGTAACAGGAAAGAGAGCCTATTTTTCCTCGCTCGCTGCGCTCGCTCGTATTATATTAAGATACAGGATGTTTTCGGAAAGCAAACACATTTGCCAAGTGAAATAAACAAATATATAATTTAGATATTTTGGGGCCCATCATGTATTTTGTTGAAGAATTATCACCTCTATACCATAAAAAAAGAGTAAATATATTTTTTCTCGCTCGCTGCGCTCGCTCGTATAATATTTAGATACAGGATGGTCTTTGAAAGCAAATAGATTAGGTAGGAGAGGTGACCAAATATATCACAATAGGTATCTTAAAGGCCCATCGTGTATTTTGATGAAGAACTCTCACTTCTACCATGAAAAGGAGTATTTTTCCTCGCTCGCTATGGTCGCTTGTACATTATTCAGATACAAGATGGATTTGGGAAAGCAAACGAGTTCGGCAAGCGAGGCCCATCGTACTTTGATGAAGAGTTATCACCTACCATAAAAAGAGTATATATATTTTTCCTCGCTCGCTGCGCTCGCTCGTATGATATTTAGATACAGGATGGTCTTGGAAAGCAAGTAAATTAGGTAAGAGAGGTGACCAAAATATCAAAATAGATATCTTAAAGGCCCATCATGTATTTTGATGAAGAACTTTCACTTCTACCATGAAAAGGATTATATGATAAGGAGTATATAGATTTTTTCCTTGCTCACTGTGCTCGCTCGTATAATATTACGATTTAGGATGGTCTTTGAAAGCGAATGAATCATGTGAGAGAGGTGACCAAATATATGATTTAGATATCTTTAAGCCCATCATGTAGTTTGATGAACAACTATCACTTCTACGAAAGAGAGTGTATATTTTTCCTCGCTCGCTGCGCTCGCTCGTATTATATTAAGATAGAATATGTTTTCGGAAAGCTAACACATTCAGCAAGTGAGGTGAACAAATATAATTTAGAAGTAAAATATAATAGAGGCACACAATTGAACATGCCTCGTGGGCTTTATACAGTTGAATTTGTCGACGTTGGTCGTCGGCAATCGGAGGCATAATTTGTCGGCAATCTGGCCTCTACACCCCCCCATTAAAAAAAGTCTAGCGACGCCCCTGCCCTTCTGCCAGCCAAGCGACGAGATTAACTGGACACTGCGCTCCTTGGGTAGCGTTATACATGTTATAGCTTCTTTCATCCAAGATGTGACCAATTCATTTAGAGATTAAATGAGATGATCGTGAGAAAGACACCTTGTCCAATCTGAAAATCGTGGTCACAAATCTGCAGAATCGACATTTTATTTCAATGATGAAGAAAAAAAAAAAAGGTGAATTCTGCAAATTTGCGCCCATGCTTATCACATCCCTTGAAAGACCGATAGTGAAAACAAACAGTGGCATGAATGACCTGCCATTTTTAAGTGCGATTTGAGTCACTTTTAGTCTATGTGAAATACCCCCGGATCTTTCTTCTGAGACTACCAAGCGCCCTCATCAATTACATCACATTGGCCCCAGTGTCCACTAAGATTACTAGATCTTACTGCATTGCATCACGCTTCCAACATCCCAGACAAACCTTAGTCATCTAAGTGGATGTGATTACTTTGTACTTCTTAGACATGTTAGACCTGTATCATGAATAAATCCACACCCCATGCACTTTAAAAAAAAGAAGAAGAAGAAGAACCTTTTAGAACAAATCTATGCTCTCATTCATGCTGGTTTTTTTTTCTTCTTCTTTTTCTTCATCTTTCATGGCTTCGGCATATCTGTCTGTAAGGGAATGATCAAGGCTTTAATTACTATCATAGCAAGGCCGATGACTCATCATTAGGATTTAACAGTGACGTCAAGTGTCACGTGACGTCTGGTATTTGCCTTTTTCCCAGTGTAGCCATGAACCCTTATGAGTTATTAGTCCTAGAAATGGTAAACACATTGGGGCATGTTCATGTATGATAAAGGCGAATGCAATTTATCACGTTCGATTTTTTAAAACCCCGTTTCCGTGTATGAGGTATCCCAAATTGGATCCCACTTATCCTCCATCCCGTCTCTCTCTCTCTCTCTCTCTCTCTTTACTCTCTCCCTTCACATGCATATTCCCCATCTCCACCACCACCACCCCTTTTTCTCTCTCCCTCTATCTTCAAGGCTCTCTCTCCTCTCTCTTGCACACATACACAGGCCAACGCGCACACGCACACAGACCTACCCTCAAACTCGAAGAAATTCTCTCACTCCTCCATGTCTTCTTTGTCTTTCTTTTCTCCTTGTCTCTTCCTTTATCTCTCTCCCTCTCTCTCTCTCTTCAAGACTGTCTCTCTCTCTCCTCTTTCTTGCACACATTTTTTTTTGTTTAGGCCAAGCGAACACCCACACCCACACCCGTACAAATTCTCTCACTCCTCTTTGTCTTTCCCTTCTCTTGTCTCTTCCTTTCTCTCTCTCTCTCTTTCTGCCAGGCTCTCTCCTCTCTCTTGCTCACATACACAGGCCGACGCACACACGCACATAGACCTACCCTCACACTCGAACAAATTCTCTCACTCGTCTTTGTCTTTCTCTTCTGTGTCTCTTCCTTTCTCTCTCTCTCTTTTCAAGGCTCTCTCTCCTCTTTCTTGCACATATACATAGGCCAACGCGCACACCCACACCCACACACATACCCATACAAATTATCTCGCTCCTCTCTTTCTTTGTCTTCTCCTTGTCTCCTCCGTTCTCTCTCTCTCTCTCTTTCTCTTCCAGGCTCTCTCTCCTCTCTCTTGCATACATACACAGGCTAATGCGCACACCCACACCCACACCCACACCACACCCGTGCTAATTCTCTCACTCCTATTTGTCTTTCTCTTCTCTGTTTCTCTTTCCCCTCTCTCTCGCTATCATCCTATCTTCTATCCTACTGCTTTTCAGCTGAAGTTGAAGTCGTGTAAAATGAGGCGATAAAGTCTTTTGTTAATAGAAATGTACCCCACTGAGCAAAGGCCGAGAAAATCAAGGGGAAAACCCTTGTTATGAGAGATAATGTAATGTCAGTCAGCATTTGACTTTGGTGTTGATTTAAGACAGCCTTTTGTAAGAAAACAAAAATTGATCTTGAGAGCGTAATTTCCGAGAAAAAAGAAAATCTCTTTTCATTAATCATACCCTTTCGAGCGGTTCAAACACTCGACTAGGCACTGCCAGAGATGTGAAAGACCGTTGTTCAAATCATGGCCCTACGCACATAGGTGGGCACGGAGGTGGGGGGAGAGTTGCCCCCTAGAAATTTACCAAACCCCACTTTTTAGATTTTTTTCCTCACCTTTTTATTGAGAATTTTCCCAAGCTTCCGCTCAGTCGCTTCTCTCCCTCGCTTGCGTGTTCCCTCAAGTATTGAATATATTCTCCCCCCCAGGACAAAAATCCTGCTTACGGCCTTGGTTCAAATCCCTAAATTTGGCACTTCCCACACAGGTGTTAAATAGGTATCTGCATACACACTAAGAGAAAAAGGTTCAAGTTTGCACCCTAAAATTTGGCAGAACCTCTTTGGGTGCAGTCTTGCACCCTACATGATAAAGGTGCAAAAGTGCACCTTTTGGTTCATGTTTGCATCCGGAAATGTAGAATGCCGAATTTTAGGCGTTCAAAAAGGTGCAGATTTGCATCCTATGAAGGGTACAACTCTGCACCATTTAGGGTGCAAATTACTGTAGCTAACTGCACCCTCAAAGATGCAAAAAGCTTCTAAGGGTGCAAAGTTGCACCCAAATATGAGCTCCCAGTGTTGCATTTGAAAGGTGCAATTTTTTTCTTAGTGTGTAAGAAGTAATTCTTTGCATGCTGTGTGTACCATAGCTGAGTAATAGACTTGCTGATCCGGGGTAATACGGGATCTACTTGAGCATACTTGGGGTATATACGAGAGCTTCATGAATATTGAATTTAATAACATCATGTTACTACATACACTGCGCACATGATGTCAATATTCCATATGCGTCGTTACAACAAAGGGCATTGTAATAAAAGCTCTTGCAAACGTTGCGTTTTCTTGGACATGATTTTGATAAACATTCAGATAGATGTTCTAGAAGTGGATTATTTTTTTCATTCATTGAAAGAATTGTCTGAAAGAGTAGTTTAGCCAAAGACCTGAGGCAAATAGGACTATGTTATTTATATTAACTCTCACGCAGAACTAAATCTCCACATCGAATAAACAAAAAGAGGTGAGGGGGAGTGAATTGTTTGTTTAAAAAACCCTTATGAGTATTCTGCCCTGTTTTCCTAACATTTACAAAATTGTTATTAAATAAATTTTGTTGTTTCATCATTTCTATTCTTACGTGATATTTATTTCTCTATTTATTTATTTATTTATTTATTCATTTATTTATTTTGGGGTATGATGCAAGGAGCTAGGTTGGCCATGCATCATAAGAGAGTAAAGGAAAATGCGGTCACGTGACTAGCATTCGTCATAACAGTAGTCATAGCAGTCGTCATGATAACAAAGACCGATGGCCTCCTGTACAACATGACAAAAGTGAATTCATCTACACTCTAAAAAAGAATTGGTCAGAACAACCGATGTGTTGGTGAATATGTGTCCGACCGAAGAAATTGGTCGAAATCAACCAAAATATTGGTACATTTAAACCAATAATTTGGTAAATCTTAACTAATAATTTGTCAATTTTGGGGAATATTTTTGGTCGGAAACATATTCACCAACACATTGGTTATTTTTACCAATCCCTTTTTTTAGAGTGTATCATGATCTTTACAATTTCTCTTTCTTTCTCTACATCTTCCTCACGGTGTGTGTCATCACACACACACGCACACACACACACACACACACCGTGAGTGTGTGTGTGTCGTCACCCCCTCTCGGTCTCGCCTTCTCAATTTCCCTCTTTTCCCCGCTCACCCTGTCTTTCTCTCTCTCTCTCTCTCTCTCACTCTCTCTCACTCTGTTTTATTTTCTCTCCCAAACTCACTCAGTCATATCTCATATAACATGTTATAATAGTACAAGGGAGAGAATGGAGATAATTATATGATATAAAATTATCTCAAATCTCTCCCTTGAATAAACCCTTCTGTCCCCTCTTCCTCCTTCTCTTTCCTTTATTTTCGTATACCATTCTCTCTTTCTTTCTCTTTTTCTTGTGATATATCTCTTAATTTACCCTTAAATGTTCCGATATAACATCCTCCTTTTTCCCACCTTTTCTCATTCAGTTCTTCTTCCCTCTCTCTCGCGTTCTCGCTCCCTTTCTTTCTCTCTCTCTCTCTCTCTCTTTTTATCTCCTATTTCTTTTATTTCCCCTGTGTCTTCCACACTGTGTCATCTACTTCTCCCTTTCTTTCCTCTTCTTCATTTATATACCCATCTCTATCTTGTCCCCATGATTTCTCTCTTTCTAATTATTTTGCTATACCTTGTCGTTTTTCCCAAATCCCATTTATTCCTCTTTCTCTCTCTCTCTCGCTCTCTCTCTCTCTCGCTCTCTGTCAACTGCTCTCCGTTAATCATAATCAATAATACAGTTTCAACATGAATGTGTATTATAGTCAGCCATCCCACGTTTAATTTCATTGATTGAATCTATCGAGCCAGCAGAAATTAATTAGCCCCGGTTTGTGAATTGCTCCCTAGGGAACAGTGGGTCATGAGATATTCAGAGTGAAATTTCATGTAAACCCCATTTTGCGCATTGTGGGATTGAAATAATATTCCACGTCTCCCTGCTTACGACATTAAGCCAGTTCAAACAATGAACCCAAATTAATTCGTATCCACTATAACCACCCCCTCCCTCACTCGATCCATTGTGGCTATATATATATTACTGCACTTCTCCATCTCTCTCTCCCTCTTTCTCTCTCCTTCTCTCTCTTCTAGCATCTCCCTCATCTCTCCTTTCAAGCCCATCCATCCCTCACTCTTCCCGTCTTTCCCCTTTCCCTCCCAGCTCTCTCTCTCTCTCTCTCTCTCTCTCTCTCTCTCTCATCCTTCCTAATTTTCCTCTAATTGGCTTTTCCCTCTACCACTCCTTTTCACCCCTTACACACTATTTTCCACTACCCCCCCCCCAACACTTGTCCATTTCATCCTCATTTGTAAGCCTATATAGGTCGATTCGTAGATTTCTTTGTATCATTAACCTTTATACCCACAAGTATGAATACATGGAGTTCCTATCATTATACCTCCTATCTTAAGCTTTATTTTTCCTCAACATACACATTTGTCATGTCTGTAATCCAATTAAGATTATTCCTCGTCTTCGAATAATAATTCAAGAATGAATATTGCTGGCCTGAGCCAACGCTGTGCGTATGACGATCCCTTTTTTCTATGGATGATTTTCTTTATGATTTTTTTTTTTATATTTGGCATGAATTTGGAAAGTTTGTAAATGCATGGTAAATACTTAAAGAAATAAATGATCAACTGGAAAACAGATCAATTCAAATCAAACGTCATGGTAGGGCAATTGCATTACTTGATTTTGTATTGACTTGTCCCCATTATTTCTAATTCTTTGCTGTTTCAGATCCTTGAGTGCAAGGAAACATTACTGTCGTGAAATACACTACATTAGATTCTTAGTTCCTAGTTTCTATTTAGATCCACTTTCACCATCCTTCGACAATAGAGAATATTGCAGAACCTCCCCGTCGACCGGTCGCCTGACAATACAATATAAAATGAAATACATTACAAAATTTGAGGGATGTATTACTCCATTTGCGTCATACCCTGTCCCCAATTCTACCAAGACCCGACAAGCAAAGAGTATGAATGTCAGATGTTGGTTCAGGTTGTCGTCTTTATTACATCGAAATGAGCAGGATCCCAGAAGCGGGTGGGCGGGGGGCTGTAGCCCCCCCCCCCCCCCCCATTTTGGATAAAGATGAAAAAAAAAAGAAGTAAACTACAAATAACTATAAAAAAAAATACTCAAAGGCTCGCAAAACCATGAAACCGCCAAGAGGCTCCGTCCCCTGGATCACGCCTGCTTTTACGTCAGCCCCCACCCCCAAAACGTTCAGCAGCCCCTGATGCGTACATAGTCCCATATACCGGATGCAATGTCTCACAAAATATTTTGAGGTATTGACATTCTTTGTAAGTGCCTTGTGTGGAAATAGTGTTTGTTTTCATAACTATTTCTACACAGAACTTAAACTGACCTGCTTCGATGGTTTTGGGCAATTTTAGAAATATAGAAATATTAGACATTTACTGAAATTTTATCGTTATTTTTTCTCTGTCTTCAGGCTTACCTTTCACATAGTTGGGTACACATGCGGCTTCAACAGGGAAATGGTGTCTAATATCCACCCCCCCAAAAAAGCTGGTCCCTTTTTTATTGTCCCCTCAGGATATGAAGGAATTGACGCCCTGATTTCCATGGGTTTACTCTTTCATCTATATGTTGCCCGTCCATTTCCAAAGCGTACTAACTTTGTAGTTTGAACGTTATAATAGAACCTTTAGCTTCCAAGTAAAGTAGTGACGTTTAATAAAAGGCCACAAGGATGACATTTTCCTAATGACTGCAATATAACCTTACGGGATAAGGAACCTTCAAGTTAATGCCATTTATCATTTCTTCAAATGATAATCATCTGGCGATCAAGTGATGGTCCTGATGATAAACTAGCAGTAATGGTTAAAAAGTAGCAATATAGTAGCTGTAGTAGTTGTAGCAGTGGTAGTAGTAGTAGTAGTAGTAGTAGTAGTAGTAGTAGTAGTAGTAGTAGTAAGTAGTAGTAGTAGTAGTAGTAGTATAGTCATGACAATAAATATCACAAGATTCACTTGGTCGCTGAGCTACCATAAATGTTGCATGATGGCTCATAATATATATATATCGCCGTACCTGAAACTCAAGTAAGACCAGGGGCGGCGCCAGAGTATTTTGATAGCCGGGGGGGGGGGGGGGAGGATGACGCAACATTGGCAACGGCGGACTGCGTGTCTGAGCGGATGAACCAATAGCGGTATCATAATTTTATGCATGATCAATCCTACCCTCTCTTCCCCATATTCTTCTTTCACCTTCTTCTTCTTTTTTCCTTTTTGTTTGTTTTGATCACTTGAATGAGATGATAGAGGGCGGCAACCCCTTGCACGTGATTTGTGCTTTACTCAGGGGCGGCAAGGGGTTGCCGCCCCTGAGTAAAGCACAAATCACGTAGCCCCCCCCCCCCTTTGCCTTTACAAGCGCGCACTTCTCTCTCTCTCTCTCTCTCTTCTATTGCATTTCTTTTATTCCAGCACATCTTTCCAACTGTAATACATCACATGCATGCATACTCAAATCACAACGGCAAACGGACTCGAGACAAACTTCTGTCTATTTGCTTAAATCCAATTCTTTGTTTGGTCTACCGTTGTTTGCTGCCACTGCGAGGCATAAATCTTGTTTCGACCTTAACCTTTCCGCATAATATTATTATCCCTATTTTTTCTCAAGCTTTTTATTCTCCCCCTTTCATTTTTCTTCTTTATTCCGAATCCTAATTTTATACCTTCTTACGCATTTGTCTCTTTCTCTTTCCTTTTTACCCCCCCCCCCCTCTCTCTCTCTCTCTCTCTGTTTACTTATCTCTCCCGGTTTTTTCAAACATTTTTTTCATTCAAAAGAGATATAGCAATGTGATATTATTTGCAATCCAGTGCAAGATTTATTGCGAACATGAAGCGTGATGTTCAGAATACACCTAGCAAATACATGAACAATACGAACTGACGGTCATCGAACTATTGTAACCATGGGAACAGACAAATCTTTGATTAAAAGTTGCAACTACATCAAAATATCATTAGCAAAGTTAATTTTCGAGAGTTTTGGTTTCTGTACACAATAAAATATCAATTTTACAACTTTATACATGTGAAGAGTTAATTTCCTAAAGGCGTTGAATCCACCTTGATATATTTCGAGTAAATCAAAGATTTTTTACTTAATCCATTTATTTCTTCGAAACATCAAAACTTTATCACAGTAGGAAGTACCAACTTTAGCTTTGGACATTACTAAAAAATGATAGGAACTATTGAATGCATGAGTAGTATCTTTTTTTTTTATTTCAGATTTCAGTAAATTTATCATACACGACCTCGAATGTTGAGAAAAAAATACATTTCCAACCTATAGCGCTAAATCCGTGCAAACGAAAAAGAAAGAAAAAAAAATAGAAAAAATTACTGCTCGTGTATTATTTTTTATTTATTATTTCATCTTTTTTTTCAAATTTGTTAAATGGCCTATATGGTACTTGCAACTGTCTTATTAAAGTATTGATTTTTCGAAGAGGGAAAATGATAACTTGATGTACGCAAAGTGGATTCAGCGACTCTTGGGAATAGGCATATGTTTTTACCCAAATTGTCTACTTCCTTAAAATATTTTCTACATGCAAAATTTGTTATAATGAAGCGCATATGAAACAAACATCCAGTGGTGCTAAAACCTAGGTTTCGGTGAAAAATATATTTGGCGTTTTTTTGAAATGCGCTCTACATGACCATAGTGGACTGTACCACCAGAGCACATGGCGTAACCTTGAATATCTCATCGATTCTTCTTTGATGAGTTTGTGCGCGAAAACCATTCATTTCGTTTATTTTTCGATTAATGATAATGATAATCAGATAATAATAATACAAAGCACGACATGGTAAATGCATGACATAGCAATTAGTCACTTTGGTAATGTCCTTTTAAAACGGATATTTGGTTGGTCATGTTATAGCGTTGAGAATCGAAAAAGAAAATTATTATTACTCGATCGCTTATGAATAAACAGACGATTACATGAACATGCAAACTAACTGAAGATAGACTGACTTGATCAGAATGATAGTACATGAATAAGAATTGTGATATTTCGAAGAAGGAAAATGGTTTCAAGAAAAATCCGCAATTTGCGTATACAGTGGATTCAGCGACGTTTGGAAAAGAAAAAAACATGTTTTTAACAATTTTTCCCTTTCCCAAAGTATTTCCAAACTCAAAGTAGTCACAGTTGTGCTAAAACGCTGGTTTCGTTGACAAATGGATTTAGCGCCCTTTAGAAATATGCTCTTCTTGACTATAGTCAGTGGACTGTATATCAGAGCGCACAGAGTAACCTTAAATATCTCATCGATTCTTCTTTGATGAAACTGTGCGTGAAAACCATAATTTTTTTTTGAATGATAAAAATAATGATGATAATAATAATAATAATAATAATAATCATAATAATAATAACAATAATGATAATAATGATAATAATGACGAAGAAAATAATAAAAGCAAGACATGATCAATGCATGAAATAGCAATTTCACTATGGAAATGTCCTTTTTAAATGGATATTTGGTATTGCGAATGCATAACTGTAATTAAGACCCAGCGTTCAGTATATACAAAGAAAATATTGCTCTCTCGCTTATGAATAAATAGACCATGACATGAGCATGCAAATTCGATAAGTGAAAACAAAAAAAGAATGGTCTTTGATAGTACATGAATAAAAATGCAAAGGTATACTATATCACTGCGTCAAAATGGTACTTTCCTGCTCCTCTTCATACTCCTGTTTGGTTTCACTTTTATGCGCAGTTGCAGTATATGAGCGATCACCATCCTATCTACGGGTCTTTTGATTGGTATACAGAGGCAGGTCTCGGGAAGAGAGAAAATTAGGGAAAGATGGACTATGAAGTGTCCGGCATTATTTTACATAAACTCAACAAGCAAGTCCCTCCCTTTTGAAAATAGCGGAAATTTTTTGTGAAAATGTTTTGAGAAACATAGCTTGGCAGGAGTGGTTTGAAACGAATATGATGTTACAGTGCCAAAATCAACAAACTGTTAGTGAAATAAGAATATGCACTTGTGCCACATTAACAGTAAATTTCAACATTTCACATTACAGTGAGCTCACTCAACCACGACACGACGACTAGTCTTGGAATGTGTTGATACACGTTGGTAACAATATCTTGGTGCCGTTGCATTAAAACTTGCTATAACAGTAACTTTGCAGTTAATGGTAACTACCATGGTAACGTTGCTCAACAGCCAATCAAAATCCAGTATTCCATGAAAGTTACCACTGATGGCAAAGTTACTATAATAGTAAGTTTTATGCAACGGCACCCTGGTGTCCCTTCTTTCAATATACTGGATGGCGTTTGCAACTTTAGGAGGGTTGAACATAACAATATCCCCCTAAATTTGCACTCATCCAACCGTGAAAAAAATGTGAAAAGTGTTAGGACAGGTGTGAAGGAGTCAAACAATGGATGAGAAAACAACAACAACAGCACTTACATACACCAAATACAGCATTCGCCCAAATCTTGCTTCACAGACCCCCCCCCCCCCCCGCCATGACTCTTGTGACTTTCGAAAAGTGACAATTTTGCCTATGAGTGCTCACTCGTGCATGAATGAACTGATCAATTTCATTTTTACAAAGAAGCTGAATAGCCGATACGTGTAGGAACACTCCTACCAAATTATTTTGCTCATTAGCCAGTATTCTAATTCAAAATTTGGATGGTAAGCAATAATTACATGCGATGAATACTAAGCAATATATACATTCCATACATTTATACACTAGGTAATTTAAAAGTCCTTGTTATACATCTCAGACGAATTTTATGCATATCTGGTACAACCTTTACTACACATCATCAGTTTGATTATGCTCTTCAAGGATATAATGTCAGTGCTTTTCTTTGTTTAACAACTTCTAATCTTCTAATTTTAAAAAGACAAAATCGAAAGCCGTTTACTGACCCATAACACAGACCGTTTTTCTATATAAGTATCAGCAGCTAATATTTTTTTCATTATCATCAATACAATTACTAGTATTATCATTAATACTATATTCTTATTATCCTTATTTTCACTATTCATTATCAAGATTATAAGTGTTTTTATTATCATCTTTAAGATTAATGTAATCATTATTATTAGGTGGTCTGTCATCTTGACAGATTGCCTGCTGATTTCGTCCGAAGTTTCATGGTAAGAACGTCATCATATTCTCATCTGAACTAAAAAAAAAATGATTATAAATTTGTGACATCATATTTCCAGAATTCAATTGACGATATCTCGCTTATGGTTGGTTGATTTTCGCCAGGATTTTGGTATGTTGTAGCTGAGAAATTTTGCACCTGACTGTTTACTTCTTTTTTTTCATTTTGATATTTTTATCATAAACTGATAACGGATTAAAGGCATCACGTCAGAATTTTCCACATCTGCGTGTTATGTCTATGCCATTCAATAACACAATGCATTTAGAGTACACTACGGCACATTTAATCATTCAAAGTCGACATTATCAATTTCAATCAAATTTCGGTCATTCATCAGTCATCATATTAAAAACTTCCACAAACTTTTTAAGAGTCCAAAAGTTATCATGACTCCATCCAGGCGCCATTTTGTCAAAAAACAACAAATAGTCATATCTCCGAAACTTGATGATAAATCTTCTCGAAAATCGCCACTGATATCACATCTCGGCCAAACATGTACACACAAGATCACAACCCGAGCTCGATTCCTGTTTCTTTCCGAAGGTGTTTTTTTTTGTGTGTGTGTGAGGGTGTGTGTGCGTGTTTGTGTGTGTGTGTGTGTCGACGTATTTTTCTTGTCCATTCTTTTCATTTACATCTTTTTAATGATATTTTCCTCAACGAAAATGACCTTAAACTTGAAGCAAATGTATGTCCATTTGATCTACGACTAATAATTTTTTGAAATTGTTGCTTCTTTAATCTCAACTAGGAAATTAAAAACATAAAAAATTATTAGTAATCTCTTTTAACAACCGATCCTCCCTCTGTTTTACCTTCGTAATTACTTTAAGAGTGAATGTATAACCCTACTGAAATTTAGGCATTGGCATAATGTTAATACGACAATTTTTCACTTAAACTTTCAAAGTCATGAAGTCATCATGACGTCATCCAGACGACGTTTTGCCAAAATAATCTTAAGGTCATATTTTCATTGAGGAAGGTCATTTCTCTTTCATATTCTGTAAGGTTTAAGTCAACATCAATCCAAACTATTCCATCAACTTAAACGCGCGCTTAAGCGTACGTATGCGAGTCAGTGCGCGCGCAAATATTGAAAAAAGCACAGAATCATCTGAAATACATTTTGCTCACGTTTCAAGCCATTTTAGGCATTTTAGAAATTTCGGCGCGTTTTGCGCGCGCGCAGGTCGTAAATAAACGAAAAATGCCATTTTTTTTTTTTCATGATTCCAACTCCTGATACTATTCCTGGAAAAGTACAATGATTAAGAATCGATTTCATCCGAACATCATTTCGCACGCGCGTACCAAATTTTAAAATCCGTGCGTGCCCCTATGTGACAAATAACAACGCAAAAAACGTACCTTTTTATATTCCGCCGTAGCTCCTAGTAGAAAAGTCGGAAACCCTCAGATTTGTTTACATTTTCTGAAACTTTATAACTTGTAGATATGAATCCATGAAAAATTGACCCTTTCGCAAATACAACGTCATTAAATTCTCACCTGATCTCAAGAATTCGATTTTAAATTTATGACGTCATATTTTCTGCATTTAAATGAAGATATCTCGCTTATTGTTGGCTTGTTTCCTCCTGGATTTTCATATATTGCAGCAGAGACAATTCTCTACGTGAAACATGTTTCAGTCTTCATGTTAACAAAGGCAGCTTTTTCCAATATTGCGTTGAATGCATTCATGTCACATGTTCACATTTCAAGTATATTCTCTATGGGACGGGACTTTTTCTCAAATTTTGATTCTACATTCCAGTTATTGTTGTTTTTGATAGCAATACCTGCGTCATTTCTGGTCGATTTTCGCTGAACTTTGAGTATGTTGCAACTGAGAAAATTTTCTACCAGGAGGGTGACATTAATTTTCAGTCTGATTTTGGCAGCCAACCTAATTCGTCCTAAGTGACGAATTAAAATGTCTCGTTATTATTATTGTTGTTATAGTCATTATTACAATCAATTCTGTGATAATTGTTATTATCGAAATTATCATCAGAATTTATATGATAACGGTATTAGCTATACAATCAAGCCTTGTCAAACAGCCATCATACAATTATACTGAGGGCCCACAAAGAATGAGATCTTCGATTTCAACAGCATTCTTGACACAACAACATTAGTGGGTTCTTTTTTTTTCTTACTTGGTAAAAAAGGATATTTCGAGAGAATGACGTCAATCATAATTTTGTGATAAGACGTTCTGATTCTACTGCTATTTTGCAAGTCACTGTAATTTTCAAGAAAAAAGTAGTTACATAATAATATCATAAACGTGTGTCTCAGCATTGACAAATAGAATGGTCGTGATGCGGGTCAACATCTACTTCACAATTACTCACTGAACACATGCTTCAATGATAGCATATCAACAGAAATATTTCCCAGGCCAAGATATCACCCCGACAAAAGGTGTTTAATTTGGAAAATAAGTATCAATAGAAGTACACAATCTTAAGTTAGTTCCGATTTCATTTTATATATACAAATGATGAAATATTACATCTTGGAATTTCCTACGTTACCATGGTTACGCAACAATATCTTACAGGCAGTGAATACATAACGAGTAAACTGATCTGTTCAAACCACTGGATTGTAACTGTTAAGGTATAGTTATTCCTGTGTTGCTGAATGGGGAGCAAGTCGACAGGCATTATGTTACTTCATTTTTTGCGTAAATCATTTCGTTTAAAAAACAAGTCAAGAAATTTTGCTTACAATTACTGTTCAAAACCATTGTGTTATCAACGTATTTACTTTCTACAAATATTCTATTTTACACTACAGCAGTAACATGAGATCGTGAAACTATGGCATAATAATATCATAAACGTGTGTCTCAGCATTGACAGATAGAATGGTCGTTCTAAAAACCTTTTAGAGAAATGTGCCAGTCAGAACCACCTTTTGTCCTGTGTGTAAAACCCCACAGAAAAGGGGTTCTAAACAGGGTTTTTGTTTTTGTTGTTGTTATTATTATTGCAAGGACCCCAAAAGGTTCCTTCTGCAACCAATAATGGCCTTTTGAGAACTTGTATAGTTCCCAGTGTAGGACAAGAAAAGGTCCTAATGAGCACCATTTTTTCTAAGAGTGTAATATTTGTAACGGTACGTAGTCAAACTAAAAATACAAAATAGAAAAAAAAAAAAAACCCTAGCAATTTGGGAACGACGGCTTTCCATACATTGTGCTTTGTGATAAAGACATCGTCGGCGCCTCGGCAGTCATCCAAACCGTCGTGACGGTATTTCTACTTCGAGAAGATCGACTCTAAAGCTAACCATACAAAGTTGTTTTCATATAGTCTTAACGCCATCTTTGAACGGTATGTTGGCAGATGTGCGTGTGCATTTCTTTACATCAATTTGATAGAAAATGGTTAATTTACATCGAGTGAGAGAGCTTCTGTCGCATGGTGACAATGATGACTTTCTAGACTTTGATGAGTTTGGTTTGATCTATGACATAAATAAGCCATCTAATCCTGATTTCCGGTATTACTATCCCATCGTCCCGAAGTGAAAAACTATAAATCAACCGAGAACCGTTCAATTAAATGCAGTGGAGGTAAAATTTGAAGGCATACTTGCGCAGATCAGCTGCGCACATTCGAAAACTTCCAACTTTCTGCCAGTAATACTATACAGGATCCTTTGTCCTTTGCCAGGACGGTGTCGCCCTAACAGGATTTTTTAACCGGGGGGGGGGGGGGGGGTGGATGGTGTTTTATAAATCTATTCGTAAAGTTACGAATGACTCTAATATGAAGTGCCAAATGGGATGTCCGAAGTGTTTCCTGGGGGATGTTTCATAAAGCTGTTCGTAAGTTACGAACAACTTAACGAACGACTGGTGATACCTTCTTGGGTGCTAATCAGTTTCTCATTCATTTAAACAAGAAGGTATCACCAGTCGTGCGTAAAGTCGTTCAAGTTCAAGTTCAAGTTCAAGTTCAAGTTTATTTCAACCAACCAAGCATACAATATATTACAATCAGTTGACAAAGAAGAAATATATAATGAAAGGTTTGGGACCCCGAGAAAGCAGAGCCTGTGAAAGGGGGCCCCTTAATGAAAGGAACGGAAAACTAAAAACAAAAGTAATAGATGATAACTTATCATAACACTAATTGATAAGAAACATATTTACAATGATAACTAAAATAGTAATTGTGGAACAGAAGCACACAGACAGACACACGCACACATGCACACACACAAACACACTCACGGCTTCCCAAGATTCAATTTAAGGTATTTTGTAACCTCTCAAAAAGAGGAAGTGTTGGAATAGATCTGATGTTTTGAGGAAGCTGATTCCATTCTTTAATGCAAACAATTACAAAAGAATTCAGAGCAGTTTGTGTTCTTGCAAACGGTTGATGGATAGGATTTATCTGACGAGTATCATACGTATGGACAGTCGAGTTAGTAAGAAATGCATCAGTTAAAAATGAATATTGCTGAGCAGATTGTGATTTCTACATAAATATCAAACAATGCATGGTGACTAATTCATCAATAGGCAAAATCATAAGTTGCAAAAATAAAGGAATACTTGGACTTCTGTAATTTGAGTTCGTAATGAACCTGATAACTTTCTTCTGAAGGATTTGTAACTCATTTATAAGGCTCCTATAAGTATTTCCCAATGCAACATTACAATACATTAAGTGAGGCATAATAATAGCCGTATAAAGAGTTACTAAGGTTTGCTAGGGTGAAAAGAACCGTAACTTAGAAATCACACCAACACTCCTCAAGACCTTGGTACATACATTACTGAGGTGATCTTTCCATGATGAATGATCATCAACTGTAACTCCAAGAAACCGTACATTTTGACTCCGGTTGATCTGATGACCACCTATCGAGAATGGATCAACATTAACAGGAATTCTTTTACCCCTTGATCTAAATACAACATATTGTGTTTTGCTAGTATTTAACAAAAGTTTATTGCAACAAAACCATTTAAATATATTGCAAACTTCAATATTTGCTGACAAAATAAGATTATGTATGTCTTTGTGATGAGAGAGTAGGCAAGTATCATCAGCAAAAAGTGAATAAGTAAACGACTGAGATGAATTTATAATAACATTAATATAATAAAGAACAATAAGGGACCCAGGACTGAGCCTTGGGGAACACCACATATTATCTTCCTAGATTGTGATTTAATTCCATTAACCACTACATATTGTAATCGGTTTTGTAAATAGTTTCCAAACCAAGTCAAGGCTACCCCACGAACACCATAATGCTCAAGCTTGCTTAATGATATAATTATCATGATCAATAATGTCGAATGCCTTCGATAAATCCAAAAACACACCAAGACAAAACTTTCCACTATCAATTGCATTTACAATAGTAGTAGTAATAGCAGTAGTTTCAACACACCCATACTTTTTGAGCAGTTCTTTCGAAAGCCAAATTGCTGTGGAATCAAAATATCATGAAATCGAAGGAAATCATCCAATCTTTTCTACACTATTTTCTCTAGGATCTTCGAAAATATAAGTAACAATGCAATGGGTCTATAATTCTCAATGCTTTTACGATCATACTTTTTGAATACAGGGACTACTTTAGCTATTTTCAATTTCTCTGGGACATTACCCTGACTCAAGGACATGTTGGATATATCACACAAGGGATGAACAATGCATTGTATTCAGTTTTTTATGACTTTTGAAGAAATGTCTTGGACGATTTGAAAGTTGAAAGAAAATTAGAAATTTAATGAACAGACGTTGGTTTAAAATACAAGGACGAGGAGTGATTCTACAATTTTTTTGTACGCTGTTTGGACAGGAACAATTTCCTTGCTTATCTAAGAGGGCAAATCAATAAAATATTTATTGAAATATTCTGCCTTTTATAAATCTGAGTTTAAAAGTAAGTCATTATGATGCATATCTTCTGGAAGTGGCGTTTTCTTTCCCCTCCCAAGCAATTCATTCATATGTGACCAAGTCTTTCTGATATCCTTCCGAGTAGTTCGAAAAACACTATTGTAATAATTCTTCTTGTTTTGACGAACAAGGTTGTCAACAAGTTTTTATAATCAATATACCGTTTCCGATTAATCTCATTTTGATTTTTAAAATATGCATAATAAAGCCTATGCTTCTGATTAATAGATTTCAAAAGACTTGGAGTAATCCATGGTTTCCTACATTTCCTCTTTGCACGCAACTATAGGGAAATGTAAATTATATAAGTTAGAAAAAATGTCACTAAAATAGTCATAAGAAACATTTGCATCTAACTGATTATATAGACTAGACCGATCTATATCAAGAAGATCTTGTCTGAAGTTATTAATTTTCTCATCAGTAATCACACGTCTAAATATTTTACTGTTTACCTTGCCTGTAGAGATCGCATTGCCTTTGTTAATGCTACAGATTGGCATATGATCAGAGAAATCAGAACAAAATATTCCAGAGCTGAAACGGTCTTTAACACAATTTGTAAACATATTATCGATTAAGGTTGCTGAAAATGACGTTATACGAGTCGGTTTAGTGATTAACGAAAACAAAACGAATGAACACATGAAATCTACAAAATCTTTTACCTTATCATCTACATCAACATTTAACAAATTTTTAATATCAAAATCACCCATAATGTAAATGTCTTTCTTTTCTTTACTCAGAATTGCATTTCATGGTCAAAGCCATCAATAAATGATCTAGTACCATTCCCAGGTGCTCTATACATACAACCAACAATCGACTTTGTGTTCGCAACACTAATTTCTATAAAAGCAGTTTCATAGTAAGCATTTGCCGTGGATAAATCATCACGTAATTTATAATCAAGCCCCTCGCGGACATAACATGCTACACCACCACCTTTTGTAATGATCGACAGACTTGAATGAATGAATATCCAGGAATATCAGACATAGCTACATCTGTAGATGGTTCGAACCAGGTTTCTGAAATACCAATCACAGAATTATTATGCTTTTATACAGGATAATAAGACTACCAAAACTTCAAATTTTTTTTAAAGACTTCTGGAGTTGATATGCATAAGAGAAAGTTTGTTATTACCATTACATTGGAAATCATCATAGTTGATATAGCTACACCCACTAACAACAGGATCAATAATATCATCAAAAGTGTCATCCATGAGAAAAGATTGGATGTAAACAGTATATAAAAACAGTTTTGACACTGTAAGTAAAATACCAAATAACAAAACAGAGAGATAAAGCAAAGCAGTTTGAGGATAGCCATTACATACATTCACATACATGAACACACACACAAGGACACTCAGAACTACATGAACATAAATAGATATGTACAAAGTATATCGATGAGAAAAAGTGCAAGCGCACATACCAAAGACTTCAGTGAGAAAATAAGATATATAAAGGGGAAAAAAGTGGAGAAACAGAAAATTTTGAGGAAAGTTTAAAAAACAAGCACAGGATAAAGTGCAAAATGTCTAAAAATATCAGTCAATACGCAAATGGTGAACACAATCTGTCGGCCTGAGTGCTCAGACCAAGTCATATTCGACTGTTGTCGAGTTAATATTTCAAGCCTTTCAATTGGTCCAATTTTGCTAGGTCCATTTCACTAAAAAAACTTACGAACAGCTTTATGAAACACCCCTGGTGTGTAAACAAAGTGTGACTGTATTCCAATAATCTCAATTAAATTGTGGCAAAAAATATAGTTTGCAATAAAAATGTTTGCAAACAATAACGGCGTTACTCTTCTTCAGCCTATTTTGCCTTTAGCTGACCTGGCTGATGCGATTTATAATGACTGAGAATCCCATTTGGCTTGCCATATTCCAGTCGTTCGTTAAGCAATTCGTAACTTTACGAACAGCTTTATGACCCCCACCCTTCCCCCGGCAAGATACGATACATTTATTTCATTTTTTTCGGTAAAAAAAAAAATCATGAAGAGAGAGAAAAAAAAGCTGAAATAGTTTATCTATATTATTGATAAAACTTATTTGCATATGAAATATTGAATTTATTAAAAAAATAAGCCCTATAGCTTTTGTGATAACATTCAAATCAACTTATCGCCATTGAAATAAAAACCAAAATGGGCTTTCCAGTTAAGGTATTTGATGCTTTAAAACCTATTCTTGTATTTTGTGTGTTGTACCTAACGAATGAAAATCAATCAGTCAATCAGTCAGTCGATAAATCAATCAATCAATCAATCAATCAATCAATCAGTTAACACAAATCACATCATATGTGTGCTCATTCGATCAACAAGATTGTTGGATCCTATTGAGCCTCTCATGAGAGTTAATTGCGTTTCCTTTAGAGCGAGCACCTGGCATAAAAATTGGAAAGTCCCGCTTTGCTTCATTTATAATAAATGATAATTATGATGATAGGAAAAATTTTGTTTTCCTTACTGAGTAAGTGTTAAGGGGAAAATAGCCCTTTTCGATTATGAGGATCCCCCCCCCCCTCTCCCTTGACAATAGAAATAATGGGAACGCTGGTTTAGCTTTGTCTCAAAACACGGACCCCCGTGATTGATAGTCTCATATTGTCCCAGAACTATACAGAAAATACCAATAACAATATAACTATGGGCTTGTATGAGCAATATAGATCCATTTAGGGTTTTGGAACTGATTTCGGAAATGAAAGCTCGTGCTTGTTGAGTTGGCGGATGTATAATCTGCAACGGTCTCAATAAGCGATTGAGAATAATAGATGCGATACAAGATCCCACTGAAGTAGCAAAAATCATACATGTCATTCGCGGATGGGACCAATACCAGTTTCCTCGATCCTTCGGACGGTATGACGTCGATGTAGTAACATAACCCGCCATCGTTAATGTCACACAAGAAAAGACGCCGGATGTTCCCTAAAAAAAAAAATAATAATAATAACAATAAAAAATGATGATGATCATAATAATTATCTTCTTGAATATCAAGCGTTAGAATAAAAGGACAAGTTTTCACATCATTTTGTATTTCATATTTTCAACTATTACTAATTGAACACAAGCACTTTTATATACACATTCATAATCACGATAATGAAAAAAAAAATATGAATATTATAATCGAACAAACGTGAATATTTGATGCAATCAAAATGTGAAAAAATACACTGGCTTTCCAACTTTCTTTTTATTTAAAAGCAGATCTTTCCATTTATTTTTGTAATTGTTCAGCTCTAAATCACCAGAATATGATATTCACATCGTATTTCTCTAATTATCGTACAAATGAAGAGAAAAAAACTAGTTAAGAAAGGTTTGGAAGACCCTGTCATGACTGGGGCGGTGAGCCTGTGTTCTGGGGGAGGGGCTGGGGGAGGTGCATGATCATTTTTACGTACCCATTTTCTCTTGACGAAGATATCCTGCAACAATATTTGTCTCATTAAATCTTACCCGCATCCGGAGGGGGAAAAAAATAATTATGTCTAACTGATGTGTCTTTCATTAAAAAGGAAATTCAGTTTTTCCCGGAATTATCTATAATAATACACATAGTGGAAACAAATCTTCATCTTTCGTTTGAAACCTCTTTTGCAAAAAATGGAGTCAATGGACGGGGGCGGGGGGGGGGGGGGGGGTTGCTGTTTCGTAAAGAGTTAAATTGGACTTAAAGTCTCACTTAAGCTACGGTCACAAAGGTTCGTCGTACGAACCATGAGTTCGTACGAATCTCCCTCTTCGTACGAATTTAGGAGTTCGTAGAGATTCGTAGTTGGGCATAATTTCTTACGGCCTTCTTATGAAGTTCGTACGAAAGCCGTTTAATTCGCGAGAACAACTCAGGGGCTTTCTTGAGAAACGAAGTTTTGGTTTTAGAATGGTCCTAGTGTTTGTACTTTTTTGTAAGAATGCCTTCAGTTCTCCTTACGTCAGACTTACGGCCATCTTACGATTTTTGTTTTCGCAAAATGGTTGTACGTGCAACTCACGCCACTCTCAAGCCATTCGGACTGCAAAAAGGCGCTGCCGTGAACTGTCGAAAATTTTATGACTTTTGAAAGTTTGATATTTTCAAGATGGCACTTATAGCAAGGAGACTACAACTGCAGCTAAAGCTGCATCTGTCAGTAGAGGAGGAGGAGGAGGAAGAAGATTGAGCGGTTGCAGTAGCTGCTTTAGTTCAGAAGAGACAGGAGGATCCAGAGAGAAGTGGCATTAAAGCCTCATTTCTCTTTTTTGTTTGTCTTGTTTTGTTTTTTTCCGTTAACTCGTCTTCATCGCTATCACCCTGCCATCTTGATGGTTCTCCCTCCTCCCCTCCGTCCTCCCCTTCCTCCTCCTCCTCCTGTCATCTTCCACCATTTGGCGTATAGGAAGCTTTTCTTATCTGGGGGGGGGGGGGGGGGGGGGGGGGGGGGGTGGGGAGGGAGCTGAAGAACACACCCTTAAAATTTTAAGGGAGGGTGTGGAGCTTTTTTATTTTTCAAGGTGAAATTGTGTGATCTGGTGCACACTTTATAGAGTATGTTAACATATATATAAAGGCCTTATGAAGAGAAAAAATTATGCAATTTTACATGCAAAGAAAAGGATAAACATGGAATACCCACTTGTTGAAATGCCAACCATGTCTTTATTTGGCTCCCTTCTCTGTTTGACCCAGGTTTCGGATGTAGGTACTCTTGAGTGCAGATGATGGGAAGATGCAACAAGCAAGCATCCAAACAGAGAATTTCTTGTATCAAGCCTCCTCTGTTGCCATTTTCATTGTCATTATGCGCACGGGCCGGTCATGTCAGGGTATCGATGCATATAATATAGCCTAGCCCTGCTAGGCCCGGATCAGATCTTACCATAGAGATCCTATAATCTCTATGGATCTTACATATGCACGCGCTCGAAATGAGATCGAGGGCTTTCGACAAAAGGCGGGAAAATTTTCACAGCTTTCGACAAAAGGCAGGAAAACTTTCCCAAGTGTTTTCAGTGCTTCCTAGATTTTTCAGTTGGTCGCCATTTTATTGAAATCTATCATTTTTTATTATTATATTTCGTTATTTCAGATTCGTACTTGAGAAATTTCATGATTAGCGTGAGAGCGTAAGAAAGGGTGAAATGAGTGAGTCTCAGGCTCAATGCGTGAGTGTTGGCAGCCCTGTAATAGGCCTTATGCACATGACGTCATAATCTCATAGCGCCCTCCCTCAGAGGCTATAGGAATGCGCGTTGTCAGAGATGCGCCAGGTGCAGATCACAAACGCGTGCAAGGCAATGGCCTCATCAGCCTCTAAAACCCCTTTTACACCAAGCTTTGCTGTAAAGGTCAAAATCAAATGCGGGGCCAAATGTGGGGCCAATTTCGACCCAGCTCTGGAGGTAGTCTCGGTCGCGGCCGGGCCCCGGCCAGTTTTGGTGTAAACGTGGAGCGGGGCCAAATGCGGGCCATCTTCCGTTTTCAATGACGTCATAACGCCAATATTGTAGAATTACAAACCGGATAAAAAAAGGCTTTGTCAAACTGTAAAGCACTCCTACGACGAAACTTTGAAAGGATCTAGATACAGGCCGCGGCCGCGGTCGCGGTGTAAACGCACAAAATGAGGGGCCCGGCACCGGCCCGGCCTAGGCCACTTGGTGTAAAAGGGGTCTAAGATGGCGGCGCGATGACGTCATTGTATAAGGTCTATACGGTGTTCGAGGGAAGTCCACTGATGCATGTCAGCAACAAAAAGAGCCATACACATGCCATATGAAAGGCCATTCCTGACACAATTCTGCCCTCCACTGTGCGCTGCTAAAAATGATGCGAAATTCGAAAAGTACTACATTTTAAGAAACAGGCATAGAATCAGAATTACTTCACCAAATTAAATGATCTTGGTATAATTCTCTTTGGTGGAAGATGCTTTAGTTACTAAAGCAGAAAGTTTATGTCCTTTCTGAAGGTAAAGCACTGAAAATTCACCGTTCCGCTTTTTTCTGGGACACCCGGTATGGAGATCGAGATGCATATCAAGATCCTGTCATAAAGACAGTACTGTACTATCAACGGCATTTGCTGAGTTACTTCAAAGGTGAATGAACGAAGCGAACGAGCACTTCCAGGGTGTTCTTTTTATAATTCTTTTTTTTTTTTTTTTTTTTTTTTTTTTACTCTTTTCTCCCATTTCTTCTTTTATTTTACTTTGTTTTTAGGGGATTCACTGGGGCCCATTTGATATTGATCGTGCATTATTGGGCTGGGATGATATTACAGGCCAACCCCCTAACCCGGATATTGGAGGATATATATCCCCCATCCCCCATCCCTCCATCCCTCCATCCCCCCGGATTGATACCCTTGTCCCTCGCAGAAGTGCGGAATATAAGATGCTACGACCACTCATAACATGTTGGCAGTTAAACCCATTTTACAGTGAAGACAACTTTTAACAATTAAAAGCATGGTGATTCATTTTCTTATGGAAGAGCAACATTTCTCCTTTTTTAATTCTCCGAATGATTCTGCAATTCCAATCCAACATGATGTAAGTTTATTAGAATTTCTGAAAGAGATTTCATCGTTCACACTTTCCACAATAGAGTATGACGTCCTTCGGTGTTGAGCTATCTCTTTTTTCTTTATTTTTTTTTAAACAACACATGCACAAGTTGTATTGGTATCAATATGCAGATAGCACATCATTTTATTTAAAAGACGACAAAACAGCAATGTAGATGAAAAGCCTTCTTCAAGGGCATAAGTGCCGTGCGGGGGATCGAACCCGGACCTTTGCATCTCAAGTCAAGCGCCTTAAACCACTCGACTACGGCACCTCTGCTATCAATAAGGAGATCGGTATCGTCCATCTAAACTGACCGTCGGTGTTGGAGCTCGGTTCAGCAGCCTTTTCACGCTCTCAACACCGGCAGCGCAGACCATACTTGAAATCATCACATTTTAGTCTATTGGGTATGAAGCGCCAACAAACGTCGCTGAGGCAGGACACATTTTTTTTTCTTTGCCCCGCTGCAAAATATGCGCACCAGTCGAATTATTAAAAAAAGAAAAGGAAAAAAACCCCGTTAACATGGTTAATGCCTGATGAACAAGGAGCTTTGAATTGGAAACACGAGTCCTGTGACGCGAAATCTTGGCAAAAAATGTGGTTATGCGCATGCGCAGCTGTTTCCATTCCATCTTGCTTCCTCCTATTTTTTTTACGACTGTTCTGGGGCTAATTTACCGTCCTCTCCAATTTCGCGACGCGAAACCTTTTTTTTATTTTTAAAAATCATGTTTATGACGCAACAATGCTTCGCCTCTGACCGTGCGCGTTTTGTCTGAAGAACTGCGTCTTCCCGAAATCTTAAGCCACTCTTTCAACACGACCGGGGGGGGGGGGGGGGGGGAAGGAGAACTTAAGTTAACCCAGGAAGATTCCGCGTCACAGGACTCTCGTCCTATCTAAAGCTTGCTATTATATATATATATATATATATATATATATATATATATATATATATATATGTATATGTATACTCTAAAAATTTTTGTGCCGCCACAATGTGGACTCATATCTAAATAAAGTCCAACTTAACCTTTTATGAAACAACCCCGGGGGATAATCGAATTATCGCAATTTTAATCAGCAATGTAGAAAGTGATTTTTGCATTGAGTAGCCGTTAACACATAGAACGGTCGTGCATTGGCTTCATCAGGGTGGACAGACGGGGGGGGGGGGGGGGGGAGGAACTGGCTAAGGATAAATGGAAGGAACTTGGGGCTACATATGAACCCCAATCTCAGTTCAAAGCTATACAAAAAAGGGGGAGGAAGAAAGAAATGGGCAAGGGGAGAGAAACACTTCGAATTGAGAGTGTAGGAAAGGCGACGCTTGCGATTACATTTATGAAGGAGGGCAAGAGAAAGGAACGAGAGGAAAGGAGGAGGGGGGGGGGGGGGGGAGGGCAAGAGGAAACAGTGAGGGGAGAGACAGAGGGTACTCCATTCATACGACAATACGGTGTGTTTGCCTGTAATTCCTCCTTATCTACACTTACTACATATTATATCATGAAATCCATTATACTTACTACTGAAGTCAATTTCGAATCTCTTGAAGTTTGCAATATTCTCAAAATCATACACCGATTCCAAGTCTGCGCTTGAATTGTCAGGACGTATGCGTAAAATGCCTTCCTTCCGTAAGATATAGAGATAGCTGAAAGTGCGGAAAAAAAATTATATAAGAGTTCAGGAGACATATTGGTCAAAGATTTAGAAGAGGCGCAAATTTTATCCCTTGTACTTAAGGTGTAGTTTTCAAGTCTTAATTGGGCTACGCTCACTCCCCCTGCCATCCCACTGCTTGATTTATACATGTCTAATTGTCATTTACATTCAGGCGGTATACAGGGTGGCCCAGAAAGAACGGAACACCTGTGATCCTTAATGAATAATATAATGTGACAATTGTTCATTTGGTTCGAAAGAGAATTTCTTTTCCTTGAAAATGACACATACACACAAAAATAATACTTTTGACTTATGCGTTTAAAAGTTTGGGCTAATTTCGTGAGGCAATGTCATTTTCAAAATTTACCACTGCACCGACTTCCTGTTACTTGAAAGAAAATCATTCACCCGACGGCATTCAATAGAAACAGCTCCTTGCCTGAATAAACGTACGGTTGATTTTCCTTTCACTGAAAACGAGATTATTCAGGCAGTGACCCGCTTCTATGGAATGCCGTCACGTGGAATGTTGTACCTTCATCTCACAAACAAACGCCCATTATAAGAAGGCAAGATTTATCAGCGAACGAAATCATGATACTCCCCCTTCATATTTCTCCTAAACTTATTGGCAAGGTTTGTATACACTTTTTTTGCAAGGAAATAATGCCCATAATGTATCTAGAAAAGAGCGGACGAGAATGACCACACTCGAAGAAGAAAGATTTCTGTGGACTGTTGCAAAGCCGTTGCTAAGGAGGATGCACGCCAAAATCAGTATGAAGCAAAATATAATAAGTTTCTAGAGAATTCGGTAATCGAAGTAAATTTCGTAATATATTCACCACACAGCCATCAGCAAATTATTCGTGTGTTTATTATATTTTGCTGGATAATGATTGTAGCGCGTATCCTCCATGGCAACCTCTTGTCAACGGCCCACCGAAAACTGTCTTCTTTGAGTGTGGCCATTTTCCTCCGATCTTTTCGGGATACATTATGGGCATTATTTCCTTGCGAAAAGTGTATACAAACCTTGTCAATAGGTTAGGGAGAAATATGACGGGGGAGTATCATGATTTCGTTAGGTGATAACTCTTAACCCCTTATAAGGGTCGTTTGTTTTCTTTGGCCTATTGTCTTCTCCATTGTTGCAGACATGACAGGGTCAGAGTATCTTTTGCTCTCAGAATTAAGATATACGCAAATGGTCGACAGTATGCAATAATGATTTACGAAAAATCACAAAATACAGAAAGGATTACAACTCGCAAATTCATACGCAATTTAGCTATGTTGCAATACTTATGGCATGGAAGGGTGTGTGTGTGTGTGTGTATATATATATATATATATATATATATATATATATATATATATATAAAACACATTAAACACAAAACAAAAAATAAGTTCCCCTAAACATATCTCTGTATTTTTCGGTCAGAAACCTTTGATGAAATCTGCATAAAGACTTATGTAGCTACGCTTCTCAGCTACATTTCCTGGAAAATTCAGGGCAAACCCTCTCGTCACGCTTCAGTGAACACGACCTAAATACAAAGCTGTCATTTTTTTTTTGAAGTTCACAAGCCTCATGCCATGACTTTGATGCAGTGATATCTGAACATACCTAAAGTTTTCTGCGTTTGAAGGTATGCAACATAAATTTTTATTCGTTACCAAACATGCCATATGAGTTGTGCACCAAATTTCATGATTGAATGAGCAAGAGATAAAAATGGCAAAAGCTGTAGTTTTGACATCTCTTGCACAGTGAATTTGATCTAAGCGGAGGAAATCATGTTATGGAAAGGTTTTGCAACTTTTTGCAATTGATACTTATCAATTCACGGTTGAATGAACACATGATAAAACCAAAATATCACCATGTTGAAATTATGCAGTAATTATTGCCTATTTTTGTGGACTAAAAATCAGAGCTTAGTCATCCCCGACTCACTTTCATCCATTGAGGAGTCATATCAAAGAGTAGAGAATGGATTATATTCAGAAGTATTATTTTCATATCAAGGTAACGGTATTATTTTCCTTTTGCTTACAGTTACTTGTCTTCATCGTGTTTTTGATGACTGGTATGAAGCACTAAATGATCATGAAATGGTAGGCGCTTGTT
>CM057168.1:13649168-13697051 GCA_029962745.1 Echinometra lucunter
TAATTGATATTATGCGAGCAAGCGAAGCGAAACGAGCGAGCTAAAAATTATCGCAGAAAATAATGAAAATAAGCCTGATTTTGCCATCGAAATACATTCTAGGCCTATAAAATATTTAAACGGTTGGCCAAAAGTTGGTTAGCTGACTCAGAATTGAAAAATAATATATTAGGCTTTGAAAATCGAAGAGGGACGATCCCCCCAGAAAAAAAATCGAGGGGGGGGGGGGGGGGACATGCCCCCCCCTCCCGGGATCGCCGCCTATGATTAGATCACCCATGGTATTATAAAATCTATTAGAATTATCATTGAGCAATGATAATTGCTTAATGATAATTCTAATGACACCCTTGAAGAAGGGTGCCATATACAAGTCGGAAAAATAAAATGAGTATAGCATCATTCGTCGAAGCAAAAAGATTTATTACGAAAAATTATTTTCAAAAATGAAAACTTATTTTAAAAAGTGAAGGCGATATGAAAAAAAAAAAGATTTGGTCCCAAATAAATGATTATTTAGGTAAAAGAAAAAGGTGCAATTCTTCAGCTTCTATTAGCTATTTTACTTTTTTTCCTTATTAGTTTGTTCTTTTGGAGACACTATACCCTGCTTATTTGTCCGCTAGATTTCCCGCAGTTACGTAATGTAAGACCGACGGCTGAAGTAATCTTCTGAAGTCAAAAGGTAAGAAGAAAGTACTTTACGTTAGTAATATACCGACGTAAGTGAATTTAGGAAATAACGCAAGTCACCTAGTTTTCCAAAACGGCCTTTAGGGGGCCTTTTTCATTAGTATATCCAGTTAAAGGCAGCATTTCTCTGGTATTTGGTAGACGTGTTTGAATCGGTCGTGAATCTCCATGCAGTCCCATTCATGCATATAGACTTCATGTAGATCTATTCTATTGTTAAATGTTAGCACTGCGTTATGATACTGTTTCTGTTGCCTTTTGGAGTAACTTCTACGTTGTGATGAATATGATTTATAAATGATGTTGTAGACTCAGACCGAGTCAGCCTTTGAAGACAATGCATATTATTGTTAGCAAACCTGGAGAATAGGGGCCAGAATGCGTGCGCTGTCGATTCATTTGTGACTTGTCATGCTTGTGACAGTGTGCAAGCAAATGTAGCCCAGTGCCGCAGCCGCGCGGTGGCGGGGACAATCTGCACAAGGTTCAGTGGTGAAACAGTTGTGAGTTTAATAACATTTCTGGCCAAAACCATAGACCCTAGTGATTTTCATTAAATATAAAAGCCAAGAGTACGATGTAATTAATTAGAACATAATTACCTGATTATAACATATTTAAAAGCCATTTTGAACTCGATTAATGGACTTGTCATATACCAACAAACATGTTAAGGTTCGGCTATCTCTGCCGATCTCTGGCATCTCTGCACTGTTTAAATGGCACGCGCACGATTTGGCCCCTACTCTCTGGATTTGTTAAGATGTATAGCATCTGAATCATTTTTGGGCTGATCTCCAAAAGCAGCGGAGGGAGAGAACTAGGTCTAGTCTAAGTTGGTCAAGTGTTCCTGTTGCCCTTAAACTTGGTTGTACGTTGTCATTGTCATGATTTATGTAAGTGATATTGACTCTGCTCAAGTCAGCTGTTGAAGACAGTATAGGCTATATTATTATTTTATTGAGTTTGCTTTTATTTTTCATTTTTGATTCTAAATGCTTAAAATCTCTTGAAAAATAAAGGGAGGGAAAAAAACAAAGGAAAGACACAGACACAGTCATACCACTGACTTATTTTATTTTTTATTTTGGCCTCTATGTAGCATTGCGAGAAGTCATGAGTCGTCATTTGAGGTTCGTGGCGAGGACTGTCTTTGTGAAAGGAGGAGATGTAGATGGAGCGTACAGGACCTTGAACAAGTGAGTAACCCGTCCATCCCTGGGCAGAAATCTTCCCAGGATTTCATCTGGCTGGGGGACTGTCCCCCAGTCTTTGACATCTCACTGAAATTTAGGACTCTTAACTAGTGCTAAAAATAAACTGTCCAAAAAAAGCTGAAGAACTTATGTTTTTTTTCTTCTCTCTCTTTTTCTTTCTTTTTAGAAAATTTCAGATGTGTGTCCTGTTCATGTTTCAACTCAGATTCACACGCATCCTATAATATAATGTTATTGGTGTTAAACACACACATTAACTGATATTTCATGAAGTAGATAAACTTTTAATATAAACCGTGTTAAACTAATATGCTATAGGGATTAAGAAACATGATTTTAAAACGGGGATGTGAAATACAAAATGTTCTGTTTTCTTATTTTGTTAGTGTTTTGACTGGTTTTGTTATGTTAGTGGTGGTGGTGGGGGGGGGGGGGGGTAATTTAGAGGGATATATATACTGGACAAAATGTGAACTATTTTTACTGGACCTTGTTGCAGATTAGCGTGTGCCATGTGCTAAACAAGTTATTCTATAAGGTTTCCTGCTAAAACTAATTGTGACTTTTAAATTTTAGTCTTAGTGTATGTTTTTTATATCTTTCTATACTAGATGTACTGTCAAGATTTTATGTGAAATTTATATAGTTGTCAAGCCAGCACGAGTGTTTAGATACCTTTTTTTTTTCATCTGCAGCTCACTCAACAGAGATGGCATTATAGAGAGCGTGAGGAGGAAGCGTTACTTTGAGAAACCCTACCAGGAGCGGCGGAGGAGAGAATACGAGAACATGAAGAAGATTTACAACCAGGAAATGGGTAGGAGGATACAGTTCATCATGAGGAAGAATAGAACGGATCCTTGGCCAGTGTAAACCACCCCTTGCTTATTCTAATGGACCTGTTTTCACCAGTGTAGTGGCATGGACAGCAATGCCCGTGTGTAAACTGCCCCTTGCTTATCCGTTTCCACCAGTAATGTGGGAATAAGATGGACCTATTTTCCATTTAAGCTAACTGTTGCTTATCCTGATAAATGTATACCAGTTTTGATCCACTTTGAGTACCACAACGGAGAATATCCCTACAATATGATTTTCATCAATATAGTAAAGAGATGAGAGAGTGTAGACTCCCCTTGCTTGTCCCTATGTACCAGTTTTCACCAACCTGTCTGGATGAACAGAAACAGAAGAGTGAGCTGATCAGTATGTACCTGTATTTATTCACCACCACAGTGGGATACAGACTTCATGGTAGAGCTGATGCTTGTGGAAAGGTCTCCATTGACAGAATGAGGGACCCGTTTTCACTTGTGACAGAACTTCATCAGTAGAAACAGTAACTGCGTATGTCAGCACTTCACTTGGACAATGTCCCTGTTCCTATCTGCAAAACTAACGGAATACTTTTTGTGTAGTCAGCTCCATACTGAAAGTGTGTATGAGGATGCCATCTAATGCCTTGCAACCTGTGTGATATGAATCTGTTTTGTGTTCACCAATGTTGTAGTCATTTCTGACCTTGAGGCCATTTCAGTGGCCTTGCCCCTACCCTCAGACTTGGAACTGCAGCCTTGATGGCGTTACTGGTATGCACTTGATGCAAAGTGCTGATTATGGGGCATATTTATGATAAAGGAATGATTTATATCATAAAAGAAAATTGATGACTTGTACATTAAGAAATGTTTGAACATGTTCTATTTTTGTTTACTACTCTTGAAAGTAGAGGAAAAGAGATAAAATGCGAGAGAGAGAGAGAGAGAGAGAGAGAGAGAGAGAGAGAGAGAGAGAGAAAGAGAGAGAGAGAAAGGGAGAAAGAGTGTGAGATGAGTGAGAGAGGGGGAGATAGAGTGTGTGAGGGGGTGGGGGGTGTGTGTGTGTGAGATGAGAGAGAAAGTGAGATCGAAAAATAGGGGGCGAGAGAGGAAATTTTTAACTAGAAGAATTTGAGACGAGAGTGGAGGAGAAAGAAAGGGGAAAGGGTCTTGGTGATGGGACCAAGGCAGGGAGAAAGGGTGGTGGTGGGGGGGGGGGGGGGATAGTTACAGACATTGCCAAAGTGGCATTGATTTCAAGGTGAATCTCACCTTTTTTTTTTACATTCTCTTTTACAAATATCTGCATTGGATTCCACCATTCTTGTTTTTCAAACTTTTTTGTCTTTCTTCAATTTTTCGGTCCTTCAGTTCTTCCCTTCATCAGTCACATAAAAATCATGTTATTACGCCCACCACCACACTTCCCTCTCTGCCCCTGCCTTCTCCGTTCTCTCTCTTTCTCTCTCTCTCTTCCCCTCTCTCTTTCTCCCCTCTCTCTCTTTTTCTTCCCTTTCTCTCTCATTTTCTCACTCTCATCCTCTCTCTGCCCCTTCTCTTTCTCCCTTTGCTCTCTCTATCTTGCTCAGGCTACAGGACTCTTACTCTTTTAACCAATCTCCTTTCTGATAAAACTACGATTTCAACTGAAAAAAAATAAAGAACCGTAGAATCCAGCTTTTCCACATTCATTTATTCATTTTTTTTTTCTCTAAAAACAAAATCACTCTTGAATAAATCCATAAGCAGAACACATCACAACACTGGACAAACCACAAATATGAAGAATTGTTTGATTTTTACAGACTTAAAAGATAATCGTATGCAAACGAATGAAAAATCTTTCTTCGCTCATATTCCAGATCAAATAAATCAGGGGGGTGTTTCACAAAGACTAAGACTGACTAAAATTGCACGTAACTATGGCTGGCCATTTCTGCCACTGTTTTCTTTCACCATGGATCTCTCAAAGAATTTGCAAATCATGGCCACAGATCTGAAGATCTGACAATTTTTTTATAATTCACTGATGAAGAAAAAAAGAGTAAATTCTGCAAATATGTGACCATGATTTGCTCATCCCTTGCGAGACTGATGGCGAAAGCAAACGGTGGCATGAATGGCCTGCCATAGTTAAGAGTGATTCGAGTCAATCTTAGTCTTTGTGAAACACCCCCCAGTTTTGGTATATTCAATGCTATCATTACAGACACGACACAAGAATGCAACTCTTTTTTTTTTCTCCACATTTTGGCCAGGGAATGCTACTACATTTTCATGTATAAATAATAAAACTTCATTAATATACTCAAACGGCATACATTGTGGCTTTCGGGCATGCCCTTACGAAATGGATACCGTGGCAGTACATTTGCCTATACTTCCAATATGACATGATATATGTAATAATTATCACAATTATTTATCTTCATAAGCATGCTCCACATATAAATAATACTACCTACATGCATATGCTTTCAGCCACAACAGGAAATAATTATGCGCATGATTTTGGGATTATTCCAAGGGAAAATTCATTACAAATGATTTAAAAACATGATTGAGAATTGAATATGATTTCAAACAAGATTGGGGGGGGGGGGAGGGGGTCACAAAGATCACACTTTAATATATGTCCAATTTCACCATGTCCAACTCTGTGAGTCTGATTCACATTAAAGTCAGACATGATTTGATACTGATTTGGTATGATTTGGGCACTTACATGTATTACATGATTCTAAGTCACACTTAAATCTTTGTGAAACACCCCCAGAATTTCAGGAGAAACAGCTAATGGACACGATCCGACTTTTGCCCAAGTTGGTCACTAATCATGGTATTCTAGAGACTTGTAAGTATTGTCTATCACAACTCATGTAAAATAAGCCTTTCATAATATTTTCACCATGAATATGTCTTACCTGGATATACAGGTTCAAAGGTCAATTCGATTAAAGGTCAATTTGGTAGTGACATTACAAACTTTAGCAAAGCCCTACTGAGGAGAACAATAAGCCCTTCACTTTGCAACGAGATGGTTGCGCCGGATTGAATAATTTTCTGTTTCAGACAAACAGCAGAATAAAATCACTACAGATTTGACATCTATTTGTTTTCCAAGCAATACTCTACAGTTTCTGTTTTATACAACGTTCCTTGCTGAAAGCAGTGCTTTCTTTTTGAGCGGGCAGTCAAGACTCTGTTTCACGAGAAACATTGCGCAACGGGCACATCCAATGTATTTACACAGAAACACGTAGCAAGATACAGAGGGAAAGGGTGGATAGATAGATAGAGAAATGTAAAGAATTAGAGTTTAAGTAGTTCAACAAGGCATGGTGATCTATGTACAACATCAATTTCTATCATAGTCTCGATTTTTTTTTCTTCATCAGAGTAAATTTGCTACAATAACATTCAAAGCAGCTTATACATTACACATTTTGTCATACATGTCGTTGGTTTTGAGACAGCACAGAGATATTCCGTAACACTATGATAAGTCCTTATTTTTTCTTTTTATAATGCTGAAACACTTTTTTTTTTTTTTTACAAAGCAGCAGTTTAGTCCTGTCCCCAAAGACCAACTTGATGACTTTCTTTTATTACATAGGAGAGTTGCATCACAGGAAGTTGCTTTCATGTGAGGTTCGATGGCATATACTGTATGTATTATGTAATGTACGTGTAATGCACATGTAATGTACATGTTCAGTGCATACACTGCAACTCTCTCTCATATAGATGCAGTTTGTAAACAAGCATACGTTTGTAATGGTGCTAACTGGGTTTTGAACCCCAAATCTCCCCATTGCGAGAGAATTGCTCTATGCACGAGGTTACGCCTCCTCACACGCAGCGACGTACACATAAGAATTTGGTCAGCATGTAGAAGCTATCCGTTTCAAGCTTACATGCATTACTGCACGTACCGAAAACACAGAAACTTTCAAATGCATGAAATATTTGCAAGCGCTTGACTTGAAATCCAGGCAATTTCCATCCAAGAAATTATGCAATGCACGAAGGGGTGTAACTCTGAAAACTATTTACAGTGAAAAATCCATGAAAGCTTCACACTGTGCAAGTTTCACAGTATACCATAAAGCTCTTGTCTATGTAGTCCACGTTTTATGTGATTTTTGTCTTTTGTCTGTAGGGGGCGCACTTCATGCCGCAGAGCATCTATGATCTACAACCGTTTTCGTACTTGCTCGTGCACTTAAATATTTTTTTCTATCGCTGAACCACAATGGGAAGAATTTACAAGGAATATCATATGAAATTTGCCAAATACTGTTTTCCAGTATAAAAAGATGATCAAACTATCAAATTACGCAACTAGTACTATCTATCGACTACATACACATTAAATCAAATCAATGATTGAAATAAACATAAGAAAAGCACATAAAACAATCCTTTGTTATACATGTATAATATCATTTGATGTCAAATTATCTACAAACCAAAATAGAACTATTTCAATCAACGTAGACAGAAAAACAAATCTTCACCAATTGAAAGAAGAAAAAAATCAGAAATACACAAGTTCTATGATAGACTTGACAATTTTTTTTTCTTTCAAAAAGCTGAGATATGATAGGTATCATATAGAGAAGGTTATGCATTTTAAGTACTATAATAATGTAAACACCTAATTCGCCTTTATATAATTCCTATTTCAAGTGATTATCATGCTCATCATTCATTTTAAGACTTAACAATGTATATGTTCCTGGAAAAAACAGAGAGGAGCGTAATAAACCACTTAACTGCTTGTCGGGGGAAATGTACAGGACCATAAACGTGTTACAGTCAAACCTGCATTAGCGACCACCAAAATAGGAAGACCTGTCAATGACGACCACAATTTTGTTTCTTTTGAACAGTCAAACCTGCATTAGCGACCACCAAAATAGGAAGCCCTCCTGTCAATGACGACCACAATTTTGTTTCTATTGAACGGTTTTTCCTTTTCGAAATATCAAAGTAATCTCTACATACTTTTTAAATGATGAATGAAAATTTTAAAACTCTTTCCCAGCAAGCTTACGGTGGGACAAAATTTGCACAAACTGGTTGGTAATTCTACTCATTCAGGCGCAAAGGTAGTTTGCAAATAGTGAAATGGACTGGCACAACAAGAAGCGTCCGAAACCACAACAAGACAAACAGCAGCATGCATTCTGTGCACCAGACAAGTTTTTTTCATGCCAGCACATTCCCCTTTAAGTTATCCAAGCACACGATCATGCAATGCACATGAAAACCGTCAAAGAGTAAAGGTTTCAAATTTCAATTAACTATAAATTAAATTTGAATGGAATGACCGTGAGAAAGTGAAAGCTCTCTGGAACCAATAGCACTCTTTCTTTAAGTTTTTTTTCCCTTATCACAAGAAATAAAACATTTCAATTTGACTTTTTCATTTTACAAATGCATCATGTTTGTTCAAAATGCACTTTTTTCAACATTGTGCATGACTATGCAGTGTAATCTGTGCTCAAGTTCTTTTGTGAAAAGCGGTCATCTAGTCATGGAATAGAGGATTTCGTGCAGGAAATACGTTGAGAAAGCTTCTGTTTTCTTGAGACACTACTGTAAATATATTTAGCACGTCTACGCCAGTCTTCCGTAAGCATTTTCTTACGCTTCTCATCCATCAAGTGATACATCAATGCAACCATGTAACCGCATTTACTTCAGGTTTGTACATTGATTTGTCTATTTTCAGAAGACTATTAAAGCATTCATCTCAATCGGGCAGTATGTGTTACTTCCGCTGTCCTAAGGAAAAGTGCCCAAAATCATTTCACTGATCACACCACATTATCATGTCTCCCCCCCCCCTCTCAACATGCTGCTAACACTCACTCCAGTATTTGATTTACACGTATAATTAAATTGAATATCTTTCAATCCTATTTTCCACAAACCACTTTTTCCAAACAGGCAGTGCAAAAAACAACTGTGAACCTTTCATAACTCGCTCTCCTCGATTTCTATTTACAAAAGCATCCCTCCAACAAATGATATCAGGTTTAGCATCTTTCTTCCCCAACTACTGGAACCCCTCTATCAATACTTAAGCTGGGAAAAAAATCCGCAAGATACATGTCCTTGCAATGATTTACACGAAGAAAGAAAAAGATCATAACACATATATATATCTAGGCGTAATTATAAAATCAAAGTACATCTCTCCATTTGCTACTATTCATCTATGCATTATAGGCGTGGTTCTAAGATACCAGGGTGTGGCTATATAATACCAGGGCGTGGCACTACGATGCTAGCAGTGGTCTATGTGAAGGAGATACTTGATGCACCACCTGGGGGCGCAATTATCCGCTGGCCGCTGCGCTTGTCCTTGTGGTCATCGACTTGGCGACCTGCAGAGGACAAAAAGATGGAGAAAAAAAAGAGAAAAACATAAAAAGGTTACTAGCAACCACTTCATTTTACAAGAAAAAAATTGCAGACCTTTTATTCATTCATAGATAGACGTTCACTACGTGTCGAAAAGTCCAATCAAAGCTTATAATGTAGGTCCTGCAAATGCAATTTGTGCATGTATTATCTAGTGAACACTTGGTGCAGTTCAAAAATATAACTTGGACTTATTTAATCTGATTTTAGTTTTCTGTTGTTGTATAGGTTAAAGTCACTTGGTGTTTAACCCATAGAGGTACAGTGTCTCCTTTAGGAGACACTTTGGCAGTATCTGCTGATCCAGAATGCTGGACATTACATGCTATACATGAGCAGAAAGAGAAAAAAATCACTAAAAGTTTTGAGTCCATTCCCAATACAGTATGTTGTTGCCTTTTTTAATTAGAGCAGTTTAAATGTAACTAATCATTAAACTCTTTAAATTGGCAACACAGTGAATATTACATAATCATTATTTCCGTGTTCAAAATGGCAATTTCAGCTTAAATTTTGCAATCATAATTCATTTTGGTTCATGTTATATCTCTGTTTATTTTTTCAAATATTTTTTTTAAAAATATGTAAGAGTGGAAAAAAATGATATTTCTTGCCAATTTGAGGATTGAAGATGATTAATTTAGACCTCTAAAAGCTCTGTACTTCTATGGGTTAAGTATTTTGAGAAATAGATGATTGCACAAAGAGAATCACACTGAAAAAAAAAAAGAACAAATGATAAAACCTGCAATTCAAAGGAAATTTTGAAAAACAAATTATTCTGGTGTAAAATTAAAGGAAATAGGTATATCTGCACTGAAAGGTGATTTTGGTCGGGGGAAAGGAGGAAGGGGAGGAGCCACTTTACAGAATGAACAGCTCAGACGTGACTTTTGACTTGATTTCTTGCAGGCTTGCAGAAACTGAGAAATTAAACATGAACAGCAGTAATAACTTGAATAATTGCCAGGTGAAACACATTTTTTTTTTTTTTTTTTTGTGGAGAAAAATAATATAATGTGAATTGCCACACTTCATATATTAAAAGAAAATGCAACAACAAATTATTTTGAAACTTTTCATAACATCCCAAACCATTAGCAATGGACATGAACTAAAATAGACTGGAGGTACTTCAGGGAGGGGATTATGATAGTTTACGTAAAATCTTCAAATCATAAAAACTGACATTTTTTCCTTAAACAGAATAGAAAACAAATATCCCAGGGACTGTGGGTGGCAAGACATTATGAGACACACCTTTAATAATTATCTATTGTAACAGCATGAATGTATATTCATGCAAGTACAGCTACATTAAGTATTCCTCATTAACACTATATCAAGTAATATGACAATTGAAGCGTTTTGGCTCAAAAGTGCGAGAACAACTTAACATAACCCCTTGGGTTCTTAAATGCATGTGCACAAGGCATCCACGACCAATCACAAACCGGTTAATTTTTTTTTTTTTTCAAATGAGAAACAAATAATGCAAAATTAATCTTAATCAAATAAACCAGTAAACGGAAACAGACAGCAGGGTTCGCTCATTATCAGATTCAACAAGACTATTAAACTTTCATGACCTTCTTCACTATCAGATTGACCTTGAGTTTGTCTTTGACACTGACCTTGACACTAACCTTGACACTGACCTTCAGATTGACATTGAGGTTGAAATTAAATCCTATGCAGCACAACGCTTAGAGGGTGTTATTCAGAATTACAGGCAAGGACAGAAGGAATGTGTTACCCATTGAGATTTTGTACCTCACCTACCGGTGCGCATACGCATTTGCCATGTTTCCAAAAGCCAAAAGATTCGTTGTCCATTGTAGACCAAAGTTTTGTAGGTTCTTTCGGCAACTGTTTCTAAAGTCCGTTCTTGCATGTCTCACAATGCACCGTGGGATCTTTCTTTGGTCACCAAGTCTTGATTTTCATCAGATATTTCGACATTTTTATGTTTTTTTGGCTACAATCTTCAGTCTTCATGATCAAAATGGGGTGAGGCATCACCCTGTCAATATAATTCTGAATAGCACCCTCTAAATGCCATGCCGCAAAGAATAAGAGAAGGCAGACATGCTTAAGCACATACACACACACACACAACAAAGCTCTAAACTCTATACTTACATACACACAGGGGAAAACTAGTTACCTGGTGATTTTGTTGGAAAACCAAAAACGCAGTGAGAATTAGTGTCGAGCATAGCAAGATGGCGTTCTACTGGTGCACATGCTAAACACAGGTGAGCTATCCATTATACATGTGTGGAGCTCAGTGGGTATTGGAAACAGGATTCTAAAAGTTCACTGCTAAATAATTCTTCATATTCATAATCTACAACATGAGAGACTTGAAGGGTATGTAGGGTATTTCTCTGAAAAATAAGGGCCAAATGCTGGTAACAATAAAAGTGTTCATGAGATAAACTATAGCTCTATCACATTAAAACTGAATAAAAAAACTGAATTAAATCTTAACCCACAAGACACCTGTACTATTTTTTACCTTCAGTAAAATCAATACTTTGGACAATAATTCACATTCCATAAAAATCAACCATCTTTGATTATCTTACACTAAAACTATCAAAATACACATTGGTTTTCTTTCCAAAATGCAAGTTTTTGAAACAGTATCACAATGCTCTGCTTGAACTGAATTTCCACAAATCCACTGACTTTAATCTTAAAGTCAGAATGTTAGTTTTACAGGAAAATGATAGAATGATAAAGATTTATAACTCAAGATTCCAGATACGCTCATTCTTTTCAAAGATAATAACAGTTTATTGGTAAATCCAAGTCATCAACGCAATCTACGAATCTGCTAATAGTCAAATTGCAGGTTCATAAATAATACGACGAAAAAGGCTTTAAGGCAGGGCCGGGGGAGACTTAGGAGATGCTAAATAAACTCAAAGCATAAAGCCTTAACAAACAAAAATAAACATAAATACTGAAACATATAAACATCAAAGCAACATACAGGTAAGACATAAAGCATATTGACAGTACATACAAGTAAAATCATAATAAAATCATAAAAAGGGGTGAGGATAGCAGCATGTGATTTGGTCAAATAAAAGAGGGATATATAGACTGTGTCTGTTTTGTTCGTGAATTAATAGACCTTGAGAAATTTGACGGAACACAGGAATCACAGGATTAAAATACTCAGTCTCAGAGGAGAATGATACTCGAATATCTATGATAATGTACATGATCCATTAAAATGGGATTTTCTCGATTTTCTCCAAAATTAGTTTTAAAAAACATAGACTTCAAAATGTTCATAAAAGTCTGGCTTCTGTTTACACCCATCCTGTCATACAAGTAGATATTCATCAATGGAAAATATATGTCTTTCTTGTTCAATTGTGCATTAGTTCCAAACAGAACCTGTACAGAATTGTACTCAAGACATGTACCTCTTTCACAAAATTTACCATTGAAACATTACTTTAACCCATAGCAGTACAGTGTCTTCTCTGGGTGACATTTTTCCATTATCTTTTGATCCGGAATGTGAGGAAAACATTACATACTATACACAAAGAGCTAAAATCATCGATCATTTTAAGCATATTTTCTATTTGGTATGTTTTACTGTTTATTAACTATGAATAAGAGAGAGATTCTTGTTGTAGCTATTAAGCTCTTTAAATTGACAACACGGTTTAGAATAGATAATTACTATTTTCATGTGCACAATGCGAATTTGCTATTAATGAATTTTGCCATTTTCATTCACATTGGCTCATATTGTATGAATTTTTTTTAAAAGACTGTTTAGGAGAAGGAAATAAAAATAAATGTTGCCAATTTGAGGAGAGAAAGCTCACTGAATTAAAATCTTAAGAAAACTCTGCACTGCTATGGATTAAAAAAAAAAAATCAGTGAAAGACTTCCCTACAATAAGCAACTAACGCAGCATGACACTTGCATTCTCTCTGATGACATAGGGGAAATCCATAAAGGCATGAAATCTACAAAGCCAGCATATAAAACAGCTCACTACTACGAAAGTGGAGAAGAGGCATTCATGAATTCTATACCCATGCCTACCAAGTAATGCAAAGGGATAAGGATTCGAATACAGGACTAACAATTAAGACGTCTATGTTGTAACCATTCAGCTAATAAACATTTATACCTTTTTTGTAGTGCTGGGTCGGAGCCATGTCTGGTAAAGGGGATGAAAAAGTTCACAATTTACGGTAAAAATCATTTTTCCTCTAGGGGACTGGAAGATATCATAATAGGAGCCACGATGCGTTTTAGAAGGGATATGGGTCGAAATTCGTTTTGAGGTCATTTTTTGTACATTTTGATGGTCACAACCTTTTTGCTTCTGGGCTTTCAATTCAAATGAATCACCAAAGTTTAATAGTTTTAAGCTTTTTCTTAACCAATAGCAGTACAATGTCTCTTTCTGATGACACTTGAACAATATCTTGATCCAAAGTGCCAGGAATTATACATTATATATGACCAGAAAAAGAAAAAAGAATTAAAAGAAAATTTTCATTCCATTTCCAATGCAGTATGTGGTATTATTGTTGAATAATAAAAGAGTGATTTAACTGAAACTAATCATTACACTCTCTAACACAGCAATGCAGTGTCAAAAATCTCCAGTTTTGTGTATGAATTGGCATATTTTCACAATGGTTCATGTAATACATGTATGTACATTTTCATTTTTTTCAAACCATTCACGAGTGGGAAAGAATTTAATTCCAATTTGAGGAGAGAAAGTTGAGTGATTTAGATCTTAAAAAGAACTCTGTACTGCTATAAGTTTTAACCCATAAAAGTACAGAGCTTTCTCGAGGTCAAAATTAATCATCTTCATTCCTCAAATTGGCAACAACTATTATTTTTTTCCACTCTTACATAGTTTGAAAAAATAAATATGGATATAACATGAGCCAAAATGAATTATAATTGTAAAATTGAAAAAAAATGCCAATTTGAACATGGAAAGAGTGATTATATAATATTCACTGCATTGCCAATTTAGAGAGTTTAATGATTAGTTACAATTAAATTGCTCTAATTCGAGAACGCCACACTCTATTGAAAATGGACTCGAATTTTCCAGTGGATTTTTCTCTTTCTACTCATGTATAATGTATAATGCCCAGCATTCTGGATCAGCAGATACTGCAAAAGCATCTCCTAAAGGAGACACTGTACCTCTATGGGTTAAATCTGTAACTGTGATTACATGCATTGAAATCAAATTGGAGGTAGGAGAGGAATAGCTTTTTTCGACCCAGTTCTACTTCAAAGGTTAAGGACAGCGTAAAGGTTGGGATTAGTGTCAGGGTTAGCGTTAGAAACAGGAGCAGAATCTGATTTTAAAATCAATAGAAAAAACATTCTGAAAAAGCATTGAAAACTAAATAAAAGAAAACCTCTGAGGGAAAAATAATGACCACTTCCAAATTTACCTGAAAAGAAATCTCATTATTTTAACAGAAATAAGGAAATAAGGCATCATTTTCACATAAATAAAGTCTCATTTCAAATAAGCATGAGTAAACCGCCTACAGAAAATGGCAGCAGCAAAATATAATAATTATTTTAAAAGTATAAATGAATTGCAAATTGGGAGTAAAAAAGTATCTTTCACTAAAAAAAAAAAAAAATCTTACATGCAAACTCACTCATCAATATGAAATAATACAACAAAATGTGACCAAAATGATGCTTTGTGAAACACCCCCCAGATAGCCACTTAATCTTCAAGGCAAGAGGTTGGATGTCAGTGGTTAAGCCCATAGGGTATAAGAGGATCTGGACCCTGTTTCATAAAACTAAATATCATTAACAACTGCCACATTTCTAGGACGAATTTGCTCTCAGCCAATCAGATGCAAGGATTTCAGTAGCCTGTAACAGGTAATGCAACTTGTTACGCTTATGAAAGTTACCCACCTGACAGGGAGAATCCGGATCTGTGGAGGTCCCGCTGGCCATGCTTGTTAAGCTGACTGGGCACGTCATCCGAGGGCTGAGCGGTGGGAACGGTCCTGCGGTAGTTGTTCTGGACTGGTTGACCAGTCGACTTGTGAATGGGGCCATCATAGCCCTCCCGGTCTACACGCCTTGGGGCATTGACCTTACAGGAATGGGACAGAGGGAAATATTTTAAGCCAATCTCCGAAGAGAAAAAAAATGCTGGTCATTGAGAGGTAGTATACAACAAGCAATTGCAATTACTTGATTCAACCTTGAAGATATATGTATTTCCTACTGAAGGCTCTATTTTACATATGGAATACAAGTATTAAAGATGACAGAATATAGCCAATCAAGAAAGGTAAATTCTTATTAAATCTCTTTTCTCTCTCCCTTTTCAAACCCTTTCTATTTTCCTTTCATACACCCTGCTTCCTGTCTTTTTCTCCCGTCTACTTTTAAAATTTCATTATCCTCCTTTCTTTGTTTCTCCTTTCTCTCAACTCGCTCTTTTTCTATTTCCTCAATCTTTCTCCTCCTCCCTCCTCAACTTATTACTCCCCTCTTCTTTGCCTCGCTCATTCCCTAAAGGCCGGTTTAAAAATATGCTGCAAGGGTTTTTCAGTGCATTTTTATAACAAGTTGAGTAAATGAGTGCCCAACATTTGAAGCACAGTTCCCCCCGTGTCCCCTGTTTTAACACTTAACTCACTCTGTCATGAATGTACTGCATTCTAGCATTCTACCTTTCTACATTAACATTAATTTCACATTAACCCATTCGTGACAGGAATTATTTAAAGCCTAATTTGATCAGCTTTTATTCTTCAAATTGGCAACACCAACATTTTTATTTTATTGATACATTTTTCTTATAAAATGTCATGTATCTGAAATGAATATAAATTGACAGAAATTATGATGAGAAGTCAAAAAGTTGCCAATTGGCAGGGAAAACAGTGATTTTAAACTTTCCATCACATTGCCCATTTAAGGATTTAATGCTTATTTTCCTTTAAAAAAATTTCAGCATCAAACAACGAATATTGACGCAACCAAAATGGGCACAGTTTGTGTAGAATTTTTTGCTCTTTCTGCTCATGTATTTGGTATGATTTTTAGGGCTTTGCATCAAAAGATATTAGGCCAAACCACAAAATCTGGACCTTTGTCACGAATGGGATAATATAGGAGAAAATGAGATACATACCTTCTCCCTCTGGCTAATCCTTGCATAGGCCTCTGGAGGATGGAGGGGACGAGGGATGAATCGACCAGCTCCCTGGGTCACATGGAGCTGAGGAGAACAGAAAGTTGGATAGTTTCAGTCTTACATTACTGTACTGTATCATCATCATCATCACCATCATCATCATCATCATCATCATAATCATCACCATCGTCATCACCATCATCACCACCACCATCATCATCATCATCATCACCATCATCACCACCATCATCATCATAATCATCACCATCGTCATCATCACTGTCAACATTATCACCATTATCATCAACACCACCATACCACCAGCACCATCATCATTTTCATCATTATCACGATCATCACCATCATCACCATCATCATCACCATCGTCATCATCACCATCATCATCATCATCATCATCATCACCATCATCATCATCATCATCATCATCACCATCATCACCATCTTCACCATCATCATCATCACCATCATCATCATCACCACCATCATCATCATAATCATCACCATCGTCATCACCATCATCATCATCACCGTCGTCATCACCATCATCATCATCACCATGAGCAGCACCATCACAGGCCTTAAATTTCAATAAATTTAGGGCAAGGCCACTTTTCTGTAAGGGCACATTCCATTATTACAGCATAAATAGGAAGAATTAGAAAGGACACGAACAATCTCCAAGGCCAATGAGAGGGGCACTGAGGCCAATCAAAAGAGCATCCACGGCCACGGATTAATTTAAGCCCTGCCATCATCACCACCATCATCATCATCGTCATCATCATCTACAGCAACATACTCCTCCTCCTCCTCCTCCTCCTCATTACCATCTTACCTCTCCATCTTCTAACACCACTCTTCCTTGGCTGATGACAATGACAGGAACTCCATGACATTCCATGCCCTCAAAGATATTGTAGTCTACAGCCTATTATGAGGAAAACAATGGCAAGAACATAATTGTATGGCATCTTCAATTAATTCATTGTATCAAACTAATGCGATATCATATAAAACAGAATAAACTTTGATCTAATGATACATTCTCTGGTGACATTTTTATTCTTCATTTTTTTTGCAGCAGCCAAGTCAATTTTCAAAGATGATTTCAGCTTTTACCCTTGATCCAATACAATCTGCTCCTAAACCGTATCTAAGCCCCAATCACACCCTTAACCCTAGCCATAACTTTCTGATGACACACTACATGTGTCATCTGGCCATTGAGCAAACCCTCATCGTCTATACAACGGTACACAGAGACAGTTCCTCCTAATGTTTATAAGAAATAAAAGAACTAGTAAATAAGATTTGATTTTTGATCATTAAAAAGTGTTCAACAAAGAAAAATAAAATAGCCCCTAGCCCCATTCGTGACAGAGGTCCACATTTTGTGGTTTGGCCTAATATCTTTTGATGCAAAGCCCTAAAAATCATACCATATACATGAGCAGAAAGAGCAAAAAATTCTACACAAACTGCGCCCATTTTGGTTGCGTCAATATTCGTTGATTGATGCTGAATTTTTTTAAAAGGAAAATAAGCATTAAAATCCTTAAATTGGCAATGTGATAGAAAGTTTAAAATCACCGTTTTCCCTGCAAATTGGCAACTTTTTGACTTCTCATCATAATTTCTGTCAATTTATATTCATTTCAGATACATGACATTTTATGAGAAAAATGTAGCAATAAAATAAAAATGTTGGTGTTGCCAATTTGAAGAATAAAAGCTGATCAAATTAGGCTTTAAATAGTTCCTGTCACGAATGGGTTAAACATGTTTTCAAATCTAGTGTCCACGCAACCAGAAAGCTTTCAGATTCCTCGGCTTCTAAAATGTAGTGAAAGTTGATGACGTTACACTAACCTGGTGATGGGTATCCTTGGAGATGACCCTTGTAGCGATAGGATCCCAGATGACCACATCGGCATCAGATCCTACTTGAATCACACCCTGGGTAAAGAACGGCAAACAAAAAAAATAATGCAGTCTCTATTGGTAGAATGATTACTGCCCCCACTTTGGCAAAAGGAAGCAAGTGACATATCAACCAAATTTGAGTTATTGATATTTTCATAACTACCTAGTGCGCTCTTCTGCCGGGCCAAATTTTATGCACGAACATTCATCCTGCTATAAAGAGATATGTTAGGCAAGACATCATGGTATTGCATTGAGGTCAGCATAAATAACGGATACATTTTGCTCCTTTACAGGACGTGTCACTTTTGTCGCTTGCTTGTTTATGCCAAAGCAGGGCAGATTACATCATATACTTGAATCACAGCCTGGGGTAAAGAACGGCAAACAAGAAATAATGCAGTCTCTATATGTATAATAATTACATCTTATCACATATGAGGGACGTTATTAAATTCGCAAAATTTGGTTAAAGTAAGAATTATCTGTTCACAGGAGATTTACTCTATGTCGATGAAGATTACCACTGTGTAATAAGACTCAATCTACATGTCCCATGCGTGTACATGGATGTTAGATCATTTTAATCATCTTAAAAGAAATACAATGGAGAGATGCAGTTCTTTAGAACTCTAATAACAATATATTGAGCATATCACCCAGCAAATGAAAATGTTTGAATCATGGGAGTACATGTAAATGACAAGAGGTCACTAAGAAAAATCTGAACTCAATAAGTAGGAATTGCTTCCGTACCTTTCTGGGGTACATGTTGAAGATCTTGGCAGCATTGGTACTTGTGACAGCAACAAACCGGCACTCATCAAGCTTGCCCGTTTCCTGAAAAGAAATGAACATTTAAAGGTAAATTCCACCCCAGAAGTTTCACTGTTTCAATTAAAAGAGTTAAATTCGAACAGCAATTTGAAACAGAAATGAGCAAAATCGGTCAAAGAATAAGAAAATTACACCCATTTACATTTCTAGTAAATTACTCTTGGCTCTGCAAATTGGCAACACTGATGACATCATATGCGAGCAGCTCTCCATTCACTTTGTACATGAAATTTCACATTTTCTCAATTTTCTTGGAAGTTACACATTTTCTCACCCCATAGTCAATGTATGTTATGTAAAAAGCAATTCTTCTGAACATACATTGACTATGGGGTTACAAAATGTGTAACTTCCAAGAAAATTGAGAAAAAAAATTTTCAGCATCGAACAACAAATATTGACGCAACCAAAATGGGCACAGTTTGTGTAATTTTTTTTGCTCTTTCTGCTCATGTATTTGGTATGATTTTTAGAGCTCAGCATCTAAAGTTATTAGTCCAAACCACATAATGTGGACCCTCTGTCACGAATGGGTTAAAGCCATTCCTTGCGAGTGAAGCAGAATTTCAAACAGGAAAGATGATGCATTGAGCAAAGGTATCATGAGAACATTCTGAAAGGAAAAGTGATGAAGTGAGACCGAATTCCTCAACTAATTTGGTGAATGGAGAGGAAAGGGTCTACAGAGTCTTGCAATTTATTGGTTTAAAAGAACAGTGAGTTTGTTTCAACCAGTTGAACGTGGACCCCATTACATAAAACTTGTAACAACTGCCACATTTCTATGACAAATTTGCTCTCAGCCAATCATATGCAAGGATTTCAGTAGCTTACAACAGTTATTGCAACTTGTTATTGATAAAAAGTTTTATGAAACAGGGCCATGGTTTGACTTTGGTATAACTCACATTTTTCATAGACCCCAGCCCGTGTTATCTCAGGTTCAGTATATAATGGGTTAAACAATGCCCATCCAGATGTCAAAGTTCAGATATGAAATCTTACCACTCCTTTCTCCCAGATAACGGACATTCTATCCTCCACACCGTTGACACCGTTAGGAATCTTAGTGAAGTCATCCTTCCCCATAGCCTTCTGGTCAGACTTGAAGGTACAGTTATCGGTCCCAGTCAGCTGAAGGTCGTTGCTACAGAAACAAAGCAATATCAACAAAATTACCACCATTCACATGATACTGATTAATCCTTCACCGAGGCTTTTACATAATTTACACACAAGTGTGAATGTAAAGTAATATCGGTTACTCGTCCCCATAGCCTTCTGGTTGGACTTGAAGGTAGTTATTGGTTCCAGTCAGCCGAAGGTCGTTGCTAAGGAAATAAAGCAATATCAAGAAAATAACCACCATTCATATGATACTGAATAGTCTTCACTGAAGTTTTCATGAAGATGTAAATTCAATCACAAATGTAAAAAAGTTGTCATCCTTCTCAAGAGCTTTCCAGTCGGACGTGAAGGTACAGGTATCGGTTCCAGTCAGCTGAAGGTCATTGCTAAGGAAATAAAGCAATATCAGGAAAATAGCCATTATTCACTGATACTGATTAATCCTTCACCGAGGCTTTCCCATAGATGGAGTTACAAAAGAATGTAAAGGAATATTGGTTATCCTTCTCAAGAGCTTTCCGGTCAGACTAGAAGGTAGAGTTATTGGTTCCAGTCAGCTGAAGGTCGTTGCTACAGAAATAAGCGATATCGAGAAAATGATCATTATTTATATACTACTGACTAGTCATTCACTGATGTTTTCATGAGGAGGTAGGTTTTATCAGAAAATAATGCAAAAAATGTTTTGGGTGTTGGAAATCTAACTTTTCTTTTGTGATATTCAAGTGTCTGTGATAACATATTCTTACTTGGCAAGCAGGTCCATCAGATAGCCCGGCGTGGTGGGGTCCGGCCGTAGAGGGGGTCCCATGACGTGAGCCGCGGCATGGAGCCAATCGTGATGGAAGTAGTGTGTGCCGTCGGTACCAAGGCAAGCTGCGATCGGCTCGCCGAAGATGACCTTACCTGAACAACGATAATAAATGCAGAGTAAAATGCAACATTGTATTTACATTTTCAAGGTTTTCTTGTGAAAGTACAAGGCTTATCTGCACTTGCACGTTAAGTTAAAGTTCAAGCTCTTTAATACATAGATGTACAGTGTTTCCTTTGAGTGACACTTTTGCATTATTATTTTTTTTTTTGCATTATTTTTTTTTTTCCCTCTAACATATGAGACTTTGGTGCCTTTTGATGTGACCAAAGTATCTGGCTTTCCTCGCCATAACTAATCCTACCAGTACAATTTGTTTACACCTTGCAATTTGTAATATTTCTTTTGTTGGTTTTCATACGTTTCCATGATATTCTCATCATTCTCCTGTGTACCCATATTTCATGTATCACGAAGCATTATTCATAAGGAAGCATAGCTCAGCCACCGATGCCCAATTCTGCTACTTGCATATTTCTATGATGAGGCAAGCATCTTACCAAAGGGAGCGCCTTATGAATTATGCATAAGAAATCACCACTGCCAAACCCTGATGCTGCTCCCATTTTCATGTGTACCGCATGTACAGCAACTATGCATTCAGGGAGCATCGAACAAAATGAATCTTTCATGAGCCTACCTTCTCTCCTGGCTTTGGAGATCTCGTCTGCAGCACTCTTGCTCATGACATGCACCACGTACAGAGGAGAGTTAACTTGGTTGGCGATACAGATAGCTCTATTCACTGCTTCTGCTTCAACCTACACAAAAATAAAGAAAAATCTTACTCTCATATATTTCCTTACAAGGCCCCATACATACAGCCCCCCCCCCCCCCCATTTCTCAAATACAATTCCCCAATTCAAGATTTTGTATTTTATGACGTGTTAAACACAGAGAGGAGAGTTAACTTGGTTGGCGATACAGATACACTGTAGCTCTTTTTCACTGCTTCTGCCTCAACCTACACAAAATAAGACAATTTTGATTTAAGTATATTTCCTTATCATTCCTTATCATATATAGTATATAGTACTATATATATTATCTTATATACAGTCCCCCCCCCCCCCATTTCTCAAATTAAAACAATCTATGAGTGTTTTCTGACATGTTCAAGAGAGTGAAGAGTTAACTTTGTAAGCAACATAGACAGCTCTATTCACTGGTTCTGAATCAACCTACAAAAAAGTATAAGAAAATTTTGACTTCATATATTTCCTTAATACCCCTTTACATATAGCCCCCGCCCACACACACATTTCTCCAACGTAACATTTCACAAATTCAAGATTTTGTATTTCATTGACATGTTCAGCATAGAGAGGAGAGTTAACTTGGCTAGCAATACTGATAGCTCTATGCACTGCCTTCGCTTCAACCTATAAGAAATACAGTAAATTGTAAGTGACCTAAGTTTATTCCTTATGTTATGACTATAACTGTAAAGGTCACGATATTAGTGTTCTTCTGTTTCTATTACAATAATCAAAACTATAAGTGTATAGCATTTAATACCTCTATTTCTTCAAGATTTATACAAAGTTTTCCCTGTTTCTGAAACAGAGAATTAGTCTGCTTTCCAAAATTTGAGATCTGAAAAGGATCTGAATCCTTCCTTTCGAAATAATACAGGTCACAACACTATATCCAAATTGGCAACTTTATGACTTCTCATCATACATTCTGTCAATTAATATTTATTTCAGATACATGACGTTTTATAAGAAAAATGTAGCAATGAAAGAAAAATGTTGGTGTTGCCAATTTGAAAAATAAAAGCTGATCAAATTAGGCTTTAAATAATTTCTGTCATGAATGGGTTAAAAAGTAAATTGATTTTAAGATTCATCCCTTTACCTAAACATGGGCTGTCATACACTAATAGTACTACATGTGACAGAGGGGGACACAAGAAATTTAATTTTTGTCTTACATCTTCTGGCCTGCTCTGAAGATGACCTTCAGGTCCACTGATGCCCAGATCAAGGAGTTTCTTGGTGTTCTGTTTCAGGGAGATGAAAAAAAAAATATTAAAAAATCAAATGATCAGAAAATTCAAGAAACATATTTTGCTTCATTTTTATGTACTGAACTATCACAATTTTAGGTAAAGCAGTGTTTGTAATGGCAATCCATTTTAAAATGTTATTTTATAGCAGATTCTGGGTGGTTTCAAATCAAAATTAATCATCACTTTCTTTCAATAGCTTTGAAAGCACCAAACAGGCTATACAAATGGAGATATGACTTGTTAGATAAATCTGTCTTCAATTTCTAAGTATATTTTCTTCTTAGTTTGCTCACACGTGCCCTAGTTTATGGAAAAGTCTTCCTGAAGACATCAAAAAGGGGAAAACTTCAGAATCCTTCAGAAATCATTCCCATCTAAAAATGTTTCTCTGTAATTCTTAATCATTCTACATGCCCCCTGAGCACTTTACAGAGTGGATTTGGTGCGATAAAAGTTACATTTGTTAGCATTATTTTTATCATTACTACTATCATTATTATCATTATTATCATCATCATTATAGTTATTATTACTATTGTTTCATTACTATTATTTCCATTTTTAAAATTTCATTGTTGTTGTTTATTTTACACTTATCAACACAAATCCAATCGGAACTCACCTCAGCGATGATGTCACCGTTCTCAGCGTGTACCAGTGGCAAAGCACCTAGTTCTTTCAGGGCAGAGAAAGCTCTGTACAGCTAGAAAGACAAAACAAAAATAATGCAATCACGGAACAACCAACTTCTAACAGAATTCTGAAGAAAAAAAAAGAAATTCTCATCAAAATCATCCTAGCTAGAGAGATAAAGTGAAATAAAAATGAAAAAAAATGTAAAACAGCCTCTTTAGCACAAAACTGGTTTACACTGAAATGAAACTGACTGAATACTCTTAATTAATCTTTACTTTTGAAAAGATGCAAGGGAACAATACATGTAGTATGCCTTATAATGAATTTACCAAGTCTAATGATGTAGAAACAATCATGATTTTTTGTCTAAATTCTTAATTACACGGCCAAAATAAAGAATTAGAATAAAGCTAAAGATCCATCTATGGTCTAGGTCTCCATGACTGCAAGAGACATGACAATGATCTCTTTTTAGCAGTCGACCTGCTGTCAAAACAGCAAATTAAATGAGGAAAGCTTCTGTTTCGAATGTCTGCCGTCTGCTAAGCTCATTCTGCTCTTAATCAGCTGCTTTTCTTTACAGACCAGCTGAAAACACAGCTGCTTGAAATCTAAAAAAAAAATAATGACAAAACCCGACTTCAGATGTCTGATCATGATGAAAGCAAATATACCCTTAAACAATACCCCCCGTATCACTGCCAAACAAAAAAGGATTTTCATTAGCCATAGCCGTACAGAAATTTCTTGAGAACAAAATTGTCTGACATAGCCTACCTCAAAGTCTCGTAGCATGAAGACATCTTTGTAGGCCATGAACATCTTGAAAGAGTTTACTCCTGATATAAATAGAAATGGAAGAAGTAAAAAATATTGAAATATATATATATATATATATATATATATATATATAAGTACAATAAAAATGTAGGTACTGTACATGCATATCACATATAAAGTATAAAGAAAAATTACAAAAGTTCACATTCTAAATGGCCCATCCTACCAGAAAAGAGGACTGCATGGACAGGTAATATTCACATTTAGAAAGAAATTCAGTAAAAATGTTTCAGGCATTGCGGCATGTGCCTGTAATCCAGCTAACCGTGGAAGTTATAAACAGACTCAGTGGACCCAGGTTCGATTCTGAGCCACGCCTTTCAGATGGTGACTTAAAAGGTCCGTCCCAGCCATAAATAATCATATCTGATTGATACACGTCTGTAAAAACCCAAATCAACAACAGCAACAAGTATTGCTAAGAAATATGAAAATGTTTAAGGTGCTATTTAGAATCATACACGCGTGAAGAAATGCTTGAACATTACTTATTTATTTGTGAATTTTTAACTACCGTGTTTATAAGAACAAAAAGGTTGTGAGAAGATCCTCTAATGGCAATGAACTTTCCGCATGATGGACCTTTTGTGTTTCTGCAGAAGTTTCTTAGCATCCCAAACTATTCATTTCATTTTAAGATTATTCACTTATTACTTTTATAATTACATGTATTTATGTAACCCCATGTATTGATAGTGCTTTGTACTTTGGGAAAAGTACGGTATAAATAAAAAGTAGTAAGAAGAAGAAGAAGAAGAAGAAGAAGAAGAAAAAAGAAAAACAATAATCATAATAACAATAGTAATAATAATAATAATAATAATAATGATAATAATAATAATAATAATAATAATAATAATAATAATAATAATAATAATAATAATGATAATAATAATAATAATAATGGTAATAACAGTAATAATAATTAATAATAATAATAATAATGATAATAATAATGATAATAATAATAATAATAATAATAATAATGATAATAATAATAATAATGATAATAATAATAATAATAATTTTCAAGTATAATCTATGATTCTGAAGTTTGATGACCTTTAAACTCCACCCTCTTGACCCATGAACCCTCACCTTTCTCTTCAGCGATGACACTCAGTTCCTTCTTCACACTCTCGCTCCACCAAGTGATACCGACGTGGAGAGAGTAGTCGCAGCAGACCTTTGGGTCAGCCCAATCACGCCACTGGTCATAAGCCTCGACAAGAGACTGATTCTTGACCGGTAGGCAGTGGTCAACTGAAGATAGAGACAATATAAAGGTGATAATAAGAGATATTAACTTTTCATGGACAATAAAATGAACCTTATGCACGTTATGAATCTTATAAGCCTTACAAACCTTCTGATCCTCATGCAACTTATGACCCTTATGACAATTTATGGACCCTATGAGCCTTATGAAAGTGATGGACCTTATGAGCTTTAATGATGATGATGATGATGATGGCTTCTTGTGAAGCGCTGGTATCCGCCTCAGCTGGGCGCTCAAGGCGCTTGCTCTAGAATGTCTCACAAATTTCAACATTTAGTCAGTGTCAAATTTATTTCCGGTGTCTTAATTAGCATATTTATTGCATTTGAGATGAAGTCACAGCTGGGAACAGATAAGTCTTGAACCTTATAATCCTTATGAACCTTATGAACCTTCTAACTCCAATATAAAATTCATGAACCTTATAAACCTTATGAACCTTATAAACCTTATATAAGACTTATGAACCTTATGAACCTTATGAGCCTTAAAGTGATTACACAATGGTAAATTGTTTTTTGATATATGATCGAGAATAGAATTATAAGAAGAAAAACATAAAAATTATGGTGATTTTCAATCGAAATCATTGCATTTTGGCTAATTTTCTCATAAAAAGTCATGAGCTGACCAAAAAATTTGAGTATGAGGTATGACGTCAAAGTGGGTACCCAGCTTCGCGCATTGCAGTTGTGCTGCGCGCAAGACTGTACAATATGTATTATATCTTGCGCGCATTTTGCTAGAAGTGCGCGACAAGGTACCCACTTTGACGTCATTTTGACGTCAAAGTGGGTACCCAGTTGTAACTGGGTCACAGCTGAGGGGTCAAAAATATCCTGAATCTTACCACATTTGGGGGTTTCCTTGGCAACACGACTTTTTAAAAAAACTTTGGGCAGATGATTTTCTGCTAATAAAATCATGCTCTTTTATATGAGCTAACATTGTTTCAGCATTGGGTACCCCCTTTAAGAACCTTAGGAATCTTAATGACCCCAATGAACATTATGAACCTATGAATCTTATGAGCATTACGAATCTCATGAACCTATATGAACCCTATGCATCTTATGAATCTTATGCGCCTTACGGATATGAAGCCTATGACACTTATGAGCCTTACATACCTTATGAACCCCTACGAACATTATGAACCTTACAAACCTTATGAAGCTGATGAACCTTTTCCAACATCAAGTGATATCAGCATGATGAGAGTAGTTTCAGCAGACCATAGCATCTTCCTTCTTTTACTCCTTCCTTCATTTTCACCCTTCTTCCTCCCTTTTCCATTCCTCCCTCCCCCTCTTTTTCTTACATGATCTCACTACTTACTGATCATGGTGGTTCCCCCGGCGAGAGCCGCCTTGGTGCCCTGGTAGAAGTCATCGATGGCGCACGTCCCCATGAAGGGTAGCTGCATGTGGGTATGGGTGTCGATACCTCCAGGGATGATAAGCTTGCCCTTGGCATCCAGTACCTTGGATCCCCCTGGTGTGATGAGGTCCTTGCCAACTTGCCTGTGGAAGAATAGGATAGGTCAAGACTGGCCAAAGATTTGGAACACTGACATTTGAAACAGTGCAAATTTAATCTTGTTTCAAAATAGGGCTTAATAACCCATTAAATACAAACCCAGAGATAAGTTGGGATGGGTCCTTTCTTATTGATCATTGGCACTTTCGCACATAGCTTTGTAAAACACCCCAGGTTGTTCAGGAACAGGCAAAGGTGATATCTTACCTAATGATTCCATCTTCGATGTAGACATCGGCATAGAAGGATTGGTCACTGTTCACAACCTTGCCTCCCTTGATCAATAGACGATTCTGAGCAGTCTGAACGAAACAACAGAAAGGACAAGAATGAAGTTAATCTTGAGAGAAAGAATAACATGATCCTTAACCAATAGACGATTCTGAGCAGTCTGAACGAAACAAAAGAAAGAACAAGAATAAAGTTAATCTTGAGAGGAAAAATAACATGATCCTTGATTAAGACAAGAGAAGGCTGAACAGAAAGCAAGTAGAATAAAGATACATGTAATCCTGAGAGTGGGAATAGCATAATCAATGATCAACAAAACAATTGTGAGTTATCTAAACAGGAAACAAGTAGAATGAAATTAATCTTAGAGGAAGAATAATATCATCTTCGATTAACCGGTTGACTACTGAATTCTCAAACTCCCATAGACTTAATACAAGGGCCATCTGGTTCCAGTAGGCAATGGGTTAATAGACAGAGAACACAAAACACAAAATAAGTTAGAATAAAGATAATCTTGAGAGTGGGTAATAGCATAATCATTAATCAACAAATGATTCTGAACAGTGTGAACAAAACAAGAATAAACTCAATCTCAAGGAATAAAAAAAAATCATCTTAGTACTCAAATGAACAGAAATACAATTGTGGAGAGATGAAAACGAGAATTTTTTTTTTTTTCAAATCAGGATTCTTCCCTTCTTCCTTTTTTCCTTCCTTCCTTTTTCTCTCCCTGTTACCTTTGCCAACTGAAGGACATTACATACAAAGTTCTCAGTAACAGAACATTATTCTTCCCAATACATCAATTCAATTCCTCATCAAATGACATCCCAAACCCATCTCTAAATCTCACTCTTATCACATCTTGTTCTCTCTCTCTCTCTCCAGAGCTGCTAACCCGAACTGGAAAAAAATCCTATTCTCTACTTCTTTTTATCCTATTTTCATGCCAAAAATCCTTCTTTTGCATGAAAATTTAAAAATACAACAGTGTGCTTCCTCTTTCACTCTCTATGATATCCTAAAGAAAATGAAATATTAATAATATGCATGACTTACTTAATTATTTTGATCCTAACTCTTCTACATTGTACTCCTTTAATTGAAAATGATCTACAGTACAAAATATACAGGTAGAGTACACCAAGCACTGGGGTAAACTTAAATGTTAATAATATAACATGAAAATAAGATAAAATAAAGGTAATAAAGAATCAATGTCAGAACATTCAAAAATCCTATTGTCATATTCCCTCAAAAAAATCCTACTACTTGGCAGCTCTGTCTCTCTCTCTCTTTCTCTCTCTCTCTCTCATTTCAGATTTGCCCATGGAGGAACATAACACACAGCTCCAACAGAAAACATTAATTTATTCTGCTCCCTCCATCAATACAATCACTCATCGACTAACATCCCCTACCCATCTCAAATACCTACCCCAGCACATCCCACACATAGCTGAGATAGCCATGCTCTGTCGAGCATGGACGATATTGATTCCATGCTATACAAACACACATTGTTCTAATGACAGATGCTGCAGTCAGTATCATATGAAGTTAAACACATGTATGCAATACCAAATAGATATTAAAATGTATGTGTAAGTAGGCCAACGCCTACATCGTCGATTTTATAGATAGGATAATAATATGCTGTAACTGCTGCAATTGTCCATTGAAATGAGATACATCATGTATGCAGATTACCATTTAAATTCAAGATTCAGACGTATCATTAAGAATGCTGTAGAATATTGCCAATTTCATAACAATGAGATGCTATACACATCATATCATCAATTTCAGATTCAGATACAGTGTATATAAATATGGTGTTTAATTTCTCTTATTAACAGTAAACCGAAAAGTTAATTAGATTTTTATTCTAATTTAATTGGGCTTAGTATTTTAGAGTAAATTGAACTGAATTGGTTTATTGTCATAAAATCCACAAACATGCAGCTAAAAGCTGAAATTATTCAATTTTACTGTATGAAAATGCTGTATATAGCCTGAACACATGTATAGCCTGAAATATATTTTAATACAATGAAATCTTAAACTTCACAAACATGCAGCTACATGCAAAAGCTGATATTATTCAATTCTGCTGTATAAAAACATACATATACATAGCCTGAACATACATGTATTGCCTATAATATATTTCTAATACGCTGATATCATATATTAGTAGGATGTGTATGTTTGCAATAACATTCAGTATTCCTTCACTTCAACAAAAATACCGAGTGTAATATTTTTCATATGTGTGTACATATCAAGGACTGTGTACGCAGGAATATAGTGCATTCAAGTTTTATTCCTTTGACTGGCATTTCAAAACATACACAAACATACTGTAGATTCCCGCCCCTCAATCATTCCTTATTAATCTATTGGCCCCACAAGCATGTTGACATATTTTTCTTTCAAATAAATCAAAGTATTGCCGGGACATTCATGACAGAGACCGTGCTTCATTACCCCACAGAAAAACAAATGAAGATGGGTGATTTAATATCATGCAACATCAATTTGGAGAAAGATTCGATGACAGAGAGAGAGAGAGAGAGAAGGAGAAGGAGAAGGAAGGGGGGGGGAGTTTGGGGTGGCAGTGAAACTGAGGCACATACATATCGTTGGTGGGGTGATAAGACCTTGTATCTCAAATTTTAGTGAAAATTACTTTTTTGTATTAAACTCCAGATTATCAGTCAAGTAATGTCCTGTCCAAATCCAAGCTCTCTTACAACAAAAACGAAGCCACCACGGCATGTCAAAGGAAAGGCAATCCCATTGCTTATAATGCTTTGGCAGCCATGTTTTTTTCACTTTCCTGAGCATTTGATTTTTTTGAGATACGAGGTTTTGTCGCCCCACCGACAATATAGGGAAAAGAAATACATGTATAGGGGCTTTCACAATTGGTCGTGCCATCATTTGCGACCATTCGGTCACATGATATGTTGCACACAATCGCAAACGGTCGCAAACGGTCGCGCAACCAATTGTGAAAGGGGCTTATGAGGAAAAGGCACTGAAAGACTATAGAATTTTTAGAAAAATATCCCAAATGTCTCGTAATGTACAAGTTTATTAAATTCTACAAAAATAATATTACCGAAATCCCATACAAATAATGTACATGTACATAAATGAAGAGTTTGAATGCAAACAAAAATATATCCATTTCTGTCAAACTGAGATATTTGCAATTAAAGATCAAGAAAAATAAAGAAAATAATAAGAAAATATGTGCTACTTTTAACCATAAGTACAACAATATACCTTTACATCCACATGTATGACTAATATATCATTTGAAAGGTATTATTTTGTACTACAGTGTCTATGATGGTGACTCTACTTCAAATTTTCAAAAATTGCATTTATTTGTTTTTGCATATAAACTCTTACAACATGTATCACAGCATAGATTCCTATAGTTTTAATACTAACGCTGTATACTGTCATAAATAAATGCTCAGAACTATTATCAAATGCTACATTTACATAACCCACTGCCTGTGTACAGGTATACATGTAGCTTTAAGTCATGCCATTTCTACAATAATAACCATATTTAATCAATCATGCATGTATTCCTGGCCACGTTTCACCATACCTGAACAAATTGACCAAATTTGTTGACTAAATTTGATTGGAAAATCTGTGCGTGTTCCATTAGATGACATTGGTCTACATATTGAACCAATGCAATGGGAGTATATTCGGTATGCAGAGGCATGCAGAAATACAGCATACAGGTAAGCATACTGTTGGGAGGACTGGTTTAACCCATAGAAGTACAGAGCTTTTTAGAGGTCTAAATTAATCATCTTCAATCCTCAAATTGGCAACAAATATATTTTTTTTCTGCTTTTACACAATTTGAAAAACAATAAATATACATATAGATATAACATGAACCCAAATGAATTCTGATTGCAAAATTTAAGCTGAAACTGCCAATTTGAATACGGAAATAGTGATTATATAATATTCACTGCATTGCCAATTTAAAGAGTTTAATGATTAGTTACATTTAAACTGCTCTAATTCGAAAACGGAACACTATACTGCAATGGAAATGGACTCAAAACTTTCAGTGAATTTTTCTCTTTCTGCTCATGTATAGTGTGTAATGCCCAGCATTCTGGATCAGCAGATACTGCAAAAGCGTCTCTTAAAGGAGACACTGTACCTCTATGGGTTAATGGAAATGAATGTACATGTAGTGTCTTTGAATGGCAGAGAATATACAGAACCCTGTATTAAGTATGAAGAGTTTGAATGAAAAAAAAAACCAAAAAAAAACTATATATCTCTTTTTGTCAAACTGAGATATTTGCAATTAAAGATCAAGGAAAATAGAGAAAATAATGAGAAAAGAAAACGTATGCTACTTTTGACCATAACTTCAACAATATATCTGTATAATTAACAACATATAATTTGAAAAGTATTATTTTGTAATGTGTGATGGTGACTTTACTTTAGAATTTTCAAAATTGGCGTTATCTGTTTCTGCAAATAAATTCTTCATAATTATGTAGGAGTTGAACAGTTCAACTTGAAAATGTCAGAGGTAAAATGATCGATCAAGATTTTACAAAAATTCAGACTGGAATCATATTTTGGAAGGACCGACTGTTTAAAAAAATTGCTTAAAGACAATATGAGGCACACCCCCCCAAAAAAAAAACATGATAATAGACGTTTACAACATCAAATAGCTGTGGTGTTGTGGTCTAGTGGATAAGTCTCCGGACTTTGAACCACAAGGTACGGGGTTCAAATCCCTGCTGCAGCACAATGTCCTTTGGCAAGATATTAATCTACATTTGCCACACTCGACCCAGGTGAGATAAATATTGGTACCTGGCAGAAATAAATTCCTTGAAATGCTTGTGCGCTGTAAAAGGCTGCCGGGCTAAAGTCAGGGTAGTAATATCCAAAGTCTTCTGGAAGCACATAGAGACGTTAGATAATAATGTGATATGCGCTATACAAGAACGGATTATTATTATTATTAATTATTATTATTATTATTATTATTATTATTATTATTATTATTATTATTATTATTATTATTTCTGTTAATGGACAATTCATATCTCTACATGCGCATATATTGGCTAGTCTACCACCCTACTTGCTTTTATGTTGGGAGTATATATTTAAAGTAATATTTTGTTTTTTTTAACACAGATTAGTAAAATGGAATCACTAACACTGTGGGTAAAATGCCTTTTGGTGTTTGATAGTTACATGCAGGTAGGCTTTAGAGCACCATCAAAAAGAAATTCTTCAAATGCATGAGCTGCTATCGGTAGCTAAGAGAATACTCCTCAAGTGGCTATGGCTTTCATCTGCCAGACTCTAACCACCCTATCACATCACAACTGGACGGGAAACGATTCATCTGTCATGCAAGACTGCAGGGTTGCTTCCAAGACCCTGGAGTAGCGGTAAACCTCCTGCAGCACGCTGTCAGGTATGATTAGCAGTGCTGGAAGGTAACACCGGTTGAACGTCTTGGCCTTTCAAGGGAAGAATTAAAGGTGTATTTCTTTGCTGCTTGGTCACGTACAAATCGAGGGTCTTGTGCAACAAAGGGCTATCTGCATTTCTGGCAATTTTGATAAACCTTGAAATAAAGATTTGTTGCACTGATACACTGCAGTTTAAAGCAGAGAGGCATATCTATTTTGGGTGATACCCAGCTGTAGCCAAATTTGGTGTAGAAACCATTGTTACCAATGGGTTCCTGGTCTCTACTGGATCATTTTAATTTCAAAATCTCATTCAAATAAAAAATTGCAGATAGCCCTTTGTTGCACTAAACCCTCATATGCATGCAGTTGTACACACCATACGTGTATGTACTGCAAAAAAGGGGGTTAACTGAGGCTGACTTTTCCCCTGAAAATCGAAAAGTCTTCCCCCTTCCTCCCCCCCCCCCCTGAAAAGAAAAAGCGCTCAGTATTCATGCAAATATAACAAATATCCTTGTTGTACACGTATATGTACATGTACTAATATAGCAAGTGCACATATACAATACAAAAAGTGGGGGCAAGTTGAGAATGACTCTCCCTTGAAAACTCTGATAAAGTACTGGACACTGTGGACAAAGTGTCTACTATACAAACTACATTGTACGCTTATGCAAAATTATATCAACTGGTAAAGTCTAGCATCTTGGAAAAAGATAGAGTACTGGTAAGGGCTGGGGTGGCATGCCCCTGAAACCCTGAAACTACCCCCCCCCCCTTCCCGCACCACCACTACATTTTAACCCGTTGAGCATGATTTGAATGATTTTGGTATAACATGCATTTTCCATGGACCCTGTGCCCCCAAAATGTCTCGGGCATAGTTTACAAAGGGTTAAAGTCGAGAGAGTGAGACGGAGAGAGCGTCAGAGAGGGATTCATTAATTCATGAAGTGCCTTTCTTCGGAGTGATATAAAAACACAACCGAAAAGTCAAATTCATCGTAATAAAGGCCTGTTCAGATATGACGAGACAAACCCTCACGACAAACCCCCACATTTTTTAGTGAAGTGACTGGGATATTAGGTGGCAAAAAACAAAACTGCCGAGGCAAGAGGCGTATTTTTTGCCTCCAGGTGGCAAAAAGGTGATGACCAATCAAATTCTTAAAAGGTTAGCACAGAATATGATATCATGACTTTGTCTGCTTAACTTTTGACAAAAATATCATTTATTTGAGCATTGACGCACTCATTAACATAAGTGGCACGGTTTTGCCTTGCCATATCCGAACAAGCCTTAGGGATGCCATTTCGGGAGCATTGTGTTAGGACTAGGAATATGATATAAGGTGGTGAAAACATTTAGACAAGAGCCAAACTTAGTCATAAATATGCTAACAACTTTTCTGCTGTGAATTCCAATATAAATGCAAATTAATACCTCCCTTGTTCACAAAGTTACATACAATCATCACACTACACGGGGGCAGATAGTAGATTCTGGGAAAAAAGGGGCAAACTGCAGATACAAATAAGGGGAAAATATTTTGTTTTGTTAGTGCATAGAGAGTGTCAAAGCCTGTGCCCATTTAAATTTGCCATTAACTCTGGATTTTCAGAGACTATTGGCATTAATCTCTGTAAAGCGTTTCCGTTGCGCAAGGCAGCCGGTGCTTGCCTACATATAAATGCAACCTCTGCTATTTACATTATGCGACGCAAGCACCACACATCAACGCTCAGGTGGGACTGAAAGCCAATATTGACCATGTTCTCCACGATTTGTGACTAGCGGAATCTCGTCTCGTCATCGATAACTCGATATGATGTATTGGAAGTCTTGCAGAAGCGACACGGGAGTAAATATTGTTCAGCCTATTAATAAATCTTTATACGATTTTCAATCCATCAGAAACGACATGCATACATGTAATTGCAACAAAGGGCAAAGACATACATGTAACTTCCATATTCAAGGGTAGTGAACATATTATATTTGGAAAACTTTGATTTGTGTTAACCCATTCGTGACAGGAAATATTTAAAGCCTAATTTGATCAGCTTTTATTCTTCAAATTGCCAACACCAACATTTTTCTTTTATTGATACATTTTTTCTTATAAAGCATCATGTATCTGAAATAAATATAAATTGACAGAATGTACGATGAGAAGTCATAAAGTTGCCAGTTTGCAGCGAAAAACGGTAATTCTAACATTTTCATCGCATTGCCAATTTAAGGATTTAAATGCTTATTTTCCTTTTAAAAAATTTCAGCATCAAACAACAAATATTGATGCAACGAAAATGGGCACAATATGTGTAGAATTTTTTGCTCTTTCTGCTCATGTATTTGGTAAGATTTTTAGAGCTCTGCATCAAAAGATATTAAACCAAACCACATTATGTGGACCCTCTGTCACGAATGGGTTAACATGGCTGGGAAAGTCCCTATCACATTATTACCTATCATGCAAATTTTGAGTTGGCTCAAAAGCCCAGTTTCATTGTGGTCTCCTAGTGGGTTAATTTCAAAAGAATTGCATACATGCTGTGTTTGACACAATGGGGAAATTTTCCAAATTCAGTTAAATATCCTTTCCTCAAAGGAGTTCTTATAAAAAAATATGGGACAAAAAATCCTTTTCGGGGGGGGGGGACTATTTTCATATTGTCTGATCTTTTCCACAGCTCATTTTGAGGTTTGGAGAGTAACTTCATTCTTGCTTGTGTAAATCTTTTTTTTCTTCTGCTCCAGCAAATCATAAAGTGAACAAAACCTGGAATCTGCAAAACCCCGTGGCAAACTACTCGTGCAAAGAGATCAATCAGTACAGCAATACAAAAGCAACAATAGTGTTGAAGAAATGCCCAATATTAAGATTTTTTTTTGGTCGTATTCTGTATAAAAACCCCTCCACTCCTTTTCGTTCCATGATTGAGGAGGGTTGGTGCCACAAAATGTGTTCCTTTTTTTCTTCCCCTCAAGGTGTCATTTTGGGAAGAAGGCATTTGAACACTGATACACATAAATCTAATTCATCTCTGCCATTGCACTCACCACTATCTTCCAAACCTTAATAGGAAATCGTTTCTGGCTGTAGGGGTGGAACAAACTTTAACTCATTTCCTTAGGAAAAAAAAAAGAGGATAAGAGCTACAATATATTGATGTTTTACTGTGACAGCCTCAGTTCTCACTCTAAATCTGAATGCCATGACTTCATCATGTTGAAAAACTTGCCCCCCCCCCCTGAAAGAAAATTACAAGGGTTTTTTTCTTTGAAGTATTGCAAATGAGCACTCCCTCCTGAGAAAATGATTTTTCTTCTTTCTTTCTTCTTTTGGAGAGGATGCTTCAGACCTCATCACTGTGCCTCTGTGATTTTTCTTCTTTCTTTCTTTCTTCTTTTGGAGAGGATGCTTCAGACCTCATCACTGTGCCTCTGTGTCTTGCGGTATAACTTATGAGTCACTAGACAGGGCAATTGGATGCAGGGATACCCCCTTCTGGCGGTGGCATAATAATCACGAGTGCGACAAGCAGAAGAGTACATGTACATACACAGATGCATGGACAGCATATTGTGGATTCAAAGAAAATGCATGAATTTCAATCTGTATTGACCACATAATTATATGCAAAAGGCACTTTATAGTAGCCTATTCACACACACATAAGTTTTGCTGTATCTATACGACGTATAAAATTATACAATTCACGAAACTATGGTTAACTCATAGCAGTACAGAGCTTTCTTGAGGTCTAAATTAATCATCTTCAATCCTCAAATTGGCAATACAAATGATTTTTTTCCATGTTTATATAGCTTGAAAAAAATAAATATGGATATAACATAAACCAAAATGACATATAATTGTAAAATTGAATCAGAAATTGCCAATTTGAACACAGAAATAGTGATTATATATCATTCACTGCGTTGCCAATTTTAAGAGTTTGATGATTAGTTACACTTAAACTGCTCTAATTCGAGAACGCCACACCATACAGAGATGGGAATGGGCTCATCAAATTTGTCAGTGCATTTTTCTCTTTCTGCTTATGTATGATATATACTGCCCAACATTCTGGACCAACAGATACTGCAAAAACGTCTCCTAAAAGTGACACTGTACCTCTATGGGTTAAGTTTAAGGCCTAGTTGTACGTGCATTCACACACTCTTGTTTTTTCACTGATACATGTACACATCATGTATCTCATAGAGGTCTTGTGATATTGGGGGGGGGGGGGGGGGGTACATGTACATGTAGGTCTGTACATCACCTCAAATTGCTAGCTCAGTGATAGATCATTTCTTTTTTTTTATACATGTACTTCTAAATCCTTCCAGAGGCAATTAAATGAAGCAAGAATGAAATATGTGGCCAAAATTTGTGTTTCTGTAAGAGAAAATATTTGTTTTCCCTTCACAGAGGAGGCATCTTCAGACCTCATCATCATGCCTCTCTGTCATGTGGTGTAACTCATGACTCACAAAACTGACAGTCTGAAAGGACAATTAGATGCAGAGACAAGCCCCCCCCCCCCCCATTTCTGTCCGCATCTCACTGCAGTGGACACAGCAGCAAGTGGAAAAACATGTTTAATAAATCAGGAAAAACTGCACTAAGCACTGGACAGAAATACAATAGCTTCAATATTTCTCTAGTCGCTATGAATTTCTTTCTAACTGCAAAAAGACTATATTTTTGGGATGGCATCATCAAACACATGCATGCAGATACACTACAGGACCCCGAGGAAGAACAGGGCCCTGTTTCATAAAAAAAGTTGCTATGATGGCAACTCCTGCTGGAATGGTAACTACCATGGCGACAGTGAGAATTCTGCTTCCTGATTGGTTTTTATAATGAAGGTTGCCATTCCAGCAAGAGTTGCTATTGTAACAACTTTTTATGAAATGGGGCCCGGTTAGCTCTGTTAGTTAATCTGAAGTGGGTCATCCCTTGATCTTAATTTTCTTGATATTATCATTATCATTATTATTCTTCTGTATTGTATGTTACTTCTATTGTTACATTTACATATATATTGCTATATAATCTCATGTTTGTTTTAATCTGTATTATTTTCATGATCGTATTAACCAAACCAATAATCACCATTTCTGTGTACAATATAATATGATCACTATCTTTTTGTACAATAGATGCCAATGTGAGAAAAAAAACTAACTAATCATAAACCCTTCATAAAGCTCTGTACTTCTATAGGTTTAGCAGACAAATTCATCTGACATTATATGAGGGTAATAGTTCTCCATAAAGACAATAAATCATAAACATGTTTACCGAATTCCATCACAGATAATTAAAATCCCACAGCACGGTTCAAAATGAGAGGCCAGAGGACTGGCTGCATAAGCGAATATCAATAAATCTAATGCCTTCTCCTACAACCAGCCCCCTTGCCTTATGTTACCTCGAAAAACAATCACAGCCGAAATAGCTGACAGAAATTAGATTTAACTAATCAATGTTAAACACCAGGTCCTGCTAAACAGCATGCATTCCACTAAAGTGTGTGTGTCCTGTTTTTAATCGAGAAATTTGTGACGTGGACATTTCTGTCCCATCCAAAATTCTGCCGTCATCAAATACCTGTAGCCTGTAGCAGCATAAGGCCTACATCAAATATGTACATGTATAACTGCCTGTGAGTATAAAGGCTTATTTGCAAAAATTGAGGTTTTTATTTGTTCTTTGAAATTGAGAATTAAAAGAGATTTACACGTTGTGTGGATGGACGAATAGAATGAAATGAATTAAATTGAACTGAATTGAACAGAAATTACATAAACTGCACTGAATCGAAATGAAATTAATTTGAATTGAGTTTCAGTTTCAGTTCATTGTTTCATATTTCACACATTTACAATATTCTGACAATGTTTTGACAACTTGTAGATGGTATACAAACAAACAAACAAACAATATAAGAGGTATAAACAAGATAAAGGGTACAAACGATAATGAATTCTATTGTCAGAGAAAATAAAAGAAGGTGAGTACCTCATATCACTATGAATACATGCAGTATTAATTGAGAAGGAAGAAAAGTGAAATATGGAGGAGCCTAAAGGAGAAAGCTACGCTTGTAAGTTTAATACAGGCTCCTATTAAAGAGGCTCGCACCTCACAAGCATTGCTTTTTTTAAAGCTTGCTCCTCCGTTTTGCTATATCCTTTTCTCAGTCTGGTCAGTTTATTTATAAATATCTCAGTATAGTTCTATTCTTTATTTTATGTCATTTCCATTACTTTTGTCACAATGAGATTGTATTCATAATTTTGTTTGTACACATTGTGAAACGGAAAAATAAATCAAAACAAATCAAATCAAATCAAATCAAAGAGTAGAATTGAATTGAATTGAATTGAATTGAATTGAATTGAAATGAATTGAAATGAATTAAATTGAATTGTATTGAATTAAACTAAATTTAAATGAATTGAACTGAATTTAAATGAATTTAATGGAATTGAACTGAAATGAATTTAATTTAATTGAATAGCACTGAATGGAAATTTTAAAAATTCAATTGAATGGATATGAAAATAATGAAATGAACTGAACAAAAAGAAGACATCCCAGAGTTCACCCAGTCACATCTAAGAATCTATTAAAAATCCACCCAGGGAACACCTATCCCAGGACAGCGTGACAAGGGACCACTAATAGGTATTGGACGTGTGACACATTGCAGCTAAATTGGCACGAGTCTTCCTCCGTGGGCGTGAATTCACACATACATGTATACAAAACACACCCAGCTCACATTATGCTTTCATCCCACAACTACAATTCATCCACAGTACTTCAAGTTTTCAACCAAGCTAATACGGACATAAAGTCAAATCTTTTTAATAGTGATTTTTCTTTGTCTTTCCGCTCTTGTATAAGGTAACATTCCTGCCATTATGGATTTACATGTAAAGAAACTGCAAAAGTGTGACTCAAAGGAGACGCTGTATTACTGTTAAAGATGTAAATGTACACACCTAATCCGCAGTATTCCAACCAGGCTAATATGCATGGCTGTACGCACATAGGGGGTTAGGGGGGCAGTTGCTCCCTAGAAATTTGCAAAACCACACTTTTTTTCTATTTTGCCTTACCTTTTTATTGAGAATTTCCCCAAATTCCATCCAAAATGTGCACTAGATCATTCAATTTCAGTTCTAAAACTGCAAAAGATCCGGCTCGGTCGCTTCACTCCCTCGCTTGAGTGTTCCCTCAAAAATATTGAAAATATTCTTGCCCCCCCAGGAAAAAATTCCTGCGTACGGCCTTGCTAATATGGATATAGAATCATATTTTTCAGCGAATTTTTTTCTCTTTCTGCTCATGTGTAATGTGTAATTCCTAGCATTCTGGATTCAGTGATACTGCAAAAGTGTCGCTAAAAGATGATGCTGTATTTTTTTCCCTTCCACAGGGTTCTTTTTTTCAAAAGAAATTCAATCATAATTATACAGTATGTCCATCGATTTTATACAGATAGTTAAATAGATAACTTCAAACGTAATGGTTTAACAAAGATAATAATCATCAAGGCCGAAAGCATAGTGGCTGATTAAAAAAAAAGGACTAAATTGGCATTTTAGAATGAATTAACACCATACATGGGATACGTGTATACATGTATGTTCAAAATGTTGTATTGCTATGGGTTACAGATGATGTACATGTACAATGATCCAATGTCGAATCTGAGATTTTCTTCCATGTATTATTGGTTACAGAACACGGCACCATTACATCATCCTTGCTTTGCCACAACAAAGACACTTGAAGATTAACATTAGATGATGCACATCGACCTGACCTAAAAAGCATATCAGTTGGATCGTCCGATTCCGCCTAGCGCCCTCAGGGATGAGGATAGTGTTTCATCTTTCAAGGAGTGTCACCCGCATCCAAGTCACATGACCAGCTCCAGATGAAGCTATTTGGGACCCTCACCACCCCCCCCCCCCCACCCCATCCAGCTAAAACTGCAAATAAATAATTCAATGCATCCTAGATAAAGGCACTTAGTCATATCTTGATTTTGAGAGGGAGCAAAGAGTCAGTTTATTTGAGGTGCTTTCCAGAAGCAGTTGTGCAAAGCTCTTTGATAAACAATAAGCAGGGCAGTCTTTTCTCAGCTTTTAATTGAACAAGATAATTCGAGTAGGATGAGTAGATACATGCAGATATTGACCTCTAAAAATTTTCCATATCACATATGGCTCTACAAATCCGAACACTGGTGGCGCTATAATTTTGGGGCAGGTAAAATTTTTGGGTGTAAATCAAATAATTTGTTGGGAAAGGTCCTTGCGGTACACATTCCTTCGCTCTCGATCGCCGTTAACAACATTTCGGTGTAAGGGGTCAACATCAAAAAGGTACAGCATCAAACAACAAAATACCGATGCAACCAAAATGGGCGCAGTACATGTATGTGTCAAATTTTTCGCTCTTCTGCTTTTGTATTTGGTATTTTTTTATAGGAATCTGCATCAAAAGTTATAGGACAAAACCGCACAATGTTGTGCACCTTCTGTCACTAATATAAAGAGAAGCTTGAGTTATGGGAAAGGTGAAAAATAAGTCGCGAGTTTTCTTATTCTTCTCATAACGGGAAGAATATCAAAGCAAAAAGGTGCCTTAGAAAGGACTGCTCTTCAAATGCCCTCATATTGGAAATATGACAAGAAAATATCTGAAATACATGTATCTGGGCCAGACATTCATGCCAGATTTGTACATGTATGTGATTCCATATACTCGCACTGCATTTTGTGGGGAAAGTCGGTGATTTCTTTAAATCAATTTGGCCCCCCCCCCCCCCATATCCAACACATACCACCTGTTAACAAGACCCAACATTTTCAATTCCCAAATAGCTTTATCTTCAACTAGTCATGAGATTTGGATGCGAGTGTTTTTATCTATTGTTATTCTTCGATGTATCTTCACAACTGACATACGAGTCATAGCAAGTGTATAAATTGTATGAGTTCACATTGATTTATGTTTTGAAAAAAACAAAATCTGAAATGAAATAGAAATGTCAATAGTAAACTTGCATTCAATGTGTTGTCTTCTCCTTTTTTCTTATAAACACATCATAATAAAACTGAACATAAGTTATGTTTACTATATTTATTTGAGGGATCCACACTCTACAAGCATTGCTTATTAGTGGATCCCTCCATTTCCATAAGAGCTTTAATATAATTTATATATTCTTTTGTAGATTTACTTTGTTTCATATTTCAAATTATGTAAATGTATCCTGTCATTGTAAAAAAAATATATATATATGAATAGTTATGTATGTTTGATTTTTTCAAAATTTGTTATTTGTGTTTTGGAAGTGAAAAAAATAAACTCTTGAACTCTTAACCCATTTGTGACAGAGGGTCCACATTTTGTGGTTTGGCCTAATAACTTTTGATGCAGAGCCCTAAAAATCATACCAAATACACGAGCAGAAAGAGCAAAAAATTCTACACAAACTGTGCCCATTTTGGTTGCGTCAATATTCGTTGTTTGATGCTGAAATTTTTTTAAAGGAAAATAAGCATTGAAATCCTTAAATTGGCAATGTGATAGAAAGTTTAAAATCACCGTTTTCCCCTGCAAATTGGCAACTTTTTGACTTCTAATCATAATTTCTGTCAATTTATATTCATTTCAAATACATGACGTTTTATAAGAAAAATGTAGCAATAAAATAAAAATGTTGGTGTTGCCAATTCGAAGAATAAAAGCTGATCAAATTAGGCTTTAAATAATTCCTGTCACGAATGGGTTAAAGTCATGTGACTTGGAAGCGCGTATTTTCATGGATATGTGTACATCTATGTTCATGATAAAAGAGCTCGGAGGTGATTACGCACAATATCTCCCTCGGTAGAGCAACTTCTATCATTTTTTCTTGGACCTAAAACTTAACCGGTTGCCTAGGGGAACAGAATGACCCCTGCATAAAGTCTGTGCAAGTAAAAGAATTCAGTCGTCACTGGGTTAAAAAGTGATCATATATCCAGTCCCCATGTCATCAGTTCAACTTCAATCCAACACAAATCGAAACTGAAATAAGATATCATGTTCATGAGACCATTGAACAGATGTTTATTCCCCTCCAAATCAAGAGTTTCTATTTGTACATTCAACAATGTCTGAAATCTTCCTGGAAACTGTGGTCTCTCTACTTTACAGCTTTTCATTTCAATGAAAATCGAAAAGCTTTGTATTTCAGTGAAAAATCAAACATTAAAAAAAAAAAATACAGCAGGGGCAATCCTTAAACAAAACTTCAAAGGATACAAAAAGACCAATAGTGAAAAAATCTTCAATCATATGGGTATTTCCCTCAGAGTTTCACTTAACAATCTGTTTCACTCCTTTTCTGCTTCTAATACTGCCAATTACCAAGTATGTTTGAACTATTTCATATGTACAGTGGAAATGCATTATAGAGAGCTCTCATGCATGTATGATGAGATTCCTGATGTAACAATATAACTGTGCTGGTCTCAGGCCTTTTAAGTTCTTTTGTTCTTGTTTTTTCACCCGGATGTTTGAAGATTCCTGATATAAAGAGGTCATTTTCATGGCCCCAAGATCCTCATTACAGTAACCCAGTTCCCATTGTAGAGGTAACCTAGCCTAATAGATGTTACAAGAACACACAGTATTTATGTAATGGCGATCATTGTCTAATACGTACACAAACTACAGTACATGCTGTGCTGACAAAACCACCTGTGGCCTAAGTTCAGGTCACAGACTAGCAACACTAAACACAGACCTTGACCTCCAAATAAGGCCACTTACTTGACCTCAAACTAAGGTCACTAATGTGTAAGTGGAAAGGGCAGGACATTATTGGGTCATCCCAGGTACCAATTATATTCTGCACTTTCAGACCCTATTATATTCAATGTAAAAGCTAATGAATGCCCTTCAAAATTAACTATTTAGGCTTAGAGTCTTAAAATTTTGAATCTAAGAAAGAAATTTTAAATATGAAGAGGACCTGACATATGTTCTGGAGTGAACATTTGTTTTAAATCTTTGATACAGTGAAGGTATCAATTACTTTTTCTTTAAAATAAAAGAGTAGCGCATGTTAAAATGATAACAAGACTATAAAATGCTGCTTATTTCCTACATGAAACTACCAGTATTTCCTGTGGTTAAAAAATACATCCATATCCTTGCAATTTTCTCCTTAATGTTTGTTTTATTTTTCACCAAGCCACATAGTCATTGACAAATAATCAGATTCAGTGAGTTACACTGAAATATGTATAGTAGAAACAGTGCCGAGTTAACCCATAGAGGTACAGTGTCACCTTTAGGAGACACTTTTGCAGTATCTGTTGGTCCAGAATGTTGGGCAGTACATATCATACATGAGCAGAAAGGGAAAAATGCACTGACAAGTTTGAGCCCATTCCCATTGCTGTATGGTGTGGCGTTCTCGAATAAGAGCAGTTTAAGTGTAACTAATCATTAAACTCTTTAAATTGGCAATGCAGTGATTGATATATAATCACTATTTCTGTGTTCAAATTGGCAACTTCTTATTCAATTTTACAATTATATTTCATTTTGGTTTATGTTATATCCATATTTATTTTTTTCAAGCTATGTAAACATGGAAAAAAATAATTTGTATTGCCAATTTGAGGATTGAAGATGATTACTTTACACCTCAAGAAAGCTCTGTACTGCTATGGGTTAAAGAGGATAAGTGACATTTTTCCTTTAGGATCGACAGCTATCTAAGCGGCAGAAATTAAAAATTCTGGAGAACCTAACAAGAGAGCTCCCTCGACATCTATCTGTGTATTAGTCATCAGAATTTATGATACTACAGAAACAGTCCCTGCATACATGCATTACCTTGGGGCAGTGTTTGCATTACAGGAGTAGGTGAGTTTTCATCAACTCGAGTTTGAAGAATACCCGGTGTTGTCACTCTGTATTGACTTCGTATACGAATGATCGTTTGAAATTTCGCGTAAAAAGGGGTCTTTTTTGGAGCATGTTCATGAACATGAAATGTTCGCGATTTCGCAAAAAAAAGGGTTGTTTTCATGAGCTTGTACACAAAATTGAAAAAGAAGGATGTTTTTGAGCTTGTAGACCTCTACTTGAAATTGAAAAAAAAAGGCGCTTTTTTTTTCTGGTCCTTGTTTGCAAAAGGTGTACTTGAATGGCAAAAAATAGGGGTGTTTTTTAAAGGCCAATTTGTACCTGTTTTGTGCCAAAAGGGGTAAAAATGGCTGAATATGTACTTGAGACACCACAAAATCTAGGGGTCGAATTCTGCCAAACGATCTTAGTTACACCTTGGAGTGACAACATCGGGGAAGAATAGCCTGCTATTTGGGGATTTTGGGTATTAGACCAAACTCTGCTGAAGCGTGCAATCGCTTCCACATCACCTCGAGCTTCATACATTGCAATCTAGCTCAAGCTATATAGCCTGATGTTGGCGCATATGCATGATGGGATTGATGAGCCAACTCTTGAAGCTCAAGCTGCTGAAAACGTGTGGGAAATAAGTCCAAAATTTGGGTGGCTTATTTTTCAAGCGAAATTGCAGGCTAATTCTGTCTTCACCTGAGAATAAGCTCACTATTCTCTGACTGGGCTAAGCCTAATTCATGATTCATGATATCAGAATTAGGGGACTATTCTTCAAACTCAAGCTCATGGGAACACACCTAACGGGAAGCAGAAAGAGGGGAGGAGGTGGAGTTGGGGGGGGGGTGGTTGACAGAGAGGGCAGATGAGGCAAAAATATGTAAGGAGACAGGTTGGGATGGAACAGACTAAGATAGAAAGAGAAAAGGGAGATATAAGAAGAGAAATATAGACACAGATAGAGAGAGATAGAGATAGAGATGAAGAAGAGAGACGTTTTAATACAATGAAGCTCAGGAATAGAGAAAGACTGAAAGAAAGATATATAGGCCTAAAGTACACACAATGGGAAGGGAAGGAGAGAGAGAGAGAGATGATGATAATGATGATGATGATGATGATGATGATGATGATGATAATGATGATAATGATGTAATGACGATGATGATGATGATGATGATGATGATGATAATGATAATGATGATGATGATGATGATGATGATGATGATGATGATAATGATGATGATGATGATGATGATGATGATGATGATAATGATGATGATGATTAAGGATGATAATGATGATGATTAATGATGATGATTAATGATGATGATGATGATGATAACAACAAACACTACAAATAAAATATCTCAAAAATATAACTACAGAGAAGATGGTGGACATGTGGAGTGAAGATAATGCTTTAAAATGAAATAAATATTCCAGACAGGGAGAGTGAAGAAAAGAGGATGAAGGACAGAGATATAATCGGAGACAGTTCGCATAAACATATGAGGCGTCAGATCTGGTCACGCTCCATGCAACATCTGTCCAATATTTCCTCCTTGGTATCATACAGTATCTGGGTTAAAGCTACATTTGCAACAAACGATATGTATTAACCCATCCGTGACAGGAATTATTTAAAACCTAATTTGATCAGCTTTTATTCTTCAAATTGGCAACACCAACTTTTTTTATTTTATTGCTACATTTTTCTTATAAAATGTCATGTATCTGAAATGAAAATAAATTGACAGAAATTATGATGAGAAGTCAAGAAGTTGCCAATTTGCAGGGGAAAACAGTGATTTTAAACTTTCTATTACATTGCCAATTTAAGGATTTTAATGCTTATTTTCCTTTAAAAAAATTTCAGGATCAAACAACGAATATTGACGCAACCAAAATGGGCACAGTTTGTGTAGAATTTTTTGCTCTTTCTGCTCATGTATTTGGTATGATTTATAGGGCTTTGCATCAAAAGATATTAGGCCAAACCACAAAATGTGGACCTCTGTCACGAATGGGTTAAAGCTACATTTGCAACAAACGACATGTATTAAAGTGATCCGGTAACTTTGTGGAGGCTTGATTTGATAAATTATTGAATTTCGATATCTGTGTTGTGTAAAGATGTTCAGAAGAATAAATAAACAGCTAAGAATATAAAGTTTTTTAAATATAAGATGTTATCAAGAGATATCTATCACTTAATTCTGCCATTTGCAAAACCGTACATAAAGTTTTTAAATATAAGATGTTATCAAGAGATATCTATCACTTAATTCTGCCATTTGCAAAACCGTACCTGACCGTACCTGGGTATGCCTTTGTTTAACAATGCAGTCCATGGAGTAAAAAAGGTCTGGCGTTTCCGGTCAATTGTACATTTTCACTTTTTGTGAAGCACAGGATGATGCTTTTGAAGTGCATATTTCAGGGCTTCATATTTACACAACATTACATACACTGCTAGCATGTAGGGCCATGCAGCTCAGATTTCCAGAAGTTACTCAATAGCTTTAAGTTTAAAGCAAATGCAGAAATGGCATACATCAACAGTATACAACCCTTTGAATCCTAAAAAATATGCTTTAAAGTTGCTCAATATTAGCATTGGTATGCCCTTTCAGAAGGCACCCACAAGTGTCAAGTAGAGTTACTTTTGCTACAATGCCTGCCTTCCTTATCAAAACATGTTGCCGGTGCATTACAATGTGTTCTGTCA
>CM057168.1:13697551-13742551 GCA_029962745.1 Echinometra lucunter
GAGTGAAGATACTGCTTCAAAATGAAATAAATATTCCAGACAGGGAGAGTGAAGAAAAGAGAATGAAGGACAGAGATATAATCGGAGACAGTTCGCATAAACATATGAGGCGTCAGATCTGGTCACGCTCCATGCAACATCTGTCCAATATTTCCTCCTTGGTATCATACAGTATCTGGGTTAAAGCTACATTGGCAACAAACGTCATGTATTAACCCATTCGTGACAGGAGTTATTTAAAGCCTAATTTGATCAGCTTTTATTCTTCAAATTGGCAACACCAACATTTTGATTTTATTACTACATTTTCTTATGAAACATCATGTATCTGAAATGAATATAAATTGACAGAAATTAAGATGAGAAGCCAAAAAGTTGCCAATTTGCAGGGGAAAACGGTGATTTTAAACTTTCTATCACATTGCCAATTCAAGGATTTGAATGCTTATTTTCCTTTAAAAAATTTTCAGCATCAAACAAAGAGTACTGACGCAACCAAAATGGGCACAGTTTTTGTAGAATTATTTGCTTTTTCTGCTCATGTATTTGGTATGATTTTTAGGGCTTTTCATCAAAAGATATTAGGCCAAACCACAAAATGTGGACCTCTGTCACGAATGGGTTAAAGGGATCCAGTGACTTTGCGGAGGCTTGATTTAATAAATTATTGAATTTCGATATCTGTGTTGTGTAAAGATGTTCAGAAGAATAAATAAACAGCTAAGAATATAAAGTTTTTTAAATATAAGATGTTATCAAGAGATATCTATCACTTAATTCCACCATTTGCAAAACCATACATAAAGTTTTTCAATATAAGATGTTATCAAGAGATATCTATCACTAATTCCGCCATTTGCAAAACCGTACCTGACCGTACCTGGGTATGCCTTTGTTTAACCATGCAGTCTATGGAGTAAAAAAGGTCTGGCATTTCCGGTCAATTGTACATTTTCACTTTTTATGAAGCACAGGGTGACGCTTTTGAAGTGCATTTTTCAGGGCTTCATATTTACACAACATTACATACACTGCTAGCATGTAGGGCCATGCAGCTCAGATTTTCAGAAGTTACTCAATAGCTTTAAGTTCAAAGCAAAGACAGAAATGGCATGCATCAACAGTATACAACCCTTTGAATCCTAAAAAAATATGCTTTAAAGTTGCTCAATATTAGCATTGGTATGCCCTTTCAGAAGGCACCCACAAGTGTCAAGTAGAGTTACTTTTGCTACAATGCCTGCCTTCCTTATCAAAACATGTTGCCGGTGCATTACAATGTGTTCTGTCAAAACATCAAAGTTGTGAACATGGCCGGAAGAGATTTGAGGGTTTAAATGGTAGTGGGTTTCCACGCTCAGACGCTACTTTGACATGTTTCTCTGTATTCTATGCACCTCAGAATACTTTGCTAGATCACTGGTCCATTATAAATACTGTACATGTACTTAATATCATAATGATATCTCCTCCTCCTCCTCCTCCTCTTCCTCCTCCTCTTTTTCTTCTTCTTCTTCCTCTTCTTTCTTCTTCTTCTTTCTTCATTTTTCTTCTCCTTCTTTTTTGTTCTTCTTCTTGTTCTTCTTCCTCTTCTTTCTTCTTCTTCTTTCTTCTTCTTCTTCTTCTCCTTCTTCTAGACTTGTCTTTCTTCAATACCATCATCGTTCTTATCATTGTGTTGAACCATCAACTAAGGCCCCAGATAATTTCCATGGCACAAGCTACACGTAGCTTCTTTATGTTCCTTTACAAGGCATGAAATTCCTTGATACGACTTGTTTACCCCCCCCCCTTTCCCCTATACATTTTACACTTCTATCACTGCGAATGCCCTAAGACAAGCTACATGTGTGCAATGTTCCACAGTTAGAGACGGGGGAGGCCGTCTACTTACTGAGGCATGACCATCTCACAACTATCAAGGTGAATCAAATTGTTCTGTGTCATAATACGAATATAATTGCGTTACCGTTCCATGATCAGAAGCAGAAGCGGTTTCTATTTTCTACAAACGGCCATGACACAGTTGGCTAGGCTTATTCTGAAAGTGCACACACCTGGACAAATTTGAACAGGTTCATTGCTCCCTTTCTTATTGCCCTGCTAGTCTTTCTATTTTTCTTTCTTTCCTACAATGGATACTGCAGTCAAAGCCATTTCAGGGACCTGCCTGTTAAAGACCAATTTGTTGCATACCGTACTTTAAAGTTTAATGTTATTTGTACACAGGTTTGTTGACTTGATTCCTGTAAGAGACTCATAACTTTTCACCCTATCCAAAGGACTATTACGCAGTGAAGAACTAACATGCAGTTTTAGGGCAATTCCTGCATTGTTTGCCAAAAGGCATAAGCTAAAGTTTGTTAGCTGTAGTTAAGAATAATTTGCCAAGTTTCGTATCACAAATGTCTCCAGTTTAACAGAATGTTCAGAATGTTGTGTACAAAGAGAAAGAGCAAAAAAAAAAAAAAAAAAGTGGTCATGACTTTCCTGACAAACTGCATGTCGCGAGATTTTACACATCTACAAGGAAACAAAACTACTCCGGTGCTGACTCACGTTTCCCCAACACACTTCAACAGGGAAGACCGCATCCTCGCTGGTTTGAAGACCATATGTTTTGGAGCATGGCAATGGTTTTCCCATACATGCATGGTTATTCTTTTGCGGTGCTTATTCATGATACAGTTGAAATGCATGATTGATAGGGAGGACCGAGGAACATGACAAGACCCATACCCCTCCTATTAGAATGATGGGGCCACTCTAGGGTCAATGCACTTTAAAGATAAACTTTGAGTTCAGGGGGGCGTTTCATCCAGTGTCTTGACAGTGATTTTTTTTACTGACAAATTAGCTCTCCGCCAATCAGATGCAAGGATTTCAGTAGCTTATAACAGTTGTGGGTAAAAATCACTGACAAGACACTTCATGAAATGCTCTCCTGTCCATGTGATTACTATGTGAAAGAAACTGTTTCAAAACTATTTAGAAAAGTTAATTAAGCCATTGAATACTAAGCCCAAGAAAACCTGGACTGCATGGGGCCTAGATGGAAAATGCTTTACCAAAATCAGATCAAGCTTAAAGGCATTGGTTAACATTGTTAACACAATTTTTTTTAAAACTCATTTTGCTACTTGAAAATGGGATAAACATAAGGGTTATAGTGTAAAAATACCACTCTGAAAGTTTCAAAGTATAATATCCACAGGAAGTACTTTTAAATATCAGGCATGTGAACCCATGTTTGAAAAATATTTGAGGGTCGGTAGCACAGACTAGACGTAAGGAGTGCGCATGCGCACCATGGCTCACATGACCGTACTGTATGTATCGGCATATCACACGGAGGGAGGCAGATATCGGTATTTTTTAACTCAAGCAAAGTGGTCCTCTTATTTATTGTCTCTGAGACAAAAAATAATAAAATCGCGGTTTGCATCTTACTAACAGTTTTTCATTCCAAATTATGGTTGGTTTCAGGGTTTTTGAGTACATACACAAGTACTCATACACGTTTCATCTTAGTTTGAGAATTTTTTAAATCGGCTGCTCACAAAGTTAGCCAATGCCTTTAAGTAGTAAATAAAAATCGGTGCATATACCCCAAAGTTGTGAAATCACCATAACAATTCAATGCAGAGCCTGATCGGTTTATCACAGACTGACATTTGACAAATTTTTGAAAGTTTGAGGGCCTGTAAAAAATAAGTAATGAAATACATTGGGCTACCGCTATAGTACATGTATATTTTATGTTTCTGTGTGAAGGGCATCACTGAAAGAGTTGAAATTAAATAAAATTTGATACCCCTGGTTGTCCACTTAAACTAGAATCCATAAAACAATCAATGCCACGGACAGATAAAAATGGCACTCTTTACCGATCAGGCTCGGCAATCTCGTTGGAAAGCACGCATTGCACTGCGAACAGAAATGGGTATATGGGACTACACACAAAATGTTTTGGTCGAACATTCAAGTCGTTTGTTGTCGTATTTCAAATATGGTAGCATTTGAAGAGTAATCCTTTTCAGGGAGACATCACCACTATTATATTCTTCCTACATATAGGGACTAACTTTATGTTCATTAACCCATTCGTGACAGGAATTATTTAAAGCCTAATTTGATCAGCTTTTATTCTTCAAATTGGCAACACCAACATTTTTATTTTAGTGCTACATTTTTCTTATAAAACGTCATGTATCTGAAATGAATATAAATTGACAGAAATTATGATGAGAAGTCAAAAAGTTGCCAATTTGCAGGGGAAAACGGTGATTTTAAACTTTCTATCACATTGCCAATTTAAGGATTTGAATGCTTATTTTCCTTTAAAAAATTTTCAGCATCAAACAACGAATATTGACGCAACCAAAATGGGCACAGTTTGTGTAGAATTTTTTGCTCTTTCTGCTCATGTATTTGGTATAATTTTTAGGGCTTTGCATCAAAAGATATTAGGCCAAACCACAAAATGTGGACCTCTGTCACGAATGGGCCTTTGAGCATACTTTGCAGTCCAGATTGTAAACCAATATGATAACCTTTAAAAAGCTACAATAATCATTAAAATGGGATGAGTTATTTTGATGACCTACTCAAAACATCTGGCCAAATCATCCTTCAGTCCCATCTACCCAAAATAAAGTCAAGGTTTTTAAATGGATGACAGGGATGTCAAGCCATAGGAAGTGATTAATTTTGGCAACACCCCATTTAAACCTAAAAAACACAAATGTGAAAGTCATAAAAATCTAGGACAGTTTCCTGCAATTGAAGTGTGAAGGAAAAGAGAAATAACCTCTAGAAGCTTGGGTTTTCCGCTTTCAATAGGCTTTTTGTTTTTCTTAGCTGTCGAAGTGAAGTGCTATAAGATAATTGACAACTCAATTTGTATGTAGGTCTGCTCTCTACAAGGCAATATACAGGTCCATAGACTGCAGTCCCTTTTTAAAAATTTTTTTTATTTGATCGTTTTATATTCACTTGATAAGGACTAAAAGACTTGTTTTTAAATCATTCTATGACTCTTCTGTCCTTACGATAGCTCATGCAGAAAAGAAAAAAGAAAAAAAAAATTATATGAAAAATGAATTATCCTTACCATAGGGTTTTCAACACTTACAGGTGCCCGAGACCCATGTGCCCCCCCCCCCCCCCCATATTTAGGTCCGAACCCTCAAAACTGAATTATTTTAAGACAGGGCTCCTACATACAAAGCCTTGAATTTCAACCCAGACCCCATACCCAAAGAGTTAGTGTAGAGTCTTGCTCACAATCTGCATTACAATACACTGAACCTCTTTCAATTTGACCTCATGCAAAACCTGACCAGAGCTGAGCAAATTACATTGAATATTCACTGATTGTTATTTGTGAACTAAGAAGCCCACATCCGTACTGGGTCATGATGAAATATGATATTTCTCGTGAGGGAATTCGGCCGCATTTTCTGCCCTCTTCAGAAAATGGAATGCAAGATGTATTCAAAACAGGCTGTATAGATCTCATCAAAAATTCTAATTCATGGGCAAGAGTCTGGCTCATGAATCAGAATTTACAAGACAGTACAATATGATCAAGAAAATACAACCTAGCCTGATATCTAAGAATTCTGATATGGGCCCTTCAGGAATATTCAGATTTTGTGTTTTATTTGGTATACAACTGTGGTTATGATATGCATAATTGTTTCATGACAGATACCAACATAACTGGGGTTTGGGGGTCTTTTTTTGGAGGGGTCCACAAATTACAATCACCGCTTTTCAATGTTTTCTCAATTTCCTCAGAATTTAAGACTTTTTCTTTTCCAGATCCATTCATGTGTACTTTAAATGAATATTATAGTATAATCTTTATCTGCTACATATATTATGATTACCTATGTAATGCGAAATTTGTTTTTTTTCTTTCTGTTGGAAATAAATATGTCCGAAACCCAGGTTTGCTGCTGGATATCTGAATGAGCCTCCTGAATCCTAATGTGATCCCTAAGTGAGGTAATTTCTACCCTTTTATATTCAGAAGACTACATAATTCCTATTCTGAATACTGATGTAACATTTGAATAATATTCTATTGATCAGAAGGTGACTCAGAGGAGGTTTTGTTTAGAAAGCTATGTCCTTCCTTTCAGTCCCAGATATTGATTTTTTTTGTGAGGCAATCACACCACAGCTCATCCACATGTATTCCAGTCTACGTGATGAGGTGACGAGGTTAGGTCCTGCCTGTACTGACAGGGCAATGACATTTCCCAAGCACGCAAGAGGAAAAAGGAATAAGCAGGCTCAGAAATTATGATAATTTGTTCTTTGTATTTTGTTTAAGAAGAAAGAGTTTGGCAGGAGGCCTGGTAAAACTTAGTGGAATATATTTTAACATTTTTCTGTATTCTTTATACTTTCCCTTTTGTTTGTTTGTCCATTTTAGCAATTCATTTGTAAAATACATTGGTTAACAGTGTTATGATTTTAGAAAATCTCATTTTGTTACTTGAAAATGGGATAAACATTTAGGTTATAATGTAAAAATACCAGTCTGAAATTTTTAGAGTATAATATCCACAGGAAGTATTTTTAAATGTTAGAAATATGGTCCAATGTTTGAAATATATACGAGGGTCGGTTGCACAGACGAGACGTAAGGAGTGCGCATGCACACATGACTGTGCGTATTGTCGTATCACGCAGCGGAAGGCAGGTAACGGTATTTTTTAATTCATGCAAACGGTCCTCTTAGTTTATTGTCTCTCGAGACGAAAACTAATATAATTGCGGTTTGCGTCTCAACTTACAGTTTTTCATTCCAAATTATGGTTGGTTTCAGGGTTTTTGAGTAGAAATACAAGTACTCATACACATGTTTCATCTTTGAGAATTTTTCAAATCAGCTGCTCACAAAGTTAGCCAATACCTTTTATCAAAAGTTGTGGGTTTTATTTCAATAAATCTGATTTGAACGGTGCTATTTGGGAAAGAAATAACTGAATGAGGGGTAAACTATGGCCAGGGTAGCCAAATGTTCCATCTTTCAACCATTTCTCCTGCATCCCATATAATCCTTCTGGGATGCCATTTTGTCCCTTCTTATTATTGTTGAAAATGGTATATTTAGCCAAAACAGATACTAGTGCATAATGATATGAATGCTATATGCAGAGTATGTGCAAGTGAGAAAGTCTCAAAACTTTTTGCTCGCTCGCTTTTTTTAGAAAATGGAAAGATCAATGTTCAGGAGAAGATAACAACCTTCAAATGCAAATTGTACTGTATGCAGGAGAACTCCAGTCAAAGAAATATTAAACTTATGATGTCGGGCTTACTAATTCAAAGTACTGGCTTGTCACAGTCAGAACTGAGATTTCATTATAGGGAAGAAGCAGTGCACTGTTTGACCTATCTTTCTCACTTAATTTTCAAATTTTGCATTCAGAATGATCTAGACCTAGAAGGTTCAAAGTCCAAGCCATCCTTGAAACTATAGATGTCAAGGGTCAACAAAATTAAAACATCCCAACCCTACCAGACAATACCTCTTGATTCAAATTCAGGGAAATGAAATCACCTTGTCTATACATCAAAAGGCTTGATGTTACAATAGAGTCTAGTAGCTAATAGGATTAGTCAGTCCCACACACTGCTCTTCATGTAATCTTGTCCTCACAATAGGAGGTTAATTCAATAGGCAGTCAATGGGGGCCCTAACGAGGTGAGATGGCTTCATGCTGTGTGTATGCATACATTACATCTACGTGCAGTTGGCACCTTCAGATTTTGAATAATGCATTATTTTTTTAAGATATCCCCTGTTCCTTCATTTCCTTAAGTCCATGGTGAATGTATGCGTGTCCACTCTGATGCAGCCCAGTGGTAAGGGCACCAGGTCATCCAAGGGTATCACAGGTTCAAAACCCAGTTTGTATACAGATGTCCATGACTGTTCTGACATTGATGTCACCGTTTCTATCCCTTTAAATGTGCAATTATTGCACAAAGTTTTTACCCCAGACACAAGCAGTGAGAATGTGCCCCCTCTCCCCCCCCCCCCCACCTCATACTCCATTGAAAAGGGAAATAGGTAGAGCGGAAATAAAGATGACACAGCCCCATTCTAGAGTCTAACATTTTCCTGCTGCTCTGTTCTATCACATTTCATCCATCTGAATGCCATCATTGCCCCTCCCCTTCCCTTCAGGGCATCATGGTATTTTGATGAAATCACCATCAAAACCATGAAAGTACCATCAAATTACCATGATGTAATTTTGTCAAATTACCATGGTACCTACATGTATGGTACTTTTTTTTACAAGGGCCGCTAGCCCTTCCCTCCCAAGATTGTTTGCCAGAATCTTGAAACCTGAAGGAGACAGGTGAAACCAAAAGAAGAACCTGAAGATACATGTAAGTTCCCAACAACAACACTTGGCTGCGCACATCCAGAGGCGTAGCTAGGATTCCATTTTAGGGGGGGGCGGTAGTAAGCACGTGAAGCGTGCGAATCACATACTGAGCGTGCGAAGCATGCTCCCTAGGGGGGTGGTGCGGGGGGGGGGGGGGGTTTTCCCCCTCCCATGTGAAGCGCGGAAGCTCTGTTTCTTTGACACTGTTCCTTGTCTGCTCCCCTCTTCCTACGTTCTCTTACCCATCTCTTTTCTCGCTCATGCTTTTTTTTCTTTCTTTTCTTTTGGTGTTTGGGGGGGCGACCAACCCCATTGCCTCCCCCTGGCCACGCACCTGCACACATCAAACATTGACTTTGACACTATATGGACTATACTGGAGCTCCTGCTGTTATTGCTCTTCAAACTCCTTAACCATTAACTCATAGAACGCCGCCCATGTGGGAGGTTATTTCACATGTACTAGCTGTACACACATTATTATTTTTTGAGCGATTGTACACTTTAACCTTGTACGTCAACATCATACATTAACACTTGACACACACAGACATACTTTCATGCATACCGGTAATTACCTTTGGTACATTTCTGAATTTGGACGGGGTCGTCATTTTGTCGTTCTTTCAGCTCCCGATAAGTTACGTGATATTAATAATCCACAGGATTTCAAATACTTTATGGCGAAAATTCCTAGAATATCTCCAAGTGACATTCACATTTAGTCGGCTAAGTCAGTTTTACAAAGTCAGGAGCTTGTAGTACAGGGTGGTATGCAAGATATGGGAGAATTTACTAGCGTTGTATATTGCACATTTGGTATGGGGGCGGGAAGTATGCAATTGACACTGGAACAATTGGAAGGGATGTTAATTGACGAAATTGACATCCAAGATGGTAGTTTTCTACACAGCTTCACTCGTCGAACGACAGATGCCGACTTCTAAGTTTTTAGCAAGTGTTGCAGGTCTGTGGTGGGGGGATGAGGTAGTTGAATTGCACGGAATTAGCACTTTGCCTAATGTTACATGCAGATACAGGAGATAACTAATTGCATGGCGTCTGTGCGAAGAAGAAGGCAAGAACACCGCTCAAGACGATGTGGTGTAACGACAGAGCTCACAGGATTGCTGGAGAAAATACTGAAAACGAGAGCTGGTTTAGAGATCGACCACTTGTTTCTGCAGGATTGACTGTTGATGCTCACAAGACGTGTCGGTATTCAATAACCAAAACACATGTGGATTCGATTCCTATTCATTGGACCACACTACTACACCGAATGCTGAATATTGGCACACAACAGTCCAGATTCCCTCCAATTTTCAGCTCTTGGCTCTGGCGCTGATGATATCCTTGATAGATTATCCAGCTTAAGAGCTTAATCTAATCCAACCCTCACTAGCTCAGCTTAAGCATATATACTTCCACTATGGATATATATCTCCTTCATCCATAGGAATATAGGAAACATATAACAGGAGGGATATATATATATATCTCTCTCGCTGCTGTCTATGCTATCGCTTGCCACTGTGCACGGCCCAGTGCAAAACAGATTGGCGGCATTACTAGTGTGTGTGGGGGGTGGGGTGGCGTGCATTCACAATACTTCATAGACAGCACACACAAAACACACACACACAGGGCACAATCAGTAGGCTACTGTAAATGTGCATATACTCCTGATAGTGTGCATACATGTGTCTACCGCAAGTAGGGTCATCATTATGTTCCATGGCGCGCTCTGTGGCCACACACACCCATTTTTTCCCCCTCTGTGCTGGGACAGAGAAAGGCTCCTCCAGGGGGCTTGCATTATCCATTCATATGCAAATGAGATTAACCTCACCTCTGACTATAATCAATATTCCATCTCATGCATAATGCATTTATAAATATTCATTTCTCTAATGCTCAGCACACTAAAAAAAATATTCTTCCAAATGATGTAAGATGCCTGTCATGATCCATCATATACCTCAAGTTGGGAGATAATCAACAAGTAGGCCTACCTTCTTTTCTAAATGCTCTATTTATCGATATTACAACTGAATTTTGCAAACATAATTCTCTTCAAAAATATATATCTGCTCGTTCCACTTCCAGTACTAAATCAATTAAGTTCTGCTACTTCTGAACCTCTCTATTCTTTCTACAGAGATCATTACTATTAGACTTGTTAATATGTTTATTTCTTTTGTATGAAAAGTACAATACTTTTTGCAATATGTCTGTAACATCAACAGCATACCTACCAACCTTGACAGGCAAGAAATGGGAACAAATTATTAAGAAATTTTCAAAAATAGGAACACTCCTGAATATCCCATTCAACACTACAGACAAATTTGTACAGAAATAGGAACACATGGGTTAAAATGGCAATTTTCTTTTCCCCAAAATAGAAATTTTCATATTTAATAGGACCAGTTGGCAGGTATGCAACAGGCTTGCTTCTAATTAAGATGGTAAATGTAGGTAATGAAATTGACCCGTTGAGCATGATTTCACTTCAATCCAACATTATTTGCTATAGATCCTAGCCAGAGTTACCTCGCGTTTTGTGTTCAATGGGTTAAGTGCTTAAGTGTATCTTTCGTTTCTGAAATGTAGGCCTCGATGTTTCTTTGCAACATTAGCATGCAACTTTTCCAACATAATGGCAAATAAAGGTAGTATTTGACTTTTTAGAATACATTATCGAGAAAAAGCTACGGCCGGGAATTAAAAATGACTGCCAAGCACTCCGTAAAGACAGCTTGAATACTGATGAGGCTACCCTGGATGAAATATAACAAATTATTAATGTCATTTACCTAAAGAAAATTAGGGGATGCTGAGAAATGGCTATGGATAATGACAGCGGTATGAAAAACACTAAATATAGCTAATTAGCTATCATATCTCTGGACTTCATAATGTTTCCCCAAGCTAAAAGTGGTTTCACTCCCCTAACCCATCCCCTCTCTTTCTCTTTCTTTCTCTTTCTTTCTCTCTCTTTCTCCCTCTCTCTCTTTCTCTCTCTTTTCTCTCTCTTTCTTTCTCTCTCTTTCTCCCTCTTTCTCTCTCTTTCTCTCTCTTTCTCCCTTTCTCTCTCTTTCTCCCTCTGTCTCTCTTTCCTTCCCTTCTCCAAGGATCCATTCTTACATTTTCTTTTTCATTTCCTCTCCTGTACACATCCCCTTTTCTCACACACTCTCTCTCTCTCTCTCTATCTATCTTTGCTCTTCCTCCTTTCTTCCCACCCTCTTCTCCTTTTTCTTTCACTCCTAGTTTCCACATCTTTCCTTTTACACTCCCTATCACCCTTTGTCCTGTTTCCCTCTCCTCCCTCCCACCCTCCCTCCCTGCCTGCCTCCCTCCCTGCTTCCCTGCCTCCTTCCCTCTCTCCCTCCCTCTCTCCCGATCTTCCTCCACTCATTTTCTCCACCACCCCTCCCTTCCTCCTTCTCTATCCATCTCTCTTTCCATCTCCAACACATTTACTTTATATCCTACTCCTTGTCTTCTCTCCTCTCTCTCCCTCTCTCTCTCCCTCTCTCTCTATCTCTCTCTCTTTCTTTCATAACACCATGGCAGACGGGCCCCTCGCGTCCACAGACAGGGCGGGATGAAATTATGACACCCATATTTACTAATCCAATCAAATTGAATCAATTTATGTGACTCTACTCCTAATTCCCCATCCAATTCCAGCACCACAGACGATAGCGTCACCTAATACCCCAATAATTACCGCACCTAATGACAAGCGCAACCTTGTAGCATACATGGACATAGAGCGTATAGGGTGCCGCCGAAATAATTAGCATAATAATCTCTTGGGTAAGTCTACATTTGGTAATTACAGTGCCTAATGATACATGTACTGTGTATGCGCAGTTTGGTATAAAGTATAAAAATACATGACTACAGTGCGTACAGAATTAACAGTCCAGTCTACTTCATACCTGCCAATCCTGAAAGCCAAGAAATAGGAACAAATTATTCAGAAATTTTCAAAAATAGGAACACTCCTCAATTTCCTATTCAATACGACAGACAAATTTGTAAAGAAATAGGAACACTCGGGTTAAAACGGCAATTATCTTTTCCTCAAAATACATTGTAGGAATATTCCTAGTTAAAGGAGAATGCAACCCAGACATCAGTGTGCTTCCAGTGAATGAAGAAAAACAAGAAGAATAAACAGTGAAAGTTTGAGGAAAATCGGACAATCTGTTCAAGAGTTATGAACGTTGAAAGTTTAAGTAAATCCTTATTATGGGTATAATTAAATTGGCACTTTGTCAGCATTTGTGATGTCATCGTGGACAACTCTCCATTCATTTTGTACACAGAATTCAACATTTTCTTTATTTTCAAGAGAAATAAAAATTCTTTTGATTTATTGTTTGAGTATGACATGGCTATATCAATTCTGCAAGCATATTGGGAAGAATTATGTTGATTCCTGACATGAAATTTCATATAAATCAATCTTTTTGAAAAATTATGTACAAAGTGAATGGAGAGTTGTCCACGATGCCAACTCAAGGATCCTCATAATAGGGATTTACTGAAACTTTCAAAATTCATAACTCTTAAACGGATTGTCCGATTTTGCTCAAACTTTCACTGTTTGTTCTTCGTGGTCATCTTTATTCACTAAGAGCACACTGATGCTTGGGTTGCATTCTCCTTTAATAGGGACAGTTGGCAGGATATACTACTTCAGTATTAACCCTACATGTATGTATTGTATAGGTGTCGTGGTCTAGTGGATAGGTCACCCGGACTGTAGATCACAAGGTTGGTGGTTCAAGTCCCGCCTTTTGGCAAGACATCAATCTACAATTGCCATTCATGACCCAGGTGTAGTAAATGGGTAGACGGTAGGAAGAATTTCCTTGAAATGCTAGAGCGCCTCAATGGCAGCCTTGCTAAGGCCAGGGTAATCGCTGTTGAGCACAAGGAGTATCAATTCTGATGGACAGGAGCGCTATACAAGAATCCACTATTATCATTAATACTATTAGAAAGACCGCCAGTCTATAAAGACCACAATTTTTGCTTCCCTCAGAAAACTATTCCCACTAAAACATGAATTTAACTTATTCAAGCAAACTGTCCATAAAGACCATAAAGGCCTTTTCTTGTCTCGCATGGGTGGTGTTTACGCATCTAAGGACAGACACTATCAAAGGGGCAATCAAAATAATAAACAGCGAGGTTACATTGCTAAGGCCAGGGTAATCACTGTTGAGCACAAGGAGTATCAATTCTGATGGACATGAGTATGCTATCATTATTATTTGACCACAATTTTTGCTTCCTTCAGAAAACTGTTCCCGTTAAAACATGGATTCAAGCAAACTGTCCATAAAGACCATAAAGGCCTTTTCTTGTCTCACATGGGTGGTGTTTACACATCTAAGGACAGACACTATCAAAGGGGCAGTCAAAATAATAAACATCGAGGTTAATACATTTGATCCGACAACACCTAACAATATAATTATGCTGCCTTGTAAAATACATGGATGTACAGCGGGTAAGGTGCCGCCAAAATAATTAGCATAATGTCTGCTGGGATGAGCTTTTATCTAATACTTACAGCACTTAATGACGCAGCCTTATAGACGAAATAATTACGGTCGCATAACTCATGGGGTGAGGTTATACGCTATTAAAGACATTCAGTCGTGGGCTTTCGTGGGGAGTGAATCATAATTTGCTGACACCAGACTTTGTGAAAAGCTCTAGAAATACCTGTAATAAAGCTACATGTCTGGAGCACAGCAAAACAAGCTGTCCCACCATAAACATTCTTCGGCCTACTTCATGCATTCTCGGGCCAGGGAAAGTGAGATAATGACTTTGCCATATGGGGCAAAGGGTGGAATATACAGAGCATTACATAAGGTCTGTTGGTCATAAAACTCATAGTGATGGACAACACCTGTTACTGGGCAAGCACCCATGGTGTCAAATCCCCCATGAAAGCCCACGACTGAGCGTCTTTAAAGCTCATATAAAGTTCTGGTAGCAAAAAGAAAATTGTCATGAAACTGATTAAACATTGTCCACCTTGCATTAAAAAAAATATATTTTGCATCTCTCACTTGCTTAACCCATTCGTGACAGAGGTCCACAGTTTGTGGTTTGGCCTAATATCTTTTGATGCAAAGCCCTAAAAATCATACCAAATACATGAGCAGAAAGAGCAAAAAATTCTAAACAAACTGTGTCCATTTTGGTTGCGTCAATATTCGTTGTTTGATGCTGAAAATTTTTTTAAAGGAAAATAAGCATTAAAATCCTTAAACTGGCAATGTGATAGAAAGTTTAAAATAACCGTTTTCCCCTGCAAATTGGCAACTTTCTGACTTCTCATCGTAATTTCTGTCAATTTACATTCATTTCATATACATGACGTTTTATAAGAAAAATGTAGCAATAAAATAAAAATGTTGGTGTTGCCAATTTGAAGAATAAAAGCTGATCAAATGAGGCTTTGAATAATTCCTGTCACGAATGGGTTAATATTCAACTGGAGGAGGATAAAACTTCAGAGTATCTTAGTTTTTTGCCTTTGTTTTGCCACTCACCAGCCAAAAACAAGAAATTCTGACAAACAATTTTGGAGGGCCGACTGCTACTGGAATGGACCTTTAATACGTAGCCTTGGTAAGTATATTAATATAGCTGTATCTAGGGTGAAGCCGAATTAATTAGCATAATATGATCTGGGTAACGGCATATTTCGAAATGACAACACCTACTGATATCCCATCCTTGGGAAAAGACATGGATATATCACTTGGGTGCCTCAATATAATTACCATAACATCTGTTTGGAGCTAGAAGGGGGTTAAACTCATATGCTTTAACACATAGTTAATGCCCTCCTGGCTCTGAACAGATGATAACATCTTGTTGGTGAGGTTATATTTGGTCCTTACAGCATCTAACACTTGGAAAGCAGCCTTGGAAAGTATGTTAATATCGCAGTATATATGGTGCAGTCGAATTAATCAGGGGCAGCGCTACAGGGGGGCAGGGGGCGATTGCCCCCCCCCCATGATTTTTCAAGTGATTAAAAAAATAGGGGGAAAAAAGGAGAAAAAGAAGAAAAAAGAGGAGGAGGAAGAAAGAAGAGGGTGGAAATACCACCATTTGTTAATTTAAAACATTAATAAATTCACCTATGGGTCATCTTGCTCCCCCCCCCCCCATCAAAATACCCTGGCACCGCCCCTGTAATTAATTGACATAATATCTCCTGGGTAGGGGCATATTTTGAAATGGGAACACCTAATGATATCTCAACCTTGGAAAATACGTGGGTAGCACTTGGGGGTGCTGTCACAATAATTAAAATGAAATCTGGTGGCTGGGCTTATATTTGGTCATTTTAGCATCTAATGCTTTATGCAGCCTTGGAAAGTATATTGTTATGCTGCAGTATATGCATGCAGGGTGCAGCTGAAATAATTAGCATAATATCCCGTGGGTGGGCTTATGTGGTTATTAACCTTTCTGGGTATATTGAGTTGGAAGGAAAAATGGTTCATCGTGTATCATTAAATGGGGCTGCAACGTGGGATGCATGTCTTGAAGGTATTATACTGTTGTGGTAGGGACGTGAGAATCCACTATCTTTACATTTGAGAGCAAAAGTATGAAGTAGGGTATAGAATTTTGAGAAGTACTGGAGAGAAAAGGAGATGGAGAAATATTAAAGGAAGAAGCATGTTATATTTAGATAGTAGAGTGAGAGAAAAAAAGAGATAGAACAAAATAGAAGAAAAGAGATGGAAGAATATTAAAAGGAGTGTAGATTAGAAGGAAAGGAAGAGGCACGTAATATTTAGATGGAATGGTGATAGAAAAAAAAAGAAATAGAACAAAATAACCCACAGAATGAGAGAGCAAAAAGAAGAGATTATAAGACATTAAACAGGTTGAAACAGAAATACTAGTCCAGTCTGAGATGGGGTGGAGTATAGTGACCAGTACTCATGTTACTTTCAATAGCTGCCCAACACTTTTTCTAAACCTTGCCCAATATAGCAGCAGCACGCAGTCTAACTTCTCGCAGACGTGAGACTTGACATACAAACGCAATCTATACAAGAAATCCCAATAAGTGATATTTTCCACACTTAGTGCCAGGAAATACGAATGTTCACAAGTGACACGGTTTGAAAGAATTGGGATGGCAACATATTGTACACAAAAATTCTATACATGTACATGTACAAGTGAAAAAGACTGAATTTACAAATTCCTGTGTTCCTCTGCAAGCTTGTAAAGAAATTTGTCAGTCATAGCAAATAAAGAGCATTAGAACCTGTTTTACACAAAGGTTACCTGTCCTTAGTGGCCATATACACCTCTTTCATTGTTCTGTGAGAAAATACAACTGCACATGCTTGTAAAACCTGTAGAGAAAGGGCATACATGTATGATGGCCTACAGGGATCTTTTTCTTCTATTTCCTTTTAGTGGCCTTTATAGACAGGTTTGACTATAATACACAAAAAACCATAACACACTATAGCACATAAAATAGATAGATACACATCACCAAACTCATAAGCATTTCCAACACAACAGCCAGCCCATGATAGCTGGTGATAGCTCAATGAGGAGAGATGGGGCCCTGGAACCAGCATTACAAAATTATATGACAGGCTTGGAGTAGGCATGAATGCATGCTGCACAGACACACAGAGACAAGAAATTAGAAATAGAATTGGATATGCAAATGTTCACATTTCGAAGGGTATAGTAATCACTTTAATTACATGTCTAAAAAGCCCATGTGAGTGCTTGTTTTCTAGTTTTAATCAATGTTATATTTACACAACTAGATTTGCTTTTTTAAAGATGGTTTTTGTGTTATCAATATAAATGTATATGGTTAAGAAGTAATAGATAATTTCCAATATTTAATAGAATATGTCTCAGGCAAAAGCATCTTTTACTTTTTCTTTCATTCTTAACATCCCCCCTCCCCCCTCCCTACCAGCAGTTTTCATTACATTTTATCATTACTTTAAAAAATCTTTCCAAAACAAAACTATAAAACTGACAAGTTTTGTTTTTACCTCGATTCCACAAAGACTTTTAACATGCAGATGTTTAAAGAAAATAAAATGTGATAAAATTACACTTTTGCATTTCTCCCTAGTTCAAGAATACGGAATAAATCTAAAGCTGCTCTTCTTCCAATACCCCCATACTCCACAACACACGAGTAAGTCCAGTTTTAACCCTTAGAATACTACGCTGGAGATATCTCAGGCTGAAATCTATGGAAAATGTGTGTTATACTAAATTCAAATCATGCTCAAGGAGCTATTATGATAATTTATGCCCAATCGTTTCCCCCAATACTGGAGCACAAAGGAGTCCAATATTAAATTCTTAGATACCAGTATCACATTACATAGGACCCCACTTTAATGGAGAAACTGGGAAAGGGGCGCACAACAAAGGAATAATCACAATCTCTTGTCTGGCTTACTCGCACAAAAGATCATAAATATTCTGGAAGATTTTCCCCAAGAAAGTATACAAATTTATACAACGTTTTTTTTACATAGGACACCACTTTTACACAAAAAATATACTAAATATTCTAGAAGATATCATCTGTTCAGAGCCAGAAGGCATTAACTCATATCATATTATACAGACCTAACGCCCTTCTGGCTCAATACAGATGATATACCTCCAAGAAAATTTCTGCATACTGCAGGACCCACTTTTATGGGACAACGAAGAAGTGGTGCATAACAAAAGAACATCATGAACTCTCATCTGCCTTACCCAACAGATCGCATACCATCTTACAGATTTACAGATTAGTTTTGTGAAAATTCATGAAAGCTTGACATATGTTCTAAAGAATAACATTTTTTTCACAAAGGACCTCATATACTACAGAGACACAGAGAGGGGTGTACAACAAAAGAATATTAAAGGTTATTTTCTGAATATCTCCTGCGGCTTACTGCTACGTACCACTCCTTATGTTCCAGAAGATTTTCTTCGTGAAAATATGTACCAAGAATAAACTCCGAATCATTTTGCATACAGGCATTACGTTTATAGGGTAAGAATAAGAGTACCAAAAAAGAATTCTTTAAAATTTTGCAATTTCAGGAAATGAAAAAAAAAATTGTCTGCATTGGCAATCTTCAAAAAAATTTGGTTAGCGAAGAAATTTATTACAAAAATTCTAGGATATGCAATAGGGATTACAGAAAGTGCCTAGATACTGTGAAAACATTTTTTCCATTACGGTAATTTTATAGTAGGGTATCAAACAAAGCCACTTGCATGCATGTCTGAGTGGTTCGGATATGAATTATTTGAAAGTGAACATAAGATGTGAAATGTTAAGTAAGTAGAAGGCCTGGATGAAATGAATGAAGAGAAGGACAGAGAGAACAAGGGGAGAGAGAAAGAGAGAGAAACTGCAAGTTTTGAGAATATAATACAGGAGATAATCAATCAAACAAAATCAAAGAGAGGGAGAGAAAATACCAAAGAAAAAGATAAAAAGATATAAAGAGACAGAAAGAGAAATAGAATGAGAAAGAAGAGAAGAGGGGAAACAGCAAAAGAGAAAGAGATACAGCAAAAGAGAAAGAGAAAAAGCAAAAGAGAAAGAGAAACAGCAAACAAGAAAAGGAGAAAGACCTAGAGAAAGAGAGGGAAAGAGAGAAAAAAGAAAAAAGGAAAGAGAAATAGAAGAGAGAGGGGGAATACTACAAAGACAAAAGAACTAACAGGATGGCAAATACAGTTCAGAAAACAACCATATTAAATCATTCTCTACAATATTTCTATGAATTTATCAAAGCAAAACACAAACCACTGATTCTATCTCTCATCACGTACGAATTAAAAATGGTGAGTAACTCTAAAATCTGTAATCAACCTAATTGAATTACGGCTGCCTATTTAGCCAGCGTTGAGGTTTTCTTAATGATCGGCTCTTTTGTTGAAAGTAGTCTGGGCGTAGCGTATATTATTGATGGGATACGACGGTGCAAGAATGGGAAGGATGGAATTAGCATAATATAGCGTTGGGAATTATCGGAGAGGAAGATTTAGTGGCTAATTTATTCCATCAAGCACTCGAATGTGACTGCCGTCATGCACGTACAATTTGCTGCCTTTAAAAACCATTTCAAGTGTAGATAAAGTGCTTGAATTCATTTTCATATACATGTATTATCAAAATTTATGAAGGTCTTCACAGAGCCTCATTATAAGAATTACTGGCAAAGATTCAGCCACTAATTAATTTGCTGTCTTTTAAAGACCATTTTGAATGCAGATAAAGGACTTGCATTCATATATTATTCAAATTTATGAAGGTTTTAGCCTAGCCTAGCAGTAAGGATTATTGGCGAAGATTCCGAGGCAAATTAATTAATTCTGTCATACACTTGAACATGACTGTTCATGCACAAGCATAATTTGCTATATCTTCAGACCATTTTAGTGAGCATTATGTACTTGAACTTATCTATTATTCACATATATGAAGTTACTAGCAAACTATGCCACTGTTAATTTTTTTTTGTAGAGGGAAGGTTTAACTCATAGCAGTATACAGGGTCTCCTATTACTAACACTTTTGTAGTATCTCTAAATCCAGTATACTAGGAATTACACATTTTTAGTATAAATGTCGTGCCCTTCTTGAATGAAATGAGAGAGATTTAATAACTAACTAATCATTAAGCTCTCTAAATTGGCAATGCAGTAGAAACTTACATAATCACTATTTTCATGTGCAATATTTTCTCTTTTTTTGATTCATGTCATTTACATTCCTTTTTTTTTTTTGTAGGAGTGAAAAATAAAATTAACTGGTGCCAATTTGAGGGGTAAATACAGATTAACTAAGATCTCAAGAAAAGTTAGGAAACTCTGTGCTGCTACATGGGTTAACTCGATGTATAAAGTTGACACTGCTAGCAGACATTCTGTGCAAGTACTAGACATGCAGTGTCTATGGAGAAAGATGAGAGAGGAACGTTATGCAGCGATATGACAATTTATCACGACTAATGGATGAGGCATAAATAAGGGACATGAAATATCTTTTCAAAGACTGATGGATACAAGCTTGGGGATAAAGATGGGGATGAAACAGGGTAGAGAGATGGAGAGAGAGAGAGAGAAAAAGGATAGATAAAAAATGGAATATGGAGAAAGAAAAAAAAGGAAAATTGGAAATGGGAGAGATAAGCCCCGTTCATATTACCCACCTACATGTATCTGTAAGATAAGTGCAAATATTACGCCTATTTTACAGATACGCTTCGGACTGATGGTAATATGAACGGCTCCCACTGAATATTGCGGTTTTTTGCTTCTTCCTATTTTACGCTTATTTTACGCCTATTTGACGTCTATTTTACACTTCGAGACCTTGTAATAAGGATACCAGGGGGGTGTTTTATAAAGCTGTTCGTAAGTTACGAACAACTTTACGCACGACTGGTGATACCTTCTTGTGCATCATGTAAATGAATGAGAATCTGATTAGCACCCAAGAACATGTTCCAGTCGTTCGTAACTTGCGAACAGCTTTATGAAACACCCCCCAGGGCTCATATTCATGAAACCTTCATAAATCTAGTTGTCACCTACATGTCACTGTGTACTGTGTGTCACTGTGACCTATGTAATTAGTTGACAACTAGCTTATACGTAAGGATTCATGAATATGGGCTCTGGTATATATGAACAGCATCCGCAAAATAGGCCAACATTTATGGCTTGTGCAGTGGAGCGTGGAATCTCGTCAATGGGTTTCATCCTTAGCCGAATGCGCATTGTACGCTGGGTAACCAGGATGCGATGCAGGACTTGCCAATAGAACAGCATACTATAATATTGCAGATGCAAATGTGAACAGGGGTGAAAGGGAGTATACCGCAATATCATGGTAATATTACCGTATTTAGCCTGTCATATGAACAGTGTCCACAGGAAACCGCTTACCGACGTACATCGGTAATATTGCGGTATTGGGTAATATGAACAGGGCTATAGAGAGGGAAGAAAGAGAGATGGAAAAAGAGAGAAAGACAGATGGAAGGAGAAAGCCTGGTTTACATGTATATTGGACATGATGAACTAAAGAAGAGTTCAGTAGAACTAAATCTGAAGAGATATACCGTATACAGACCTCCCAACCTTTCTGACTGAAAAATAGGGACGACTTTGCTCAAAATTAGGAAAGAAACAGCATTTTCCATAGGAGTGTGTAGGAAATTCATCAAGAAAAATAGGAAAATCATAATCGAAACAAGAGCTTGGAATGGTCAAAATTCAGATTCTTTCCTCCCAATTCAAAATGGTTGGGAGGTCTGGATATATACACAGAAGGAAAGATGAGGTATGCGAACTACATAAGAGATGATGAAAGGGATGAAAAAAGGAAAGTTGGATAAAATAAAAAGGAAAGCACAAAACAAAGTCAGCCTAAAATGTTGCAGAAGAAGCAAGCGATAGGGTAAAGAAATGCAGTTTGTTTTCAAAATAATAGGAAAATATAGATATAATACACCATTTTCCACATACTACCAACTGCAAAACGTGTTATGGAAAAGTTACTTTATGCATATATATATGATCAATACCAATAAAGAAGAGGTTCAAACAGACACTGACAACTCTTGCAAAACATTGGTACTACAAGAACATTTTATTCTGCATACAGACTTAAAATGGAGTATACTGACGGACACAGATCAGTACAGATATAAATACCACTACTTGAAGGAACAGATGAAGAAAAGGAAATTTACTAAAATGACAATTTTTTTTGGGGGGGGGAGGATACAAATTTTATAAAATGAATGAACATCACAAAAAAGAAAGTCCATCTTAAGAAACAGCATGCCACACTTTGCTACCACAAGTAAGAAGGTTGGAAGAACAATGACAGACAGAAGATGATGAAGAAAAACAAGCAAGACATAACCCTTTTCCTCCACAGCATTTATATCCTCAGGATGACACCAGAAAGGCTTACCATTTCTCGAAAAAGCATGCTGCACTTTTACACAGATACTACCATTAAAGTAGAAAAATACTGATCTTCAAAAGACTTTTCACAAAAAGCAAAAAATATCTTTCATCTCAAGCTACAACATATATACACCAGTATCTTTCATAACCAACACGAAAATATAGACTATTTTGGGAAAGAGCATGCCACATTTTGACAGAAAAGAAAAGAAAATGAAAACAAGAGGAGAACACTGATGGTATATTGACTAATATTGCAAGGACTAGGAATATCTTACATCAGATGATACTCAATAAATGTGACAATCGGAACATTACAAAGGGAGACAGAGCAAGCCAAGATTTGACACAGATACTAAAATGAGGCATATTCATTTCCACAAGACTTTGATGATGACACCATTGATTGCAAAGAGCAGGCAAAGAGAATTTACCGCATCTGTGTCTGTTTCATCATCAGAGCCTACAACGATTGGACCTCCTGTCCATGATGTTGGTCCTCCTCCGCAGGCGATACCTCGACCGGACTTAGAGGGTGACTTCTTGAAAAGCGGGGAAGGATCCCCTGGTTTGGGCGCATCTGCGCTTTCATCGGGGTTATCGACCACGTTGAAGACCGCCTCGCAGGGGGTGCGTCGCGGTGATGACGAGGCAGAGGAATCCACGCTGACGCCTCGTCGGATCGAATCTAATGGTAGCGAGTTCCCGCCACCGTCAACACTTGTGAACATGGAACCACCGGGACGTTTGAGAACGTGGTGCGGTGATTCCTCCGGCTTTGTCTCTCGTTTGGGTTTGGTAAGACCCTCACCCCGCTCAGACGGGAACTGCATTGTGTCGTGCGAACCCTCGTATGTTTCTACAGTCGTCATACCGAGTCTGCCTTTCGGGACGCGGCGAGGCGAGTTGGCGGCATCGGCCATTTCCTGCTGAACCCTACGCCTACGTTCCCTTTCTTCAGGCGTGTCTTCGGTAAACTTGAGAGAGTTGCCTCCGCCAGAAACGGTTTGAAACATGGCTGCTTTTGGACGTGTTGTGCGCGGTGAATTGTCAATTTTCATAAAAACCGAGTCGGTATGTCTATTTTCCATCAAGAGTTCGTTCTCTGTCTATTGTAAAAACAAAGTGCACTATAAGCTGCTAATCGGAAGAAGACTCAAATGAATTGGAAGCGTATGAAATCAATGGAATAGTGGGTAAGAAGCACCTGTGTCTTAAACGAAACACTAGAGGGTGCTACAGGATCACAAATGATATGACGACAGGCACGAAGGTCCCAGTGAGAATGATTTTCTGTGTCCAAGTGCTATGATAGCATGAAAGATAAATGAAAAAAATACGAGAGAAAAATGGGAGAAAACAAAGAGTGCAATGTTGTTAGTAATGTTGACAGAGAACAAATTTGTCTGCTGAGAGCTGAAAGGCATGAACTCATACATGTACATGTGCTTAAATGCCTTTATGGCTCTCAATTAGAAAAAAAAATGTACACATTCACACATACATGTATACTGTGATGATAAGATTATCCCTAATTTAACACCTGATTATCTGCAGAATACCAGTAACCTCACTTACAAAGATATAAATTATATGCCCTATGAAACATACATGTACATAACTTAGTCTTGCCCAAACATAATACTAATTACTGTAATTGTAAATGGACATTCTTTCGCCATGGATCGAAAATGTATTTAATAAATTAATAACAATTAACCATAGTAGACCCCACATGCTTGCCTTACCATGAAATGTCCTAGATACATGTAGATGGATAGAAAATTCTAATTTACAGAAAATTTTGATGTTTTCCAGGGAAGGGGGGGTGGATAACATTCATCATGTATTAAATTAAAGAGGGTTTAGGAGGGGGCCAGATGTGATGTACCAGTATATATTTCTTATCTTTTGTGTATATCACATATGTTCATGTTTTTTTCTCTCTCTTCCTTTTTCTGAGCCTCTAGGAAGAACAGAGGCATTTTGATACTTAAGAAAAAAATATAGAATCACAAATAATTAAGAACTAAAGAGTGATTGTTATATCAAATACAACACTGGAGCAACTCAAACAAAATGAATGCTAGTAGTCTGAAAGGTACAGACTTAATCATGACCATTATGTTGGTTCCATATCTTTTCAGAGTGTTAAAATAGACACTCTTAAAATCAAAAGTGGTTGTCAGAGTCTGATAAAAGAGACAAGAAGTTTTATTATTTCTTGTACTTCCTCTTTAATCCATTCATGACAGGAATTATTTGAAGCCTAATTTGATCAGCTTTTATTCTTCAAATTGGCAACACCAACATTTTTATTTTATTGCTACATTTTCTTATAAAACTTCATGTATCTGAAATAAAAAGAAATTGACAAAAAGTATGATAAGAGGTCAGAAAGTTGCCAATTTGCAGGAGGAAAGAGTGATTTTAAACTCTCTATCACAATTTAAGGATTTTAATGTTTATTTTCCTTTAAAAAATTTTCAGCATCAAACAACAAATATTGAGGCAGCCAAAATGGGAACAGTTTGTGTAGAATTTTTTGCTCTTTCTGCTCATGTATTTGGTATGATTTTCAGGGCTTTGCATCAAAAGTTATTAGGCCAAACCACAAAATGTGGACCTCTGTCACGAATGGGTTAATTACTGACATTTACAACATGCAATTGAACTTTGTTCCTTTCTAGATGAAGTGTGTACATGGATAAGAATGCAAACAGCTTGAAAGGGTAAACCATCAATGCCAAATGTCAAACTATTGCATTCAGAAATGTTATGCATAACAAACCACTGGTAAAAATGATCCATAACACCAACAGAGGCTGTAATATTCATACTTTCTCGAGAGTTAACTAGGGAACAATATGAATGCATCTCCTAGATGCCTCTGACTCTGTTCAGTTAATTTCTTGGCTCAAACTGTTCTTGAATCATTGTGAAGCAGAACAACAAAAACCCATGTACATGTAATTAGATGTTCATTAACCTCTTTGACCTTTGACCTAACAACCCAAAAGTCTGATCACTGCATCTCCCCATGGTCATCCATACAAATAGTTGAAATATGGTGCTGACAAAACTCAAAAATTTTTAATTTCATGCAGATTAACTTCTATGACCTTGCACCTTTGACCTTTGTTGTCTGAAATCTAATCAGACTGTTTTGCTATGGTGATGCAAGCTAGCACCAAGTCTGAAGTTCATAATTCAAATAGTTCCTGAGATACTGTGTTGACATGGGTGAACATGAAAGTTTTTCATATCAAGAATTATTTTGGCCTGGAAGCAAAGCTGTATTCCGATTCCCCTAAGTACTCATCAATGGTTTCTACCAAAAATAACTTAATCTGCCTTGGAAACAGGCTACAATATTCTGACTCCCCTGCACACATCACCGGTTTCTACCAAAAATGACACGAAATGACTCACGGCGACTCATCATCATCCCCACCTGACATCGTCCTCCAAAATTATCCCCAAGAACCCCTTTCATCCCTTCCCTTCTCAGTCTCTGATGAGGGGTTGTCATGGCAACCCTGTCATGGTCCTGTACACCGCATCAATTTGGATTAGTGTTACGCACATGTTTAATGCTGATATATCATAGGGGTATGGTATTCTGTCATATGAGATGGCAAGTGCAAATGAATCGGAAGGCAGCAATTAACGAGACAGAAGACAGGGTTCGGACTGTTCCCCTTTTGCATATAAAGAGGGTTACAAAGAAGCTCTCTGTCAAATGGTGGTCACTGGTTGTTTTCTCCTACGAGGAAATGCATGAATAAGTATGCTTGTATCATACCTGTATATGATAAATTATTTATTGATTTCTATATCATCTTTATCAAATATATTTGATTACATCAATGTAATATTTTACATTTGATTCATTGCATTTGATACATTTCAAATAAAATAAAAGAAATTACATGTATACAGAACTTCACACCTTTGATGCGTAAACATGCATACAAATATGATATATGCAGTAGGACTAGGAGGGCTACAGCGTTACCTTGCAACTCTCAGTTAAACTACAAACAAAAATATATTCATACCTACATTGTAGCCATATCACCAAAGGAAATAATGCCCCCGGCACCCACCTACGGTGGGCGGAGGCATAAAAATATCATGTATTACAGAACTTATCATTAATGTTTGGGGGTTGTATTCTAAACTTGATGCAATTTTTTACATTTACAAAATAATTCATCATTCAAAAAGTGGAATGTACACTAAATATCCGCTGTAAATAAAAAAACAACAACAAGAGTTCTGCCAGTAAATGCGAAAGGCGTGGTACAATGATAAAGAAAATTATGAAGGGATTAACTGCTGTATGTGGACAATTTATAAAGGCTTCCTTCTGTATTGAACAAAATTCATGCATGTAAAAACCAAATCTCCCTGTATTCATGATTTTTTTTGCAGTTACCTGGCAATGCAAAAAAAAACTTGCCTTTTTTAACCGACATGAAGGAAAAGAAAATAGGTTAAATACACTCTTTTATGTTCATAAATGAGGCCTAAGTCATTTGCAACGGTTTCCATGACGATTAGGCATTATTCTGATCTTGCCCATCAAATATCAATCATATTCTTTGGAAACTGCGCGGGAAGGAAAATAATGACCTTCAAAATATGATCTCTCTCTCTCTCTCTCTCTAGCTCTCTCCCTCATCTTTAGAAATGAAAGACATTAGTTAACATTGTTATGATTTTTAAAAATCTCATTTTGTTACTTGAAAATGGGATAAACATAAGGGTAATAGTGTAATAGTGTAAAAATACCAGTCTGAAAGTTTCAAAGTACACTGTATAATATCTACGGGAAGTATTTTTCAATATAAGAAATGTGAACCAATGTTTGAAAAATATACGAGGGTCGGTTGCACAGACCCGACCTAAGGAGTGCGCATGCACGTGTGACTCACTGGACCATACTGTGTGTATTGGCGTATCACGCTGTGGGAGACAGATAACGGTATTTTTCAATTCAAGCAAAGCGGTCCTCTTAGTTAGTGTCTCTTGAGACAAAAAATAATAAAATCGCGGTTTGTATCTAACTGACAGTTTTTCATTCCAAATTATGGTTGGTTTCAGGGTTTTTTAGTACAAATACAAGTACTCAATACTCATACACATGTTTCATCTTAGTTTGAGAATTTTTTAAATCAGCTGCTCACAAAGTTAGCCATTGCCTTTAATCCCGAAAGCATGCTGTGAATACATCAGAATTCCAAAGGAAGAAATATGTACACCCCATAAAGATGCAGCCAAACCCATCTATGACAGGAATAATTTAAAGCCTAACTGATCAACTTTTATTTTCAAATTGGCAACATGAGTATTTCTCTTCTTTTGCAACATATTTTCTTATAAAGAATCAGATATCTGAAATGAATATAAATTGACAGGAAGTGTGTGGAGATATAAAAAAGTTGCCAATTTGCATATATAGAAAACAGTGATTTTGACTTCTCATCATACTGCCGATTTAAGAACTTAAAGTGCTTATTTTGCTGTAAAACCAAAATGGGCACAGTGGGTGATTTCAAGTTTGGTGTTGATTCTGGTGTTGGTGCTGGTGTTGGTGTTAGAAACCACAATTTAGATTGCTTTCCATAGCTCCAACACCTAATCTGAGTTTACAAAAGTGGTCCAAATGACATTATCGACAGCTCAACTCCAAGTGACAGTTGCCCCAATTTATTCTTCTTGTGAAAATTCCATTGTTGTAGCCCCCCCCCCCCCCCAAGAAAAAGTGATGTGTACTATTTCTCTTCTGATAAACAGAAACAACCCCACTCTATTATACAATACATGTAAAATACATGTACATTGTAGTTTATTCCATTATTGTGGCCATGACATACAAACTCTGCAAATACATGTATATCCTTTTTAACCCATTCGTGACAGAGGGTCCACATTTTGTGGTTTGGTCTAATAACTTTTGATGCAGAGCTCTAAAAATCATACCAAATACATGAGCAGAAAGAGCAAAAAAAATTTACACGTACTGTGCCCATTTTGGTTGCATCAGTATTTGTTGTTTGATGCTGAAAAATTTTCAAAGGAAAATAAGCATTAAAATCCTTAAATTGGCAATGCGATGCAAAGTTTAAAATCACAGTTTTTCCCTGCAAATTGGCAACTTTTTGACTTCTCATCATACTTTTTGTCAATTTATATTCATTTCAGATACATGACATGTAATAAGAAAAATGTAGCATTAAAAGAAAAAACGTTGGTATTGCCAATTTGAAGAATCAACGCTGATCAAATTAGGCTTTAAATAATTTCTGTCACGAATGGGTTAATTAAGACGGATTTTGTCAGATCGGATATAAACCCCAACAGTGACCTTCTTGGTCTTGAAATCCTCGCTTCCTTCATAAGCTTAATGCATGGTACTAGGACATTTCATTACAGTATTCAAGGGCTCTTTTAATTGATTGCACCAATTTCCCCATCTGTCCAATGCGCTCACTGCCCAGGAGAAATTAATTATCCATGGGCAGATTCTGGTTAGCAATCAAAGATATTTGCCTCTGAGTAACTTGGTACTAGCATGCATGGTATGATATGATATGGTATGATCTTGACCTTGTCCATGTATGAATGGGCTGAAACTAGTGATACAATTTGACAAATACTATGGTAGTATTATCATCTCACTGTATGTTATATACATGTTGGGTACATGCTAGTTTGTTCTGCAGTGGCTCTCGCTAAATGTACATGCATATCTGCTATGTAGAAAATTATGCATCTGTTTAAATATGAATTATTTTTCTTTAAATTGATAGTTTTTTCAACAAAAACTCTCATACTGAGATTACCAGATTTATACAGCTTTCAAGAGCCAAATTGCTCATGGCTCAGTGCTCCTGCGTACTTTTCTTTTTAGTAAACATATTGCTGCTTTATGCATCAAAATACACGTACATGAAATTATAAAACACATGTACATGAAATTATAAAATACAACTGTAATCATCAGAAACTAGATATAAAATGTTAGTTTTTATCAATAAAATGAACTTGAACCAACTTTTGTCTTAATAGATGGAGGTGAGCAATTAATACACAAATTACAAATGCTACTTTTTTTTTCTCTCTCTCTCTCTCTTTTCTCCACTTTTTTTATCTTTCACCAAAATGGTCAATAAAAAAAATCTTAATGAACAGAGAACATCCAAAGTGACAGTTTTCAAGTTCAACTGGATGAGAAAATACCCTGCAGCAAAGATAACCCATTCGTGACAGGAAATATTTAAAGCCTAATTTGATCAGCTTTTATTCTTCAAATTGGCAACACCAACATTTTTCTTTTATTGCTACATTTTTCTTATAAAACATCATGTATCTGAAATAAATATAAATTGACAGAATCTATGATGAGAAGTCATAAAGTTGCCACTTTGCAGGGAAAAACAGTAATTTTAACATTTTCATCGCATTGCCAATTCAAGGATTTTAATGCTTATTTTCCTTTTTAAAAATTTCAGCATCAAACAACAAATATTGATGCAACAAAAATGGGCACAGTAAGTGTAGAATTTTTTGCTCTTTCTGCTCATGTATTTGTTATGATTTTCAGAGCTTTGCGTTAAAAGTTATTAGACCAAACCACATAATGTGGACCCTCTGTCACGAATGGGTTAATCAATCTACCCATACATAAAAAGTGGCCTCTCATCCATCTTCACACCTAGCATGACCTACATGTACATGTATTATTCAACTTATGAAAATAGCTTGAGGTTGTAGGCTAGCATTGCGATAATCTAAGCAAGATGTGAAGTGACCCTTCTCCAGACAGGATGTTAATTTCAGAATTCTGAACATAACTCATCTACACTAATGAGGTACCTACTTGATCCCTCTGGTATTATTCTTAAACACAGACCCAGACAGATTTTTTTTGAATATCATAAATTTGAGTTTAAGTGTGCAAATATGGCCACTCAGTCCATACCCCATGTCAATAAAGTGAGAAAAGATTATCTTTTATTAATTAATTCAAAACTGGCTGACCTTTGAAGACTCTGCCTTTATTTCATTTTTTTTTAAATTCATGCTTATTAGTGAAATAAAAGCAATATTAGTATGAGATGAAGACTATAGAATCTCTGGTGTAAATGTTAAAGATATTAGGGGCAAAAGGAAATATTCCATATGGAAAAGAATACAACAGACTTGGAACTAGTCTGACACTATTGACAGCTTGATGTCTGCCATACTATACAAAGGAGAGCAATCTATTTGAGTTAGTCTTTACTATAAGCACTAAAATCCTTAAATTGACAATCCAGTGGAAAGTTCGAAATCACTGTGTTTATCTATGAAAACTGGCAAAGTTTTAAACTTTTCAGCATACTTTTTGTTGGTGTATGTATATTCTTTCATATGCATGACTGTTTATAACAAAAATGGAGCAATAGAAAAAAAGTGCAAGTGTTGCCAATTTGAAGAAGAGAAACAGATCAACTCTGGCTTTAGGGTAAAACATTCATTCTACATGTATAATGATTATATTGCGTTCCTGTTTGACACCTGGAAAATATGAGCATTGTCATCCTTAACAAAACTTCAGCACTTGATACCTTTGAACAATGTAACAACTCTGTTTTTGCTGAAGTGCAATATTACACTCATGCATGTTTATCTGTCCAGGGGGTGTTTCATAAAGGTGTTCGTAAAGTTATGCATGACTTTACAAACAACTTGAATATGAAGTGCCAAATGGGATGCCCAAAGTGTTTCCTGATGTCTTTAATAACAAAGTGTGACTGTATTTACCATAATCTGAATTAAATTGTGACAAAAAATATACTTTGCAATAAAAATGTTTTGTAAACAAAAACCAAAAAAAATGCTAATCTACAACAGCATTATGTAGAGGTGTTGTGGTCCAGTGGATAAGTCTCCAGGCTTTGAACCGCAAGGTACAGGGTTCGAATCCGTGCCGCAGCACTAATGTCCTTTGGCATGCCATATTCCAGTCATTTGTAAAGTTGTTCATAACTTTTACGAACAGCTTTATGAAACACATCCCTGGACTGTTTGTCTTTAACCCATTCATGACAGAGAGTCCACATTATGTGGTTTGGTCTAATAACTTTTGAAACAGAGCTCTAAAAATCATATCAAATATAAGAGCAGAAAGAGCACAATATTCTACACTTACTGTGCCCATTTTTGTTGCATCAATATTTGTTGTTTAATGCTGAAATTTTTTTAAAGGAAAATAAGCATTAAAATCCTTATATTGGCAATGCAATGAAAATGTTAAAATTACTGTTTTTCCCTGCAAATTGACAACTTTATGACTTCTCATTATACATTCTGTCAATTTATATTTATTTCAGATACATGATGTTTTATAAGAAAAATGTAGCAATAAGAGAAAAATGTTGGTGTTGCCAATTTGAAGAATAAAAGCTGATCAAATTAGGCTTTAAATAATTCCTGTCACGAATGGGTTAACAAAACTCTATCCACTGAGATGAGACTACAAGCATACCTAAAAAAATCCATCTCCTGAAACAGGTAAGATATTCTGACGGTGATAGCATTAACAATAACTGGTTTGTTTCCACTAAGTGGGTACCTGGAAAAACATATTTGACTGGACAAGCAACAGAAATTAACCCTATTTTTGAAAGTGAGTAGAAACACACCATAAATGAGTGCTATCAGTGGTAGATGTAAACACATCATGTGAAAAGCTACAAATATGTACATGTGGCAACCTTAACCCATTCGTGACAGGAATTATTTAAAGCCTAATTTGATCAGTATTTTTTCTTCAAATTGGCAACACCAACATTTTTTATTTTATTCCTACATTTTTCTTTTAAAATGTCATGTACTTGTATCTGAAATGAATATAAATTGACAGAAATTATGATAAGTCAAAAATTTGCCAATTTGCAGGGGAAAACGGTGATTTTAAACCTTCTATCACATTGCCAATTTATGGATTTTAATGCTTATTTTCCTTTAAAAAATTGTCAGCATCAAACAACAAATATTGACACAACCAGAATGGGCACAGTTTGTGTAGAATTTTTTGCTTTTTCTGCTCATGTATTTTTTGGTATGATTTTTAGGGCTTTACATCAAAAGATATAAGGCCAAACCACAAAATGTGGACCTCTGTCACAAATGGGTTAAAGCCATCTCCTACATGTGCTTCCTGCTTTGATAGTTGGAACAGTCTTCCAACTGCCTACATTCTATTCAAAATGCTGTCACAGTTAGATGTGAACCCATCCAGAGAGGAACTACGGTTCCTGACCCACCACAACCACCCAATTATCCCTTGTTTATTGCTTGCTGAAGTAGTGGGAACGGCCCTGCAATTGCACATATTCTATGCAAAGACTGTCAGAGTTACACTGCAGATGTGATATCACAGTTGGAACACAACAGACCCAGCCATCCTTTCAATGATGTCTCATGTATTGCTTGAAGTAGCGGGAACGGCCCTGCAATTGCACATAATCTATGCAAAGACTGTCAGAGTTACACTGCAGATGCAATACCACAGTTGGAACACAACAGACCCAGCCATCCTTCCAATGATGTCTCATGCATTGCTTGAAGTAGTGGGAACAGCACAGCAATTGCACATAGTCAACATAAACCCTGTCAGGGTTAGATGTGAACACACCAGTTTGAACACAACAGACCCAGCCATCCTTTCAATGATGTCTCATGTATTGCTTGAAGTAGTGGGAACAGCACTGCAATTGCACATAGTCAACATAAACCCTGTCAGGGTTAGATGTGAACACACCAGTATGAACACAACAGACCTAGCCATCCTTTCAACTACTGCATGTCCTGTTTATTACTTGCTGAAGTAGTGGGAACAGCCCTCCAATTGCACATAATCTACACAATCATTATCAGAGTTAGATGTGAATGCACCACTTGGAACACTACAGACCCTGCCACCCTTCCAATTATCTCCTGTTTATCCTGGTTGTAAACTTTGCAGTTTTTTAATGGTACAGACCTAGCGTTCCTCTCTAATACCAAATATAAATAACGTGTGAGACAGTTCTTGAGTCAGATCAGTTTTAGTCAGAGGCAGACATTTGACAAACATTTGAAGTTAAAAGCTCTTTTAAGAAAGAAAAAAAAAAAGAAGGAATGGGATAAGATATTAGTCAAGTGCGAGATGTTTCACTCCGTAGGGCGTGTGACCAAGGTGCCGAGAGCTCATAAAATTCCGTTGCCATGGTTATCTCCTGCAGGTAAATGCCATTAAATGTTCAGCATCCCAAACAGACAGACGAGACGCCCACATTTAGAATTAGCCTCGTTTCTCTGTATGATAAGGAATTATTTAATGTTCACTGTTACTGAAGGCAGTTCCTCTTTGTAATCATTCAGGGCTGGGAATTATTTAAGGGCTACATCGATCCATCTTTTCTAATTCCCTACTGGTAATTTTTATGACACTGTTACAATGTGCTAGAAAAGGGTCCTCTGTTTCCTATCATTCTTTCATTCTCTCTCTCTCTCTCTCTCTCTCTCTCCCTTCCCTTTCTATTTCTTCCCCTTCCTTTCTCTTTCCCACTCTTTCCCTCACTCCATCCCTTTCTCAGAAACCTCCTTTTACTCTCCTCCCTCCCTCCCTCCCTCATCCTCTTCCCCGCACTCTCTCCATCTATATCCCTACCTTTCTTTTAACCCATTCGTGACAGGAATTATTTAAAGCCTAATTTGATCAGCTTTTATTCTTCAAATTGGCAGCACTAACATTATTTTATTGCTACATTTTTCTTATAAAACATCATGTATCTGAAATGAATATAAACTGACAGAAATTATGATGAGAAGTCAAAAAGTTGCCAATTTGCAGGGGAAAACAGTAATTTTAATCTTTCTATCACATTACCAATTTAAGGATTTTAATGCTTATTTTCCTTTTTAAAAAATTCAGCATCAAACAACGAATATTGACGCAACCAAAATGGGCACAGTTTGTGTAGAATTTTTTGCTCTTTCTGCTCATGTATTTGGTATGATTTTTAGGGCTTTGCATCAAAAGATATTAGGCCAAACCACAAAATGTGGACCTCTGTCACGAATGGATTAAAGAGGGTCTGTCGTGGGCTTTCATGGGGAATTTGACACCATGGGTGCTTACCCAGTAACAAGTGTTGTCCATCACTATGAGTTTTATGGCCAACAGACCTTATGTAATGCTCTGTATATTCCACCCTTTGCTCCATATGGCAAAGTCATTATCTCACTTTCCCTGGCCCCGAGAATGCCCAAAGCAGGCCGGAGAATGTTTATGGTGGGACAGCTTGTTTTGCTGTGCTCCAGAAATGTAGCTCTATTACAGGTATTACCAGTGCTTTTCACAAAGTCTGGTGTCAGCAAATTATGATTCACTCCCCATGAAAACCCACGACAGAGCCTCTTTAAGTTTCTGTGCACTCTCTCTCTCTCTATCCCTCTCTCCATTATACCCTTCTTCTCTCCCCATTGACTACCTCCCCCCCCCGCTCTCTCTCTCTCTCTCTCTCTCTCTCTCTCTCTGCCTCCACCCTCTTCTTCCACTTTCTCTCACCCACCTCTCCTTCTCCATCCCCCTCTTTCTCCTCCTTTCCCTCCCTTATTCTCTCTCCTCCTCCTCATCATCATCATCTCCTTCTCTGTCTCCCTGAAATTCTAAAAGTAAACACACCTGCCAACTGAACTAAACATAAGAGCAGTCATTTATCTCCAATGCCTGGTATACAATGTACACCACTGCATCTACCATTATTCACAATCACCAGGCTCAGACAGTGCTGAGTGACTTCTAGTCTCAACTCTCAGACTTTGTCTTGATGGAAATGTCTGATTGATACTACCTTGCATTATTTTAAGGGCAAAATTTAGTATACATGATGAGGTATAATGAAAAGGGTAGTGAGTTTCCGCTCCAGAAAGCTCTAAAACAGATCTGTTCACTAGTAATTTACATGAATTTTTTTAAAAATAGAAAATCCGAAATAGCTACAACACCATGTACATAAACACCAGTCTAAAGATATGTCTACCATTGCATCTTCCACCTCCATTCACACAATGTATAAAGTATACAAGACTTGTACATGTATGCATTTAGGTATACGACACATGTAAATGAATAAAGTGAGTGTGTGAGTGCCCATAAAACAATAAAATAGTTGGTGAATCGTATAGATGTACATGTACGTCGTACAGATTATAACAAAACTTGTGTGTGTGAATACACCATCATATTTCAGTTCAGTTCAGTTCAAACACATTTATTACCAATTTTCAAATAAACAGCAAAATAATGAAACAACAAATTGACATTGATGGTACTGATAGCAAAACTTTCACTGCTATCCCAGACAAAGCTCAGGCAAAGCTAGTCTCCACTCTCCAGGCTTAGATTACATTATGTCTCCTTATGAACCCGGTGAATAGTATGCCCGAGATAACTTGGACTGGAGTCTATGGAAAAAATGTGTTATACCCAAAATCAAATTGTGCTCAACGGGTTAAAAATACAAACTTAGCCTCATTTCAGCATAAAAATGTACTGTACCAATAAATATAGGAAGGAGTGCTCTGGAAGGTTCCACATTCATATATATTTCTATTTTCTTAATTCTTTTGGATATAATGGGTATCAGCCACCAGGGTAAAATATACTCTTTTTTTCCCATGAGAGTTATTCTCTGAAAAAAATAGCTCCCGTGGACAACTTTACAGATTGAAGCTATTTCTAGGCCCAAGGTAGCTATGTTGAATTTCAATTGCTGATACACATATATCCCAATTTTCTCCTTTGAGAGTATGCGTAATTGAGTATCGGTATAATGCATTAATGTGTGTGTTGCTTCACATTATGTTAATTCTGCTGCTCCTAGATCACAATTCGCGAATTTATTGCGTATTTTTGGAGCTGAGGTGAGGGCAACTTCAAAGAAAATGGTCGCCCCACACAACTGAGTTTTAAGGATTTTAGGGATGTTATCTGAACTCCGTGGAGAGCAAAATCGCCCATCGCCCCTGGGTATTTTTTAACCTGGGCATCATGCTTAGCCAGACATATGGATGTTTTGATGAATACTACATTCAAGACAATTCATCCAACAGGCGTTTGATCAAATGTAGACCTGTCTATGTATGATGCAATCCTGCATAAACCACGGGAAAATGGATTCAACGAAACCACTGCAATCATTCTTTATCATTCCATGTCCCTTTTTATCTGCCCATCAGTCTGAAAGTCTTTTTGTTTTTCTTTCTACGAAGCTCTCAATCTTCCAGTTTCTGTCCCTTCACCATTCCTCTCTCCCTCTCTCTCCCTCTTTCCCCCTCTATCCCATAGAGGTACAGTGTCATCTTTAGGAGACGTTTTTGCAGTATCTGTCGGTCCAGAATGTTGGGCAGTACATATCATAGATGAGCAGAAAGAGAAAAATGCACTGACAAATTTGAGCCCATTCCCATCGCTGTATGGTGTGGTGTTCTCGAATTAGAGCAGTTTAAGTGTAACTAATCATTAAACTCTTTAAATTGGCAATGCAGTGAATAATATATAATCACTATTTCTGTGTTCAAATGGGCAATTTCTGATTCAATTTTACAATTATATTTCATTTTGGTTTATGTTATATCCATATTTATTTTTTTTCAAGCTATGTAAATGTGGAAAAAAAATAATTTGTATTGCCAATTTGAGGATTGAAGATGATTTAGACCGCAAGAAAGCTCTGTACTGCTATGGGCTATACACCCTCCCTATCTCTCCCCTCTCCCTCTCTACCTCTGTCCCTCCTTCACTCTCCCTCCATCTCTCACTCTCTCCATCTTTCCCATTGCCCTCTCCCCCTCTCTCAAAAAAAAGATCACCATATGTGAACGAAGCTCTCCTCCCCTGACAACCCCCTTCCATCTTCGCTACCATGGTGATTCCAGAAGATGGTCATTAACATCAGGCAGGGAGGCGCCGAGTCTTCCAGAGGTTATCCTTACTTTCTTTCACAAGACGGAAAGAGCTAGCACCACATACATGAAAATTAACCCGTTAAATACTACATGTAAGCTTGAGATACATGTAACTCAGGCTAGGGTCTATAGAAAATGCATACATGTATCAAGCCAAAATTTTATCGTGCTCAACATGTTAAGACAATTCATTCATTGCAGGGTTACTAGCAGAAGGTCAACAACTTCGGTAATGCTTCATGACAATTATCTGATTCATTCTTTTCTTAAAGCATACCAATCACAAAGAGACATTTTTCTCTATTTGTTAGGCATCTAGTTTCATGTCATCACGCCAAAGAACACGTCTGGAACACAAAATGGAAAATTGTTGAAAATCATATTTTTCAAACAATGAAATATAATAATTTCATGGGCAGCATGTACACTGTACACCTTGCAAATTGATATACGATCTTCTTGTGGCATGACCTTTGCTAAAATTCTGATCTAATATGTCAAAGTAGACATTTTAATTTTTGCATTTTTGTATTTTGCGTTTCGGACGCGTTCATAAGCACAATAACATTAAACTAAGAAGCCTTAACGGTTTCATGTCGCTATGCAAAATATGAGCTTTGAAAATGAACTTCTATTTAAAGATACTGCACATTCAAATGTACTCTCAATCAACAAAAAAAGTGATGATTGAGTAGACCAGTCAACGTACGCATATATGTGCATACATGAATCACTGGCATATTGATGGGGGGGGGGCTTTGGGGCAGTTGCCCCCCCCCCCCCCCCCAATATTCAAACATGGTTTATTTCTAATTCGATACCAGTTATTTACAAAAGTTGCTGAAATGAAATGATTTTCCAAGGGGTTTTCCTCACTTTTTTGTAACTTATACTTTTCTGCCCCCCCCCAAAAAAAGTTTGTGCTCATTATGCCACTGGCATGAATCAAAGCATTTACAGAATCAAACTACCATTCAATACCTCAGGTAATGATCTAATATGTTTTCTTTTTTTTTCTTCTTCAAACTAGTTTCCTTTAACCCCTGGAATGCCAGGTAAAGTTGGGGGGGGGGGCTATTTCACACTTACGAGCTGTACACAATTTTTTTTTTCTTCCAGATTTGTACACTCTAATAAAAATGCATCTCTATGAAATGCACCACAGACAAATAAAATACACGGAAAATATACAAAATACAGATGTCATGAAATTCACATAATTTTTTTCCCCTTAATCTATTTCTGGACATGTGGGGGGGAGCCATTTCACACGTATGAGCTGTACATAATTTTTTTTTATCAGGTAATTGCAAACTTTAAAAGTGCATCCCTTTGACATGCACTCGAGACAAAAATAAAAAACTATAAAAGGATGAATGAATGGGAAAAATAAACAGAAGACATGTAATCCACACTATTTTTATTTCTCTTAATTTATTTCTGGATATGGACTACAAGAATATTAATAATTGTTATTCCTGTGCCTTCCCTTTAATATCTGTCTTCTCAAACCATGCAATGCAATGAAAAGATCTGCCCAGAAGTCAAAATATATCCAAACATATGGTTATGTTCTTCTGTTGCTAAGCCTGGGGCAACATAAGCACAGCTATGGACCGTGGCGTGTTAACGCCTTAAGGCCACATCTCACCTTTTCAAACTCTATTCAATTAGGCAGGTTTACATGAGACAGTCTTATTAGCAGTATGGGGTTTTTAGTAGGGCTAAAATAATCACTTTCAACTCCCCAAATTGGCCACAATCATTTTCATTTTCCACTCCTCCTTAGTTTTAAGATATAACTAGAATTTTCATTTTTGTTCATTTTTTTGGTATGAGGTCAAAGGTCAAGTAATTGCCTTGACAATAGTATCTTAATAGTTCATGCCACAGAGTGATAAATCTTTGATTAAATTCTCCACTGATATCAATTGAATCAAAAGAGTTATCACTCTATGGCATAAGCTAAAATACTACTGTCAAACCAATTATTTGACCTTTGACCTCATGACCACGAAATCTAATTATATCATTGTCACCCTAGTATGCATACATGTACATGGGCCAAGTTTGAAATTGATCCGTGAAACAGTTCTTAAGTTATCACGAAAATGAAAACGGGAGGAACGGCCCGACTATCTGAAAAATAATGCATTCGGCCTTGTGGCAGAGGCATGAAATGTATAACATGAACTAATGCAATGTACTTGTGGAGCCTTGGAGATTTGAACCATAGTTTAAATTTAGATCATGGTATAAACGTCTTTTGTGAATTTAAGCCATTCTGTAATCACGATGAGGACCACTGATACAAATCATATCCGAGCCCCCAATGATATAGATTACAAAATTCACTTCACTGCTGTGAGCTAGGAGTCATGTACAGCCAGCAGTAGATCAAAATGAAATTGGCATTCTCAGTTAAGATGAGGATATTACAAAAATCTGATCTTTGCTTGCAAGGCAAGATTATTAAAAAGTACAACGTAGGCTTCAACTGTATGTCATGCAGCGAATACAGAGAATAGTCATGCACAAAGGTCTCCATGACAATTTGCTACACATACTGACAACAGCTGCCTTTTTGCTTTAACTGCTCCATTTTTTTCTTACAAAAAGTCATGTTATCTGAAATACATGTACATCAACTGACAGAAAGTGTGTGCCAATTTGCATGGAAAAACATGATTTTAAAATTTCTATCCTGTTGCCAATTTAATAATTTTAGTGCATATTTTCCTTTTAAGAACATTCAGCATGAAACAACAAACAGTGACACAAACCAAATGGGCACAATTTTGGGCTCTTTCTGCTAATGTACATGTACATGTATGTGGTATGTTTTCTAGCTACGGCTCTGCATCAAAATTTATGGAGCCAAACCACAAAATGTACACAATAACAATAATAACATTGTCCATTTACATGTATCTATCGCAGAGCTCTACTAATACTATATGAATATACATTACTGCCTTTTACAAAGCATTACCCCGGCTGAAGCAGCTGCCATGCAAGGCGCTAAACCAGGAACCCACTTATACACCTGGGTGGATAGTGGCAGCCGTGGATTAATGCCTTGCCAAAAGCAGAGACTCCAACTCTCCCGTTTTCGGCGGGAGATCTCCCACTTTGAGTCAATTTTTCACAAAATCTCCAGTTCTCCCGCTTGAGTTTGAATTTCTCCAGCCCTAGCTGTGTTTCTCCTTTTTTCTCCCACTCAACCACCTTTTTGAAGAAAATTAATCTGAATCAGTGGATTTATACCTCATTTACAGTTGTCATATGTTAAAAAAAATAAGCCTAAGATAGATCAGAGAGCTTCTATAACCCAAAAAGTGGCGTTCGGCTGCAAGGAATTTTGTGCTTTGCGCTGGTGATGTGGGCTACGCGCACATTGAGTCAGAGTCTCCCATTTGCAAGGAGGTCTCGGCGGGAGAATCTCCCGTTTAAGAGGTGCTTGGGGTTGGAGTCTCTGCAAAAGACGTTAGTGCCAGGCCGGGATTCGAACCCTCAACCCACTGATTGAGAGTCAAGTGACAGAACCACTACACCATGACACCTCCACATGAATGGGTCAATGCAAATGTTCAATTTTCTATTTGGTGTGTGGGTGGAGGGAAGAATCATAGGGAGACTTGGTAAAGAGATTCAGCATCTCTTTTCTTTCTGACATCACTCATATTCAATGAAGCGCTATGACTCTAACTGTGCCTGGTGACCGTAAATTCATGCCATAGGCCAATCTCTATACAGTCTGCATTATTATTAGCCTGAGAAGGCAAATAAACCAAATGTATATACCTGTACGCTATACATTTATCTATGGCACAGATTGGGCAATGGCATGTGTTATCCTTATGGGAAAAATTCGGTAAAAAAAATTTGGAGAAGTAAGACCAGCAATGAACGCACGGTATATAACATTTTAAAGCACTCCGTCAAGCAGAAAGTGCAGTTGGTGTATTGGTAATGCGTACAGACTGTTAACCTAGACGTCTAGCGATCAAATCTCGCTCTGGATCAAATTTTTCTTTTTCTTTTTCTTTTTAATTTTTGATAATAATGGTGTTTATTCCGTCAATAAAAGAGTTAACTTCAATTTTCACATTTGAAACTCATTTTTTGATATACATGTATGAAATAACTGCTAACAATGGCTTTTATTTAGTCAATAAAATGATCAAGTATCACAGATGGTATTCTAGACATTCTTCAATCAAGTCGCTGATAATATTAAAACCCCAATCTGCACTGCAGAAAAAATATCGCTACCTGTACCTGTTACCATTTGCCATTTCAACCCATTCGTGATGAGAGGGTCCACAATGTGTGGTGTAGCCCAACAACTTTTGAAAGAGAGCCCTAAAAACACACTCTTAATACATGAGCAGGAAGAGCAAAAAATTCTACACATACTGTGCCCACTTAGGTTGAGTCAGTATTTGTTATTCAATCTTGAAAATGTTGAAAGAAAAGTAAGCAACAACATCCTTAAATTGGCAATGTGATGAAAAGTTCAAAATCACTGTTTATCCAAGCAAATTGGCAACTTTGTATTAACTTCTCAACAAAGTTTCCATAAACTTTCATCCATTACAGATTTTTTGTAAAAATGAAGCAATACAAGAGAAATACAGGTGTTGCCATTTTAACCCATTCGTGACAGGAATTATTTAAAGCCTAATTGGATCAGTTTTTTTTCTTCAAATTGGCAACACCAACATTTTTTATTTTATTTTACATTTTTCTTATAAAACATCATGTATCTGAAATAAAAATAAATTGACAAAAAGTATGATAAGAGGTCAAAAAGTTGCCAATTTGCAGGAGAAAAGAGTGATGTTAAACGTTCTATCACAATTGCCAATTTAAGGATTTTAATGCTTATTTTCCTTTTAAAAGTTCTAAGTATCAAACAACAAATATTGACGCAACCAAAATGGGCACAGTTTGTGTAGAATTTTTTGCTCTTTCTGCTCATGTATTTAGTATGATTTTTAGAGCTTTGCATCAAAAGATATTAGGCCAAACCACAAAATGTGGACCTCTGTCACAAATGGGTTAAAGAAGAAAAGCCGATAAAATAAAGTTTGAAATAATTTCTGACATGAATAGGTTAAAACAGCCTACGAAAATTCACGGTTATCTCCACCTGATAAGAAAGGCAATTCAATCTTTCAAACAAGCTGACCTTTGCGAAAGCAAGAAAAACCGGACCGGTATTCTGAAAAATGTTCTATCTTCTTATCTTCTTCACTCATTTAACTGTCATAAATTTTGAAGGCAAACTTGCGTATAAACTGCATAAAATTCAAAAGTAAAAAAAAAGTGTGCTGTGTATTAAAGCCAATGGTGTACCCATTTTCTAACTGCCATGACAATTAAAATAAGATGAAAGATAAAACAATTTTCAGAATACCTGCCCAGGTTAATAAAATATGAAAGTTTGGTGACTTTGGGGATAATTAATATACAAATTTACAGCAAGTTCGTGAATGTTTTAGAGTTAAGATTCCTGAAGTTGCATCAAGTGAATCTACGATAAATGCAATCTCAACTATTAGTTGAGATAATGCACTGCTTTAGCAACCAATATACTTTAAGTGCATAGGATTGTATATTTTGTATTATACAAAATATACAAATTGCATGTATTGGTTTGTGATCCAGAGATTTAGTTTTACCATCAACACCTACTGTTGATGAAAGTGACTTTTCTCTAAAAGTGTGCTGAAAAAATATTACTACTGCAAATTTACTCCGAAACCCTCATAAACCTGAAACATCTTCTCTTTATTCCACTTGAGAATATCAAAAATACTTAAGAGGCAAATAAAAAGTGCTTCTTACCCCCTACACCCCACAAGTTCTTGTTTTGTTTTGTTTTTGTTTTGTTTTTGTTATTGTTTTGTCTCCCTTTTGTTTTGATACTGAGACCGAGACCGAGACCGAGACAATGATCCCTGAGACAAAGACTGAGACAGAGACACTTGTGTCCAGAACAGCCGAGACCAAGACCGAGACCGAGACATTAGCGTCCGAGACCGAGACATGTCTCAAGACACCCAACAATGTAAATGCTTGAGTATAATGTGGGGGGGGGCTTACCGATGTGGGACTTTTGCCATTTTTGTAACACAGTCGTTGGGCGCCCGGCCATCAATTCTGAATTTTGTTTACTTCTAGTTTTTTCTGCGTATGTATTTTGGTATGTATTCTCTGATTGTTAAATAAAAATTAAAAATCTACAAACTGTATTTCAAGGTATCCAACTCTGAATTTCTACTCTCTTTTGGGTTCTTCTTACTTTCAGAATGAAAACAATGTGACTTTATTCTACAGACTGAAGTAAAGCAGTGAGATTAACTCGTCAAAATTGAGCTCTTTTTCAGTGTCTCGCTGATGTCTCGGCCTCCGAGACACAAGACATTTCCCTTCGAGACAGAGACCGAGAGATGTTAGCATCAGAGACTGAGACGAGACCTGAGACACACAATCATTGTCTTGAGACATGTCTCAAGACACCCAACAGTGATGAAAACACAAGACAAAAACTTGTTTGTAGCCTCCTTACTTCATGGATAAATGATAAACTTATTTCATGTAGCCCATTCAAGCCTTAATTTGATCAGCAATTCTTCTTCAAATTGGCAACACCATATTACTCTTTAATTGCAACAGTTTTCTTATAAAATGTCATGTAATTAAATAAATATAAATGGAGAGAAAGTATGCTGATAAATTGGAAAATTTCCAATTTGTATGGGAAAAGAAAGTAATCTTGAACTTTCTTCTGCATTGCCAATTTGTGGATTTTAGAAATGGGTACAATATGTGCAGAATCTGCTCATATTTCTGCTTATATACTTGGTATATTTTCAAGGCTCTTCATCAAAAGTTATTTGGCCAGACCAGAATATGTGGACACTCTGTAAAGAATGGGCTATGGGGACTACATGTATATCAAATATGAAATATCAAAGGGCCTGATTGAGAATGACATTTTCATCAATCCATGATGTCTCCATGATCATTGATCATTTTATGGATTCTAGTTTAAAGACATTGGTTAACATTGTTATGATTTTTAAAAATCTTGTTTTGTTACTTGAAAATGGGATAAACATAAGGGTTATAGTGTAAAAATACCAGTCTGAAAGTTTCAAAGTATAATATCCACAGGAAGTATTTTTAAATATAAAAAATGCGAACCAATGTTTGAAACTATACAAGGGTCGGTTGCCCAGAATAGACAGAAGGAGTTCGCATGCGCGTATGACTCACCTTACCGTACTGTGTGTATTGGCGAATCACGCTACGGGAGGCACATAACGGCATTTTCAAATTCAAGCAAAGTGGTCCTCTTAGTGATTGTCTCGTGAAACGAAGGATAATAAAATCGCCGTTTGCGTCTAACTTACACTTTTTCATTCCAAATTATGGTTGGTTTCAGGGTTTTTTAGTACAAATACAAGTACTCATACACATGTTTCATCTTAGTTTGAGAATTTTTTAAATC
>CM057168.1:13747551-13777203 GCA_029962745.1 Echinometra lucunter
AGCCATGCCCCTCCCCCCCCCAAAAAAAAGGTGGCCATCAATACTTGGACCAATGTTAGACTTACGGGTAGAAGTACCCTCTTTGAGGCTCTCTCCCAATTGGTCTTATGCGTCAGACTGAGAATTTGCTTACTAAAAAAAACTGTGTGCTATTGTTTCACAGAGGAAATTGTTTTTTAGAAATCATGTTAATGAGACGTAAACATTTGGACTTGACCTCTAGTGACCTTTGACCCTAAAATCTAATCAGACCATCTTCCTATGGTGACACACGTACATGCACTAGCAACAAGTTGAAGTGTATACATGTACATGTGCGTCCAGTGGTTCTTGAAGTATCATGTTAACGAGACTAAGACCTGAAATTTTTATGAATTAACCTCTGTGACCTTTGACCTTCATACCCAAAAATCTCATCAGATTATCTACCTATGGCGATACATACTGAGACAAAGTTGGAAGTTTAAACCTCAAACGGTTCTTGATATATTTCGTATTCAACAGAATGCGGGATAGACAAACAGATGGACAACCCGAAAACATAATGCACCTCCTTCGATGGACTAGGCATAAAACAATTTACTACCATATATAAAAGATAAAATTCGGTGTCAGTATTGTACGCATAATACTCTATACTGCTGTAAGAGCACATTGCATCCATTATCTTCATGTACATGTTATTTCAAGTACAGCATAGTTGTAATAAACATTTTGCATAAAAATCATGGTGAAATATAAACAGTAGCACCTTCTAAAACATAAAAAAACATCCCTTTATACATGTACATACAGTATGTCCATTTTGTGACATGCATGGATTTTACACATAGGAGTGTCGGATGCCACTGAAAGTGCTACACTCCTCCATGTAAAATCCATGCAAAATCCATGAATGTCACAAAATACCAAGTGCACCAAATAAAACCATGGCAAAATATAAACATAGCCATCTTCCAAAAGCTGGAGAACAGATACTCCTACGCCCATTTAGTGCACGCTGCATCCATTTGCACACGGTTCATACACTTATACATTTTCAAAATTCCATGACTTTCCATGACTTTCCAGGGCAGAAAAATGCAAATTTCCATTACTGATGGATGATATGTGATGTAAAACTTACTTAAAATGCGTGCTGATTAAAAGAGTTTCAAAGCTGATCTGAGTGCCATGAATGCAAGGCTGGCCGGAGCATGAATTTATTAACATGAAAAATATCTTGAATAAATGATTTTCCATGACTTTCCAGAAGAAATTGACAAATTCCCTGACTTTTCCTAACTTTTTGCTTCTGGAAAAAAGAATTTCCAATTCCCTGACTTTCCAGAAATTCCCTGACCCGTACGAACCCTGTTTGCAGTATGTATACACTACTATACATTATAAAACATTATGTGCATACTCTTAAAATCTGTGTAACTACTCAAATCAATGTATTCAGTATGCTGAACTAAAATGAATAAAAAACGTGAGTATCATTTTAAAAAAGATGGAAAACTAATACTGTACAAACAGGGTTCTCACTAGAAAAAAATCCACACACGGTTCCCACTCTGCGCAAAGCGTGGAAATTTTGGAAATTTTATGGAATAACACCTAAAGTTAGGTATGGTGGCAGTATATGCTATAGTAAAAGGATGAAAAATACTTCTTGGTAAAGCAGGAGTTGTCTACAGTGTATTAATGGTATAAAAGTAAAAATACATTGCCAAAAAGCAAAATAATCTGTGACATTCATCATTATTTTAGGAATACATACTCTAATTTTTTTACCCCTGTTGCCACGCATGGTGCAGTAATTTCACACATGGTTCTTCCTTGTCTGAAACCCTTTACGCATGGTACAGGAACCATGGGTGTTATGTACTGGCGAGAACCATGCATATACATGTACATTTACCATCCCTCTGTATGAAGTGTATAATAATGCATCCATCTTCATTTACATACATGCAGTATCTTTACATGTACAGGTGTAAGTATATGTACAGAGTACCGGTACCTCAAACATACATGTATAACCAAAAGTGCTGCACCTTAAAATCTGTGCAGCTACTACAAAAACAATATACCCAGTGTGCAATGCACTAAAATCATGGCAAAGACATGAATAATATCATCTTGTAAAATATGGAATATGGATCCATGTGCCACCTCTATACCAGAAGTGCATAATGCCTCCACCATAATTGTCTTTACACTGCACAGTACATGTATGCTGTTTTGATGCAAGAGACAAATGTTGCACAATCTGTGTAGTTACTGTAAAAATCAATATTCTTAGTGAGCAATGTACTAAAATCAGGACAAAAACATGAACAATATCATCTTGCTCAAAGTTGGAAGCCAGATACATTATGCTAGATGACAATCATAATATCTGCAAGCCCTGTGTTATATTTCATGCCCCCAATAGCCACCTGATTTGGTGTGCAGTGACTGTTCACAATAACCCCCAAAATCTACATCCGAATCTCTCTACAAACTACTCACCAAATATGCTGGTTGGAATCAAGGAAATCCTATCCCCAAAATGTCCAGATTTCAAGTTAAAATATTGCCATATATCCACAGAAGCACACACACAGAGAAGGCAATAGTAAAGGGTTAATACAATCAGTGTTTACAATGAAGCATACAGTTTTCACCACCGATCGGTCTTGTTCGGTCCGCCCTGCATTTGGAACACATGCTTCCCTATACAAATGCCTTGTCTAGGGGCTTTCTTTTCTTTCTCCCTCTCCCCATCTCTCTCTGGCTCTCTCCCTCCCCCTCTCTCTCTCTCTCTTCGTAGGCCAGTACACACATGGGCGAGAGCTCGTGCATTATGCATGAGGTCATGCAGGGGGTAAGGCTCATGAATATGTATGATCTCCATTGCCTCTCTTGAACAGCTGATGTGCTAGAACATTCACTCACAATAATTTCAGTCCAGATTTTGGATATTATTTCCCATGAATTCAATTACTATCAGCAAATCAAATGCTGTATTATATGTACATCTGCAGAGGAATTTGAACTTTGCAAAAAATCAAAAGATACTTATAATGAATTGCTTTGTCTATTTTGTGTAAAAAATTTCCATCTTTTTCTCTTGCACTTTTTATTCTATCAAACGGCAAAATATACATGCAAGCCATAATTTAGTACATCAATTAGTGATAGACAACTTATGAATAATTCATGAATTATCACACCAGGGGGGTGTAACATAAAGAGATACAATCAATCTTACAATCAATTGTATCTCTTTAGTACATGGTTTGCCATAGACTTACGATTGATATCAATCGTAAGATTGATTGTATGTTTTATGTTACACCCCCCCCCCCCAGCCTGGGTAAAAAAAACCACCAAAAACCCAAAACATGCATTTCAGTAAATTTATGACATGCACATACACATAAGAATTTTGCAATATTTTATGGTGATTCACTGTCAACACATACTTTCAAAAACGTTTTTCCCCCCTTTCTCTCTTTTTACAAAATTAATACATGTACGTGTATCTGATGTTTTGTAAAATGTGCATTATTCTCTGTCTAATTCAGATCATAATTTTGCAGTAAATGATTTATATCTTCCCAACTGGCAATTAGATGTGATTCAAATAGGAGTTTTAATCAGAGCAACATGTCACATACCGGTAATCTGTATGAGACCTAATAAATTTCTAAATCACCACCACTCCCCCCCCCCCCCCCCCCCCCCCCGTCAATTACAGGTTGTGTGTAAGTTTTCTTTTAATTCAAATCTGGAATAAAAAGAATATGACTTCTTCTGACCTAACCTGGGGAGGTGGGAATTTAAAGGGAACAATCTGACTACTTTTGACCTGCAGCAGAGGAGGTGGGGATTTTAAAGAATTAAAAAGAACAAATTAAAGAACATGTCCAGGGAACTAACAAGAAGTATAACAGACAGGGATGAGCAAGAAAATGTATCCAGGTACGCCAACACAGAAATTGAAAAATTGAACTAAATTATTATAATAAACCAACTAAAAATACAGCAATAACACAAAATGATCACCACTGACCATAATGTACATTAAATACTGGATGTACACGAATTGGAGAGGATTATTAAAGGTATAATCTGCAAAACAGATTAAGGTATGAATTATTACTACTACCCCACCCCTGCAGACAATCACTGCTCCTAACTTGACCTTTCAACATAGCCTACTTTCATCAAACTAACTCATGCATATTCATAAATCATGCTATACTAGCATATATTGCTCAGTCAAAGGAGATAGCCTGGATTCAAGGAGAGCTGTGTAGTATTTCAATATCAATATGAAAATTCCATCTGTTATCATACAGTGATGTACCACACCACTGAAGAGAGAGAGGAGGGAAAAAAGGTGAAAGGGAGAAAAGAATGACAGACATGCAAAAAGAAAATGACTAAGAGGAAAGAGAGAGAGAGAGAGAGAAGGAAACAATAAGGAAGAGAGTGGGACCAATGAGAATCACAACATCCTTAATAGAAATCTTCAAAACCAACTTGAATTCCTGTATGTATCTCTTTGACACAAGGACACACATCTCAACTCTCTTACCTTATCTCTCCTATACTTTCTTGTGAGCCTTGGAACAGACTATTTCCAGATAAACAGCACCATACTAATGCCTTTCATTATCATTATCATTATCATTTTGTTGGTGTTGGTTTGAATTCAACAGCACTTGCCCTCTTCATTAAAATGGACTCACAGTACTTCTAATGCCAGGGAAGGCAGAGATGAAAACAGAAATGTCTGGAAAAAAGCCTAATCTGACAAATGACTGTACATGTATACTGCTCTACACACATAAAAGCCTATGGTATTAATCTTGTTCGGAAGAGTTGTAGCAAAATGAATTATTCATTAATCAATTTGATGACTGATGGTCTTGTCATCAAATTAACCTCCATTGTACTTCTCGCATGGCCATTCACCGAGTAACCATATTTTCATAATTCATTTTTCTTCCAAACTTGATCCTTCTGATTCAAACAAGCAAGAAATGATCTCAGAAATTATCTGTCATACAATTTCTACAATGTTATAATCTCAAATAAATTCTACTTCTGATTTTTTAAAATCTGCTTTAGAACACTGAATGAAATTTGAAAAAAACAGTGCCACATACAGAACACTTACAATATTTTTCTAATTTATGGATGTATCTTTTTTAAAAATTTCAAATACACCTACATATACACCTTCACTGTATTCAAGAGGATAGCTCTCTATTAAGACCACACTATGAACATGGCGGACAAAGAAAGCGGACAAAATAAACAACCTTTCATTCTACCCTTCACAATGGTTCTGGTAGTCAAAAGAACATCCCTTCACAGCTATCATGTTTAATCATGTAGTTCCCGGTGAATATGCATGTGACACCTGTTCCACATATTTTAGACAATAGCAGTGAAGGGATGTTCTTTTGACTACCAGAACCATTGTGAAGGGTAGAATGAGGGGTTGTTTATTTTGTCCGCTTTCTTTGTCCGTCGTGTTCACAGTGCCACCACCTGTTTATAGTGATCACAAACATCATCTACTATGAAGAAATTTATGTAGCACAGAACCTGTCTAAAAAGGTCACCTGGGCTGCACCGACCAATTTTTCCCCCTTTTTTTGACCTAAGTTACATACATGTACAGTTTTAAACTACATGTCTGGGTGAATACAGAGTAATTTGGGTAATTTCATGTCTCATACATCACCAAGTACAGACAAAACTGATTTAGTGACCAGCATAAAGACCACCTGCTTCTCTCGTCTCCCTTTGGTGGTCTTTATATACAGGTTTCAGCGTATTTAAGCATTCTGAATATGTGATATCAAATGCGTCATTTCAATGCATTTTTCAAGTGATCAAGGCTCTGAAAACATGTATCAGATTTTATTATATACCTTATTCTAAGATTCTAGGCCTCTGATTGGTCAAAGAGGCAGTCATAGAAACCGCTAGCTGACTGCCGGGCATATAGCAAAAAAACTACTGAATGGGTACGTGTACGTGTGTACGTACTAAATCAAAAACACTTATACCATGAAACCATGAAATCTCAACCAATTTTGTGAATTCTGGCCTTTCTGTACACTTTTGTCCGAATTCTATGTATATGTTAATAAAAAGGACTGTCCAAGAGAAATGAAAATTGTGGTTTTAACACACAGGTGGTCACTAAAGTAGCAGGTTTGACTGCTACTTGGGCTTGCCTGTTCACAAGAACTGGAGATGCAAAGAGTATGACGGATTGACTCATGGGGCGGTTCAACCCTAACGAATGTTTGCTTTTTCTAAGTAACGATGATAAATGTGGATTTATTCATAAACCAGGTAGGAAAGCACTTTGTTTACACTGAGTCATGGGCTGTATCAAGTGCATGCCTTGCACAGCGACAGTCATAATGGGATGTAGTCTGTTTACCAGACTTTCAGCAATAACATCACCTCTTAAAAAGGGAGAGCATTAGTCTACAGATTGTGACGTTAACTGTACAGCAAGCCTACAATGTGATTATAATTTTCTGTTTTGTTTTGTTTGTTCGTTTGTTGGGGGAGGGGGTGATTTTCTATTAAGTGGGGTGGGGGAAGGGGTATGCATAAGAAAGTAAAGACTATTATCCGTAACTGGACAAAATAAGCGTGTGATTACAATATCTTTCTTACACATTACTGAAAATGTAACAGGTTTGTAAAAAGTAGAAAATATATTTCATGTATAGTGAGATAAAGTTGTAGGGAACAACATTTGCCTGCATTTTCACGAAAAGAAAATTATTTGCTCACAAGAGCTCCTTTGAGGAGTTTGTACAAAAGGGGTAAGGAGAATTCTGCAAAAGCAATTCTCATGCAGTATGTTTTTTTTTAAAATCTCTCTGAGCTTCTCAGCCAAGCCACTTTGCCTCCCCCCCCCCCCCCCCCCCTCCCCATATTTTTTCAATGCTCTATCTGCATACAGTAGCAGTAGAAAGAAACTATACTGTCATGAGGACATTGGGGGTTGGGACCATGAAAAGTACTTTGTTTTATATAATGATTCAGGAATCTCTTTGCATCAGGGTCCAAAACATACTAACATGCATACATGTAAAAGCATGAGACCAATAAAATTACCACGTGATATACAGTATCAGGAATCTTTTATATTGGAGCTCTTTATATCGAGTTTCCACTGTAATATACTTCATACTTCCAAGTTCCAAGTTAGCATAATAATTTATGCGCAGAATAGTCCAGGATTATGTATTCATATGCCTTGATGCATTAAATCTGATTATCTCCTCACCACCCTGCTGAATTCAGACTTAGTCTACACTTCATAACATATCCAGACCCACAGTCAACTCAGCAATAAGATATATGTACATGTATGCTCACAACACATATAAATAATGTTTGTTTGTTTGAACTTATTTCTGTATTCAATAACAAAATACAAAATAATCAATTATCACAGAAAAAAAACATGTACATAAACATGTAGAGTACATCATTAAAAAATACTTCTAAATACAAAGAAAGTACACATACATGTATGTACATGTAAATGGGAAATTAACATTTTATAATTAACAGAATATGTGAACGCAGGAGACCGTCATCATACATCAATATATTGGAAACTTGGAAAATAATAATTTAGATTTTTGTTGTAGATAGGAAAATTTTACTATGGTTTACACTTGGTCTCAGCTAATATTTGATTTAATTTTTTTCATTTAGATAGGAACTAATGATACATGGAAATAAAGTTGATGGTATACTTGAGCAATAAGTTCAATTCAGAACAGGAGACAATAAAAAGTTCCTAACTGAAAGCATGCGGCAGAATATACAGAGGAAGGATTAATAATCGCATGGATGACCATGCGTGTCAAACTTCAAGGAAATTACACTCAAAATGGACAGCATGAAGCATGCAATATTACAGACAAAATCACATCAGCTTTAATTGGATTCTTAGTGAGATCATAATGAACAAATCAAGCAGACTGCATAAACACTACGAAGTATTCTAATGTTAATTTCATAGCCTGCAAGATCGAAGACACTTAATTTTCCCAATCTATTTGTTTTTTTCTGTCTCACTCTCTAGGGCACCTCCCTTTTTCCTTCACCTCCCCATCCCCTCCCTCCGTTTCTTTTTCTCTTATTTTTCTCACTGTCATTTTTTTTCTTTCTCTCCCTCTTCTCTCACTTTCTTCATATCCCTCTGCATTTTTCTCCGATTATTTTTCTTTCTCATCTTCTTTCTCTCTTGCTGTCTCTCTATCCCTCTCACAGAGAACAATAATAATATACAGTTCTTGTATAGCGCATATAACATTATGATATAACATCTCTACATGTACTGTATGCGCTTCCAAAGGACTTGGATATTATCACCCCAGCTTTAGCCCGGCAGCCTTTTTAAGCGCACAGGCATTTCAAGGAATGAATTCCTGCCAGGTACCCATTCACCTCACCTGGGTTGAGTGCAGCACGATGTGGATGAATTTCTTGCTGAAGGAAATTAACGCCATGGCTGGGATTCGAACCCACGACCCTCTGATTGAAACACGAGAGTCAAGTCCACCAGACCACGACCAGACCAAGAATGTCATTCTTATCTTTTATTGCTCTCCCTCCCTCTCTCCTCTCCCTCTCTCTCTCCTTTATCTCATCTGACTTAACCTTCTCCCTCCCTTTTTTTGGGGGGGGGGGGGTTACTTCCTTCTTATACATATAATCCCCTCTCTTACATTTTCCACTCTTTTATTAAGTTTAGAGAAATAAAATTATGTAAAATAAACCAGTAAAGTGAAAGAAAATTGCAAATATTGATAGCAAATCTGGAAATTTACACACGGCAATATAATTTTGACCATGTTGCAAATCCAGAGAGTTTGATCATCAGTTATATGTACATTAAAATTGCTCTTATTTCGGAATGATAACACCATGTACTGTATTGGAAATGGACTCAAATTTTTCAGTGATTTTTTTCCCTTTCTGCTGATCTCTGATTTCTAATTTCTAGCATTCTGAATCAAGAAAAACTGTAAAAGTGTCACTAAAAGGACACAATTTACTGCTTTGGCTTAACAAAGATAGAGTGCTCTTCTGGCAGTCTCTAATCACACAACACACAATCAGGTGCTTGGGCATGAAATCAGTTAATTTCAGCCCAACCGGCATCCATTAATATCTCCCCAATATTAATGCACATGATGTATGCATGGACACTTCTTTTCATTAACCAATCCTTCTCCGTCCAGCTCGTCCGATTCTAGACAAAGGATCCCCCCCGTCCAGGCTTTTTCCCCCTTCCCCCTATCATTTTTATCCCATTTCCGATTCTCTCTGCCTGGACTGAAGGGGAGGCCATGCATGATGTTGACCCAGTGACTCACTTATGCATTATTCATAAAGATCATTTGCATAGAAGATGGGACTCTTGTGCTTTCACCCTATACTATCTAGTCTAGTATCAAGGCCATATCATTTATTTTATCATGATTGACAATAAACACATCCATGTTCATGTGTAGCACAGGCACTGCCACAAAGACTAGTGAAAGAAGATGAAAATCAATTCCAAAAACAGGACGTTAAACTTCAGGTTGTCTCTGGAGCTCTAAGACAAATACAGCAAAATACAACATAGCTCAAAATAGAAGAGAATTGTTAACAAAAATAACTAAATGAATAAATGCCAACATTGATGTTGTGGAGGCATGGGGGAGAATCAGATCAGCTGCAAAAAAAAAAAACAACCCCAAAACACAAACAAAAACAAGCATGCAGTAAAACAATTTCACATTCAAATTAAATCAAATCAAATGTTTAAGTGTACTTACATGTACATGTATGTGTGTGTTATTTTGCCTCTCTATTTCATCACTACAGTATGTTCGGTGCCTCCTATTATACTTAACCCATTCGTGATAGAGGTCCACATTTTGTGGTTTGACCTAATATCTTTTGATGCAAAGCCCTAAAAATCATACCAAATACATGAGCAGAAAGAGCAAAAAATTCTACACAAACTGTGCCCATTTTGGTTGCGTCAATATTCGTTGTTTGATGCTGAAAATTTTTAAAAGGAAAATAAGCATTAAAATCCTTAAATTGGCAAAGTGATAGGAGGTTTAAAATCACCGTTTTCCCTGCAAATTGGCAACTTTTTGACTTTTCATCATAATTTCTGTCAATTTATATTCATTTCAGATACATGATGTTTTATAAGAAAAATGTAGCAATAAAATAAAAATGTTGGTGTTGCCAATTTGAAGAATAAAAGCTGATCAAATTAGGCTTTAAATAATTCCTGTCACGAATGGGTTGCCCTGTACTTTTTCTCAATGCATCCTTTCATCTGCATGTACTGTTTCTTTGCCTATTCTTTACATTACTGTTTATATGTGTTTTTATATATGATGGATGATAAAATAAAGTTGAATAAATCATTTGATTGCTTGTCCACAATAACATCCCATAAATAAAATCTAACATTCTAGGGCGGTATTCTGAAAATTGTTTTATCTTTTATTTTATCTTCACTGTGTTAATTGTCATAACAAATTTTAAAGGCGTACTTATGATTGGTTTGAACTGCGCAAATGACCAGCACGCAAGACAAAAGTGCACGATGTGAGCCAATGGCGTACGCTATTTCTGATTGCTATGGCAATTAAAATAAGATAGAAGATAACACAATTTTCAGAATACCCGCCCTAATCTACATATATACATAGCTTATTTAAGTGAATTCCCAATGAACATGGCTTGGAAGGGGGGAGGGTCCATATTCTATCTTCCATAAAAAAATAAAGTGCATTCGATTCATCATTCAATTAGATGTACATATACATGTTATCTTAAACAACAAAGAACTAATTAATTTGTAACCTAGAAATTCAATTATACCAGCACCCCAGGACAAGCACAACAACAAGACAAGCAGACAATTAAAAGACAAAAGAGTAGGAAAAGTCAAAATTACAGATACAAATGCACCCCCCCCCCCCCTCCAAAAAAGACTAAAGAATAAAGAGACAAAGGAAGTCTAGTATTCCATCCTTGTTCTCTCATGTCTACCAGGAGATCACAACCATGAATATTCATGAGAAAAATCATCAATGGGGCCCCAGAACCTGTACAAAGAGAACTGAGATGGCCACCGTCATTGCTGCAGGCTGTACAAAGAGCGGAGTTAATCAGGCATGCATTATGCGGGGAGATCAAGTGTTAATGCATAATGGGAGGAGCTCTCCTGTCTGAAGTGGATGACACTGAAGTGTCAAAATGTTGATTGCAAAGTGACATGTAGTCTGTAAATTCAGTCCTTGGTACACTACTATTGGCCTATCCTATATTCCATCATGTATTCCAATTCTAAAATAATAAATCAAAGAAAAACTGAATAAAATCACAAGCATATAAAAATAATGATATAATCATTATCAAGTTGATATACAGGTGTGGAATGAGGGTTAATAATTTCTTCCAACTTGAAAATTCCAACTTTTTTATGATTTCTCAATGATTTTCATGTTGTTATTGAAAACAATTTATTAGCATGTGATTTTTTTTCTTAAAATGGAAGACAACTATCTACATCTTTGCATTTTTCCTTTCTTAGCATCATCCTTAAAAATAAAAAGTAAAAAAAAAAGGAAAAATATATGAAAAAAAGATCTTGAGATTATAGGTTGTGCACATCTCTAATAGACACAAAGGGTCTGTTTGTGTAGACCACAAGCCAGACACAAAAGGAATCAATTTCAAGACCCTGCATTGTGTAAACACTCAGTGGCAGACTACCACCTACTTCAATCTTAAAGGGGCCAGTCACTCCAAAGCACCCCCCCCCCAATAATAATAATAATAATAAAGAAATAAAGAAATAAATTAAGAAGAATAAAGAGAAAAAAAGACGAAGAAGAGAGACAAAGGAGAAGAAAAAGAAGAAAAAAGAAAACAAACAGAAATAGAAGAAAAAGAAGAAGAAGAAGAAGAAGAAGAAGAAGAAAAAGAAGAGGAGAAAGAAGAAAATATAAAGAAACCCCTGAAATATGTAAATTTTACATTTGAAAGAACCCCCCCCCCCCTACATGTACATGTAGCTCTTAATAAAAAGGCAACACATCTTATTTATTTCACATTAGACCTTCTTGTGGTTTATGATGAAAAGCATTTGAGGGGGGGGGGGGAGAGATTATTCATTCCAGCAAGAAGTTTTATTTCACAGCTTAGCACTCTAGTGATAATGTACATGTATGTGATTAAACAACTTCCTTCTTATTACAAAGTTAAATATATGTAAATTCCTTTCAAAATGAACAAATCAGGTATGAACATCATCCAATTCTGCCACTGAATGACATGCTTTGTACATTTATGCCAGTGGGATGGCTGCATGGCAGCACATCGGCTCTACCCTCATTAAACTGTTGCCAACTGAGAACTCAGTGATCAATGGGCTGAATGGGAAAAAAAAGAGGGGGGGGGAACAATGTGAAAAAAAGATGATCTGACCCACTCTCTGGCCTCAGTCTCTTCCTATTCAAATTGCCCAGTTTTCTTACAAATAATATTGTTATTTTAACTCTTACAGTGCCGATGGCATGTACATGTGCCCAAGAGACTTTACACTTTTAATCGACCATTACGCCACTTAGAATAATGGATGGTTATGAAAATATGTCAAAGTTTAGAGGATAAATATAGTATTTAAAATATCTATCAGTCACTATATGCTACCACAGGATATTTTTTTAGAAAACTGCAGATTTTGGAAAGGATCCGTTCTTATTTTAGCATAAAACTATAGCAAACAAATGAGAAATGAAAACAGAAAGGTCAAGAGGGAAGCTCATTTCTATTTCCAAATAAATTTCATGCAAGACATTGAATTAATGGAAATGTATGGTATCTTTTGAAAGGGTGAAAAATTTTCTACAACTTTTGTGTACAACTTATCTTTATAGAAATTACTATTGAAGACTTACGGGCATTTGAAAAGCAAGCATTGTTCATGATTTGGTAGAATTTAGGAAACAAGCAAAACCCCTTGGCACCGAAAGAGTTAATTCACTGAAAACTAAGCCAGAGATCACCTTGGCTTAGCTCCAAGGAAAATGTGTGCTGTACCGAAATAATATTGTGCTCAACAGGCAATATGTCGTTGATATTGTTGTTGTTGTTGGAATTAGACGAACCAGTCAGTTATGACTATTGCTGCTGAATACTCAATTATTTCTTTTTTTGTTACATGATTTTAACTAAAGAAACAAGATAACGATACTAGTATCATACACCAGATTACCAATTTTTCCCTGAATTTGGGCCCTTTTTTATTGAGTAATCAACAAATTTTCATTTTCAATCATACGTACAGACTTCAGTTACAAAATTGAACCAACTTATTAATCTTTCTCTCTTTCATTGGTAATTGTGTTTTGCTTCGCTTTAATACTATTTACAAGATTATTTCTATAAGTACCATGCCAGATTAATGGTAGCTGGTACTAAATCCTGTCAATTCTAAAATGGCACCAACCTAAAAAACCTGCAAGAATTTTGTACAGTGCACAAAAGGTGTTTTTTTTAATGAGTTTCCTATGTCTTGCGGGTGCAGACAGAGGGCTCCCTTCCAGATATTTCAATAGCTTGAGTTCCAAGAAGAAGAGGACAATAAGTTTTAGTCTCCCCCTACCAGCATTTACACACTTTTGTGAATAACACTACAGATAACAAAAGGCACAATCAATGCACTGATTCAGATTATCATTTCACAATGCATGGATTATAGGATAAGCTTATCCTAATCCCTGGTAATCAAAGGATTATCCTCAAGACTTGACAGACAGAAACTGTATCTACATTGTGACTTCACAAAAGAGCTTGTTGGGTCATTCAACCTACGCTGTGTAACCTAAAAATATGCTGGCATCTGTTATTGAGTAAGCATACCTTTTCTTGCCTAAGTTGCCTTTAAAGTAAAGTTTCCAAAGCTTTGACAACTACAGTGTAAAGCATTCACAGTTTGTATATTAAAGGTAAAGTCCACCCCAGAAGTTTCACTGTTTCAATTAAAGGAGATAAATTTGAACAACATTTTAAAACAGAAATGAGCAAAATCGGTCAAAGAATAAGAAAATTACACTCATTTACATTTCCTAGTAAATTACTCTCGGCTCTGCGAATTGGCAACACTGATGACATCATATGCGAGCAGCTCTCCATTCACTTTGTACATGAAATTTCACATTTTCTCAATTTTCTTGGAAGTTACCCATTTTCTAACCCCCATAGTCAATGTATGTTCAGAAGAATTGCTTTTAATTACATACTTCTATGGGTTGAGAAAATGTTAACATTAGTTTACAAAATGCATCATAATTTCTCAAAGATCTTAAAAGATCTCAAAAGGGAAAATGGACACATAAAAAACATCTGTGGACTTTCACAGTACATGTACAGGTATACTATCTTCATTGGTCTAAGGGATCATCTAAAAAAAAATAGGTGAAAGGACAGGGGTTTTTTTTTTAAGGTGTGTATCATTTTGCTATATAAAGTGAATGCTGTGTATATTTAAAGGTACTTGCTAAACAACTTATGGCTCACTTAAAATATTTTTACATCAATTTGAATGTGCCAAAATCAATCATCCACAACCATCGCTTCACTGCTATGTCACAAAGAATAATCTGCCAGCCATGAACTAGGATCAACTTTGCAACAAACAATAGTTCTAAAGGATTACTGTAGCTTGGAGTCATGCTCAATGGGTCAGAAATTAATAATACCTTTCATATTTCTTTCTTTCTTTCTTTCTTCTTTTCATTCAAGCATGAGGAAACATGATTTTCAATATGCATACACAAGAGCTGCATACCGGTATAATTAACATCAATACATGTATCGATATACCACGTATACATGTATATAGATCTATTCCTCTTGTTAACCCATTCGTGACAGAGGTCCATATTTTGTAGTTTGGCCTAATAACTTTTGACATAGAGCCCTAAAAAACATACCAAATACATGAGCAGAAAGAGCAAAAAATTCTACACAAACTGTGCTCATTTGGGTTGCGTCAATATTCGTTGTTTGATGCTGAAAATTTTTTAAAGAAAAATAAGCATTAAAATCCTTAAATTGGCAATGTGATAGAAAGTTTAAAATCGCCATTTTCCCCTGCAAATTGGCAACTTTTTGACTTCTCATAATTTCTGTCAATTTATATTCATTTCAGACAGATACATGACGTTTTATAAGAAAAATGTAGCAATAAAATAAAAATGTTGGTGTTGCCAATTTAAAGAATAAAAGCTGATCAAATTAGGCTTTAAATAATTCCTGTCACGAATGGGTTAAAAGTATACAAGTATACAGTTAACATATTTTGACTATCTTTGTTATGTGATCACACCGCAATTTCCTCTCTCCCCCATTTGTCTGAAGTTGTATCATCAATATCAGCCCTGACAAAGGTAATACGGCGGAACCTGTATAAAGACTGCCCAAGAGAGAAACTTTATGGACAGGTTCCTTTAATACATGTTTCAATGGGAAAAATATTCAAGGGAAACAAAAATTATGGTCTTTATAGAAATGTGGTCGCTATAGCAGGTTTGACTGTATCATTATTTTTACATTGTAGATCTACTTCTCTTGTAAAAGTACCGGTATACCAGTGAAGAGTTGTATTTTGTTATGTACATGTAAATCACATTGCATTTCCTCTCTCCCCATCGCTCCATTCAAAGGGAACAAAAAAATGGGGTCTTTCTACACAGGTGGATGCAAAAGCAAGTTTGACTGCACAGTGAGACCTAGGAAAACAATAAACACTGTTCTCCTTCATTCTTTCAATAAGAAACACCCTTCAAGGGAAGCAAAGGTTGTGGTCTTTATTTGACAGGTGGTCCTTCTATCCAGTTGGTTACTAAAACAAGTTTGACCGCGATATGACAGTTCATACTTTCACCCTGAAAATACTAGGCTTCATATCTTACCAAGCATGGAAGAACATACCAAGGGCAAAGTCTGTATCCCCTAAACATGTACATGCGTACATGTATGCAAGAGCAATAACTACCGGTACCCAAGTCCATAACTTCACAATCAAAACCTGTTTTGGTTTTTTTCAAACCACGTCCCTGGAATGGCACTATTAGATGGCATCATGTGATATTTCACTCACTTTGAAATAGTGAATTATATAAAATGTGAGTGCATATGTACATGTACAATGTATATGTTCACTGTGCTTCCAATTTTGGTCATTGCTATCAACCTCCCCCCCCCCCCCCACCCCCTGCTGTGAAAAACAGGAAATATGGCTCATTTGGGTAGTATCATTGGATAATACCCAGAAACAGGCCATCAATGACCAGTTGACAATGATCACTCAAAGCCCAAGTAATTTTTCCTCTCCCTAATCCTATATGGTTGAACATGACTGGACATGTGTGCAAATTGTCATAAAATCAGGGTACCGCTGCATAAAAATTTGCTATCATAGTAACTTTGCCATCGATGGTAACTATGAATGGTAACGTTACTCAACAGCCAATCAAAATCCAGTATTCCATGAAAGTTACCACTGATGACAAAGTTACTATAACAGCAAGTTTTATGCAATGGCACCCAGGTCTGGCAACTTTACTTAACTTTAAGCCATTTTAAATGGCTATAGAAAGGCAGATCTTCTCACTTCATTGAAGTCTTTCTAATTGAAGAACTGTGAATACCATCACTGGCATCATTGCAATACCAATACCAAATAAAAAGCCAATAATAATCTGTTACAAGTAGCCTAAAAGGGGAGGAGAAGCTATTATACATAGCTCTACGAAGTCCAGTAGACACAATAACCCTTGCTGTGAACAATCCTCAAATTGATTTGTTTGCAAGATAAAATCAATAATACAAACAGCCTCTCCAAGACAAGCAATAATTTCCCTTACAAGTAGGCCTACATGAACATGTACAGGTGCAGAAATGAAGATCTACTGCATTCAAATTTCAAATTGTATATTGCAGAGCTTTGTATAAAAAAAACTTAGGTATTGTAGGTGCCTACAATATTGTAATGCAATAGGAGAATAGCATTGAATACATCATACATGTAAGTTTAAGCTTTTCGATATGCAATCATCAGGTATACCACATGAAAGAACAGAGAGCTGAAAATCAAAACAATCTAATTAGTTTCTTTGGATGTATATACTGTATGGAGTGCAAATACAGAATTAGTGGTCTCTGCGTTCACCAATTTGAAGAAAGCACAGGACAGAAGTTGAAATTCTTTCCTAGTTGGAAACAAGCCCCAAGTCATGGGCAATTGACCTCTGTTTTGTTAATGCCCAACCCCAGTATCAGGACAATGAATATAGGGTTATAGGATATTGGATGTGTATTCAGTACCTGTGATTTTAGGAATGGCAGGTCTACAATATGCAAGTACATGTACTTGTAGTTACGGATATATGGAAGTGTTATCCTATTACCGAACAGTTTTCATAGATTCAGTCATATCACATACAATATTCCCTAAATATTTATCAAAATTCCACCATGAATACCTACAGAAAATGAAGATGTAAAAATTTTCAAAGACAAGTAGTCTTTGATCCGATATCACCTTCCGATCGCACCCCTCTCCGCATACGTGACATTTTTGTGACCTGACAATGGAATTGTATTACCGAACGTGCATTTCCTACTGTATGGGAAAAGGTTGGACAATGTACCAAATCGACAATCAGCTAGTTTGACCATTTTTTGCTTTTTGAGAAAACGATGATACATGTACTGTATTACAAAAGTGTTTTTTCCTCGTTTTTGTCATCTTCCTTTTGAAATCGCCTAGGACTAATGCGCTGTAGTGGTCTACAAATATTAAAAAATATTTGTATAGAATGATGCCTAGATTTAACATTGAATCTAGAAAAAAAAGTCTTTTTTTGAGTTGTTCAAATAATTACTGGCAATGGTTTCACGATCTTTCAGCACTAATTTTCTTTGTCCAATTCATTTCATATACTTATTATGATACTAGTAAACATGGTGCTAAAAACAACTTGCCAACTCCTTGGGAGGTGGAACAAGCATTTCTTCAGCGACAGATACCAACAAAGGCACCCTCCTTCACAAGTCATCATCAGTGCAGTAGCCAGCTTCAAAGGTGAGTTGCAAAGAGCCGTGCTGAATGTATGGATCGACTGCCTGTCCACAATTTCAGCTGCACGAACGTTAGAACAGACCTCCTACAGTGCTGTAAATACAGGGGCGGTGTTACAGGGGGGTAGGGGGGCGAATGCCCCCCCCCCTATGATTTTTCAAGTGATTAAAAAAAAAAAAAGAGGAGGAAGAAGAAAGAAGAAGGTGGAAAAAGAGAGACCCGGAGCTTGCAACTACATAATACCCCTATTTGTTCATTTAAAACATCAATAAATTCACCTGGCTATGTTTCATCTTCCCCCCCCCCCCCATCAAAATACCGTGGCAGCCCCTGAGATTTTGTGTAAATAGATCTAGTCTGCGCAACATACACATGTTCAAACTTCAAGTACAATAATACACCAGCCACAAATATTATTAAAGGTGGACTAAAGTGCAATTCAATAAACTGAAAGTTGAAACACAAATAGAAAACATAATTTCTCTCTCTCTCTCTCTCCCTCCCTCCCCTCTCTCTCTCTCCCTAAAAAATAATTATCTACATAAATCTATCTATAGGAGAACCTTCTCAACATATCTCCCCCCCCCCCCCCCCCCTTCAGAATTGTCACTGCATGTTCAGCGTCAAAGTAATTGGCTGAAATTGATACTGTCAGTGACAATTACAGTAGCCTCTTTTCCTCTTCACCGGCCACTCCACGTCACAACACCCGGGGACACTCCGGCAGCTACATCGCACCACATCGCTACTGTTCAGCTGCTCTACCAATTCATCTCAAATCAAGACACACAAAACAAAGTTTGAAAACTTTCATCAAAACAATAATCAAAGCTTGACAACATTCGTTTTATCCACATTTCTCACTGCAACAATCAGATCTACGGAATTTGGATATGCGTAAAGAGGTTTTTCAAACGTTACCATGGTTATTTGGAGTGTTTTCTCACGGGAACCGAAGACCGGATGCAATTTTTTCCAGGGCCGACAACTACTAGCAGGATAAGAATGTTGATCGAAGAAGAATCAAACGTGCTTACACGCCTACACCGCGCAACGTACCTGCACCTGTCGTCTATAATTATGGGCGATTTTCGCGGGGATGGATGCAAGCTCCCAGGCCCACAGTCCAAACAGTACACAGAACAGTGCAGGTACCCGGTTAGGGATCACCTCAACAAAGGTTTTTCCCACGCTCGAGTGCTTGATATGTTTGAATACTGTACGTTTTGTTTGAATAAAAAGATATATCAGGCCTATATATAGGTTTGCAATGGGATATATTGGCGGAAGACTGATTATCAGTCCAGATTCGTTGTGCATTTTTCTTAAATGTTTTCAAATACTTTTGAACAGTTTCGCCTTTTCCAGTAATTTGATTATATAACAAAAATAAACGATTAGATTATGCAGCACATCACACACGTAGTCTACAATTTTTTTTTTCTATAATGATGTTCCTATATATGATTTCATCATTGTCTAGTATGCTCAGGAGATTTTAGGTCCTGGAATACCAATAATCGGTAATCATGTTGAGGCTAATACCACCGACAAATCAAAAGCAGGCCGATAGAAAAAATATGTTTTGTTTTGTTTTGTTGTTTTTGTTTTTGTTTTTTCACTCGAAGAAAGTTTTGATGATCAAATTTTCTCCGAGTTTAGACAGTATCCATGATCTGCGCCGAGAGTAAGAGCAGATCCCTGGTCCGATTATTATGATCATGCTCTAATGGTATGTTTATATTCTAAACTTAAGTTTATCATGCACGAACTTCCAAAGTTAGGTCAGGGGCGGCTTTACAGAGGGGCAGTGGACGCCCACCCCCCCCCCCCCATGATTTTTAAAGTGATTAAAAAAGATGATGAAGAAGAAGAAAGAAAGAAAGAAAGAAAGAAAGAAAGAAATAAAGAAATAAAGAAAAGAAAGAAAGAAGAAAAAAAAAGTATGCGGAAAGAGAGGGCAGACATGCAGCTATATGCGGCCCTATTTTTGTTCATTCAAAAAAATTTTTTAAAAATCACCTGTGCATGGGGCAAGGTAAAAGTGAGCCAGAAAAATACTTCCCCTATCAAAATACACTGGCGCCGCCCCTGTTTAAGGTTACATTAAAACCTTCTTGTGATGATTTCAAAACCTTGTCTTTTTACTGCTGTCAACTTAAGAATATTTCTCATACGGGATGATGGAACCGGTAGCTATCATTCTTTCCAAAAATACGGTATGCCTATACAATATAACTTGGCACTGCCAAGGTTGTGTAAATAATATTAGTGAGCATCATGTGTATAAAGGCTCACTGCAATGATACTAAACAAACATATCTGACATTTTTTCGCTTTACAGATACTCCAAAAGAGTAAGGGACGCTATACGCAGCACCGTTGTTTATTTTAGGCTAATTTCAAAAGGGGAAAGGTTAACGATAGACTTTTAACAAGTCTAACAATAAGCACAACCAGCAAATATTCAAACTTGAAAGACAAGCGCCGTTGAAAAGAAAATAACAACAATAACAACAACAATAATGTCTGCTTAATCCCGAATCAACATCGCAAGTCCCGCTTATCCCTTTTTAATTCCGTTGGCCTATACCTTTTATCAGTGATTACTGTACTAGTAAAGAAAAAAAAAGAGTATAGTCGTTGGAAATTACTCACGTCCAGACAAGATAAGCTGCATGTAAAAGAAAGATGACAAAATATACACTCTTAAAGATTCCGGGTCAGAATGACTCGGAAAAGAGTCCGTTGGGGCCAAACCGCTGAACTAAAAATACGTATTTTTAGTTCAGTGGGCCAAACTCCGTTCCGGGTCAAACATGACCCGCAATAGGGTCATGAAGACTTATTTCCGGGTCACATTTGACCTTATTCTGGATCATTTTTTAAAACTTTATTCCAGGTCATTTTTGCCCCGGAACGGAGTGTGGCTCCAACGGAGGAAACATGCATCAGATCCGAAGGCTGAATTTTGCATGCTATGACATCACCAGTCGCCAATGGCACGTCTTGAACATCATCAGCATAAAAATAGTTTAAAATATGAAATTCACATACTTATTCAAAATCATATGGGAGTCAATCGCGGGGAGCAGGGGGTCACGTCCCCAGCCCCCACCATAAAAATGAAGGGTCGGGGACACATTAGGGTACCCCCCCCCCCACACACACACACAAAGGAAATGGGAGACACCTGAAAAAGCCAAAAGATGTATGTTCCCCAAAACTTTTAGAAAAGGAGACACCTTAGAAAAAAAAACTGTCCTCAAATTCTCCCCCCGAAAAAAATGCTAATAGTAAATTAAGTCCAAAAAATTTAAAACTGAGTTAAAAATCTATATATTCCCCCCCCCCCCCCCTAAAAAAATAATTGTTCACATGCATGTAAAAACCACTAATTGATTTTAGTTTAGTTTAGTTTAGTTTACTTTACTTTAGTTTACTTTACTTTACTTTACTTTACTTTACTTTACTTTACTTTACTTTAGTTTAATTTAGTTTAGTTTAGTTTAGTTTAGTTTAGTTTAGTTTAGTTTAGTTTAGTTTAGTTAAGTTTAGTTTAGTTTAGTTTAGTTTAGTTAAGTTTAGTTTAGTTTAGTTTAGTTTAGTTTAGTTTAGTTTAGTTAAGTTTAGTTTAGTTTAGTTTAGTTTAGTTTAGTTTAGTTTAGTTTAGTTTAGTTTAGTTTAGTTTAGTTTAGTTTTTTAGTTTAGTTTGATGAATATCTCAACTTAATTTTAACAACAACAACAACAAAAACAGACAAACAAACAAACATACAAGCAAATAAAAAAAACTTGAAGAAAAAAAAAAGAATAACAGTATGGGGCAAGATATGCTAATCATAATTAATAGATCGAATTCCCACGACCTGACGTGCTGAATGAAAGATAGCGAGTACTGCGGGCGAGACTGGGATCCCGAAAGACTAGATGTTACGCTGACGAATAGCAATTTCTGAAATGTAGGTTAATTTAATTATTGGGCCAACAGCCTACAGGAAATAAATGCACCTGAAAGTCGTATGAATAAGGGTCTCAGTACAGGTGGGGTAAATGATTTTGAGTTACATAGTTTCATTAATGATCATGCAGATTCATTATGCTAAGTTGCTATGATCTTGAGCGTGAATCCGCTTTCTATTGGGGGACGACATGCACTCAGTTTTAAACTTTTTTTTGGGGGGGGGGGGGAGAAGTGACATACACCAAAATTTGCTGACAAGCAAAGAAAAAGAAAGATGCTCAGCTCTTATTTTTTTTTTGGTGGGGGGGGGGGGGGGAGGGAACAGCGTGTCCCCCATATGCACGCTTAAAAGTTTGGGGATATGTGGCCCTGCTGCTGCCCCCCCCCCCATGGACGCCCATTTACTTTACTTAATCAAAATGGCAGATCGTGTGTTAATTTATAAAGGCCAGGCGCTGTCTTGTAACGAAAGCTGTATAGATTGGATATTTTCTTAAAAGAGTAATAATTATGATATTGGTAGAAAAAAAGTAAGAATAAATGTATTTTTTTACTCATACAACAAATTATTTTTTTAAATCTTTGTTGTTCCTCCCCTTTTTTCTATTTTATAATAATTTTTGTATATTTCTAAAAAAACCTGTAAAAACTGAGACGGAAAAGCGCAAAAACACAGAAATTGGGCAAAGGAGTGAGACGGAGGGGGGGGGGGGGGGAGGGGAAGAATAAAAGTAGAGATCCTGAGATTTAGCATCAGAAGAGTATAAACATATGTTTCTCTCCTCTTCCTCCTCCCTTGAAGCCCCCCCCCCCCCGTATAATTTTTGTTTAAATGAAAAAGTGAAAAATATCTATTTCCTATAGCCTTTATAGGATCACGGGTGTGGGCGCTGGAAAGGGCACACCTACATAAGAAAAAAAGGTTCAATTTTTCACCCTTCAAATGCGACGCCAGGAGCTCCTTTATGGGTGCAACTTTGCACCCCAAAGATTCATTATGCACCATTAAAGGCACAGTGAGCTATATACACTCTATAAACAAACTAGTCAGATTTGACTATAGATTACCGGATCACACGGGCACTTACTCTTTTTGTCAAATGTGACAAAAATTCTAGTCAATAAGTCCAGAATTCTATTCAATTTAATGAAGGACGAACATTTTTCTAGTCAAAATTGATACAATTCTAGTCAAATGTGACTAGATTCTATAGTGAAAATGACCAGAATTCTGGTAAAGCTTAACCAAACTTTTACCCAAATTCTAGTCAATTTCACTAGAATCAAGTCAAGTCAAGTTAATGTTGGTGTCTGCATGTATATGATCCGGTAGACTAGTCAAATTATTTTACTAGAGTCTAGTAATCTAGAATCTAGTAATTTTGACTAGAAATGTGTCACTATAGAGTAGTATGTCAAATTTGACTAGACTTGTGTTTAGAGTGTACATTTTGCACCCTTTAAGGATGCAGATGTGCATTTCCGGATGCAAACAAGTACAAAGGGGTGCATCTTTGCACATTTTTCACGTAGGATGCAAGATTGCACCCCAAAGGTGCTGCTGTCGTTGCATCTGGGGTGCAAAATTGCACCCTTTATTCTTTTAGAGTGCATGTGCGTCATATCGAAAGGCCAAAAAGCGGAAATAGTAATAAAAGATAGAGAAAAGCTATACGTGCAAATCCTTCCCTCCAACATTAGCATCCTAGCTTCTCAAACTTGGGTCGCAGAACGTTTTTTTTTTTAGGACGGGGGGGGGGGGGGGGGGGGGGGGGGACTGGTCGTGGACCCGAACAGGTGAGGTCGAGGGAGCGGGGATCCTAAAGCCCTCACTCTAAAGGGGATCCTTAAAGCCCTCACTCTAAATTTCCTAGAGAAGAAATTAATCTAAGTCGATTGCTATTAGGGACAATTCCAAAAACTAGATTAAGAAGGTATAATCGATAAGTGTTTGCTTTTCATGGTTTCGCGAGCATGTGAGTATCCTTATTTCAATTTTCTATTATCTATTTTCATTTTTAGCTGCAATAATGGGGCTGCAGCCCCCCCCCCCCACTTCCGCGGCCCCTGTTCTCTCTGCTAATGGCCTGATTAGCTTGCTTGTGAGATGATTTTTTTCCATATATAGAAAGAAAATTTCCATATAGAAACAAAAAAAGGTTCAATTAGAACAAAATAATCACAGCACATATATGTTTTTGTGTATCTATATCGTCTTTCATTATTTTTAAATTTCGCTTCTGTTTGTTTTATTTGTTCATTTTTCTTTGTTTATTTTATTTTTATTTTTTGCTTGTCTTTTATTTCCGTTTGTTTACAAAATCCTTTTAGTTTCGGCCGAATGTTATATCCCTTGATAAAACCTCACAATTTTGAAGACAATTTTTTTTTTCCATCTTTATATAGTAATGGGATGTTCTATGCCAAATACGACATGATCTTTTAATGATATAGAAATTTGTCCTCGGAAACTCTAACCAGATTGGAAATTGAATATGATATTGGATGCTTTATGAACAAAAACTCTTTCGCAGTCAGGAAAAACTGGAAGGGCGAGAGTTGACCGTGTGGTCACTGAACCCCTCGCTATGTGGTATGTCGGGAATGTTGTAATTAACGCTCACCGTGGAGATTGTTTTCACTGAACCGAAAGCATACAAGGCTTGACAAAATAATGACATCATGTGCTTCGACACTGAGAGGATATACATCATGATACGTGGAGGAGACACAGCTGAAATTTTCTGACAACCCCCCCCCCCAAAAAAAAAAAAAAAAAAGAAAGAAAGAAAGAAGGGAAAAGGAGAAAAAGGGAAGGAAGAAAGAAAAAAAAAGAAATAAAGATGATGATCAAGAAGAAAAGGTCCCAAGGTTTCTCTTGTCCCTTTTCACTCCTTAATTCCAAATGTTACCGAATCATGGGGCGGGGGGTGGGGAGCGTTCCCCATTAGATCGATTTGTATACCCAAGGATTTTCAATTCAAGGCTCCGACTCAGGGATGGAATAAAGTAATGAACAGCTCCCCCCCCCCCCCCCCCATGGGACCGCTTGCTGATTGGACACGAGGACCTATAGATTTGATGAGGCTGGAGGGCTGTATCAGGCCTAAATAGATTAAAGGGCTGGTCCATGCATTCAAATTCCCCATCTGAATTTTCGTCCCACAAGGCATGGCCATACACACATATGCGGGCAGGAGGGAAGGGGGCACTTGCCCCCCCCCCCCCCCCCCCGAACAAATTAACCCTCTTTTCTTTTTTTTTTTCTTTCTTTTATATTTGGAAAATTTCGATAAATTCCACCCAAAGTTTGCATTAGATCGTTCAATTTTACTTCTAAAATGCAAAAGTTGTCACTCGCTCCCTCACTTGCATGTTCCTTCATATATTGACATTCTTGCCCCCTAGGAAAAATTCCCCATCCGAACTTTCGTCCGGCAGTCCACCCCTGCTGCGTCGCGACATTCGCTTCACTAGAATCGTCACTTTCATGATTACCATCATCCTCATCATCACCATCGAAATCATCATCACTATCACCAACATTATCATTACCACACCACCATCACCACCATCCATCGTCACTATCATGATTACCATCATCATCATCGTCATCATCATCACCATCACAATTGGATGTCATCATCATCATCATCGTCATTATTATCACCATCATTATAATCATCATCATCACCTTCATCACCATCACCACCATTATCATCACAATTATATCATCATTTTTCCCATTTTGAACACAAAAGCCTCCAAACAAGCAAAGTGTATTTACTTACAATGTACATGAATGGCATTTATTTAGAATCCATCAACACGAAGAGAAAGAAAATATACATGTAAGAACATTACAACAAATACTGAAATATAATTCCTAATTTTATACAACCAATTTGTACACAGACAAAAAGGTTTGGGGGACTTTTCAATAAAATGAAGTGTGATGATGGTTCAATGGCTTAGCAGTGCACTCACAAGGAGGCCTAGGGTTCAATCCCCAAGTTCCTTGGATAGGACTTTAAAACCATAAGTCCAATGGCTGCTTATCTAATATCAAATATTACCTTCTTGCAGCTGTCACACAGAAATGAAATGAATGAATATACAAATAATGAATGTTTATGAGTGCAATGGACAGAATATTTCATGAGGTGAAAGATGAAATGATCCATTCAACGAGGCGCAGCCGAGTCGAATGGATCAATAATTTCATCTTTCACCGAATGAAATATTCTGTCCATTGCACGAATGAAAAAACATTCATTATTTGTTTTATATGACACCTAAAAATAGATCAAATCGCAATAAATCAATAGCGCTATACGCTAGCGCGCTGTTCACTGCAAACGCAAGCGTTTTACGTACGTAGTGTACCGGGCTCTCGGCCAGCGTGCAATGGAGCAAATCGTATGGATCCAAAATTGCACGGTAAATGGAGCCACTTTTGCACGATGGATGACGTCATAGTGCAATGGGACAAATGATGAATATCAAACAACCAATCAAATGACAGGGATCTATCTAGGTGTCATATAATAAATGATCACCAATTAAAAAAAGAAAAAATGAGAGAATTAGGCTGGTATTATTCTAATTCACACAAAACTGGCCCAAGGTCCACATCTAGTTGTTGTTGTTGAATTGGGTTTTTACAGATTTGTATCAATCAGATATGATTATTTACGTCTGGGACCGACCTTTTAAGTCACCATCCGAAAACGTGACTCAGGCTCGAACCTGGGTCCGCTGAATCGGTTTAAAACTTCTGCTGTTAGCTGGATTACAGGCGCACGCCACAGCGCCAAGTTTGACAAAGGGAAAAAACAAAAGGTTTCAGTCTAAATGTCTCTTCAGTTATTCAACTGTACTTTTGACACAGCTTACCAATCAACAACAGACAATTTGCTCTGTATGTTAGCAGTTTTTATATGACACCTAAATAAATCCTTGTCATTTGATTGGTCGTTTGATACTGATCATTTGTCCCATTTTACTATGACGTCATCATTCATGCAATTGTGGCTCCATTTACCGTGCAATCTTGGATCCATGCGATTTGCTCCATTGAACATCAAAGTGAGCGGGGGGTAGACCAATCAAAACATATGCAGGTGCTTAAATTGGGTCGTTTATCAAACTGTATGTTCGATTCCTTGAATTGCGGTCTTTTCCTTTAATTTCTTCAAAATCTTCAACTGTTTGATGGATAAAGTTTTTGAAGAGTTATATCATACATAATAGATGTAGTTGATATATTTGTCTGGGTCACTAAGATAAATATCAGTTTTAGAAATTCATAGTATACTGGCAAACAGTAGGCTTGTGAGATTCAACTTGCAATAACATAATAAATCATGCTAAATTTTAAAGAAACCCTCTGTCGTGCTAGTCTAAGCCTTGATAATTTCAGACCCTACTTCACCGGTTATATCTGTGTATGCAAATTCAATAATTTAGCCAAGGATGTTCATGTTATCAGTTGTTTTCTACAAAACAAAAATGTATTTACATATCTACAAGACATGCATAATTCACTAACTCATTTGGAAGGATGAACCTAAAATATCAGAGAATCTGAAAACATTAACTGCTATATTTGTTCACATACTGTATACTTTGCAATGATTTCAGTTATTAAAGTGAACATTTAAATTAATTAGCAATTAAAAAACGTTTAAGATGTAACATGAAACTAGGTGGCCTTGTTTATTATATGATCACTTCCCAGATTTTTCTGTATGGGTGGGGTGTGATGGAACCCATACTCCCTATCTTTGGCTAAAACAATAAGACCCCCCCCCCCCCCCCCACCAAATAACGTTTTAGCATTTGTTTGATATTGATACTCAAGATTTGAAAAAAAAAATCATAACCATAGCCGTAATGTGAACAATTCTGCACCGGAGAATCTCGCTGGATTGCCCGATGACAGCCCACCATCAGTACGTTAGGTCCATCCTTCTGGAGTTGTCATATCAGTGGGGTGTTTCACAAAGACTAAGATTGACTGATATTGCACTTTACCCATTCTTGACAGGAATTATTTAAAGCCTAATTTGATCAGCTTTTATTATTCAAATTGGCAACACCAACATTTTTATTTTATTGCTACATTTTTCTTATAAAACGTCATGTATCTGAAATGAATATAAATTGACAGAAACTATGATGAGAAGTCAAAAAGTTGTGAATTTGCAGGGGAAAATGGTGATTTTAAACTTTCTATCACATTACCAATTTAAGGATTTTAATGCTTATTTTCCTTTACAAAATTTTCAGCATCAAACAACGAATATTGACGCAACCAAAGTGGGCACAGTTTGTGTAGAATTTTTTGCTCTTTCTGCTCATGTATTCGATATGATTTTTAGGGCTCTGCATCAAAAGTTATTAGGCCAAACCACAAAATGTGGACCTCTGTCACGAATGGGTTAACTATGGCAAGCCCTTCATGCCACTGTTTGCTTTCACATCAGTCTCTCAAGGAATGTGCAAATCATGGTCACAAATCTGCGGAATTAACATTTTTTTCATTTTCTTCATCAATGAACTATGAGAAAAAAATGTCAGTTCTGCAGATTTGTGACCATGATTTGCAAATCCCTTGAGAGACCGATGGTAAGAGCAAAAAGCGGCATGAATGACCTGCCATAGTTGAGTTCAATTTCAGTCAGTCTTAGTTTTTGTGCAACACCCTGCAGGATTTACAGTGATTTCATGGGCATTTCTTATCAACGACTGTCTTTCCTTGTTCTTCGTACTCTTGCTTAGATATCCACATCTGTTGGAATGTACCCTGCACAGAAAGCAAACAAATAAACAAACAAACAAACAAACAAACTATAGAATATCAAATCCAAGTAAATTCATTTTCACCACAGCAGTAGCATGTCCCCTTTTACGACATTTTGCAGTATTTCTTGATCCAGCATGCATGCTAGGAATTACACATTATACATCCTGGGAGCGTTTCATGGAACGTCTTGTCAGTGATTTTTACTGACAACTGTTATAAGCTACTGAAATCCTTGCAAGTGATTGGCCGAGAGCAAATTTGTCAGTAAAAATCACTGACAAGATTCTTCATGAAACGCTCCCCAGCAGTAAGAACTTCAATTCACTGAAAAGTTTGAGTCCATTCCCAATACGGTATGTTGTGCCATTATCGAATAAGAGCAATTAAAATGTAACTAATCATTACAACTCTATAAATTGGCAATGCAGACAAAATTATAGTCACTCTTTTGGGGGAAAATTGTTACTTAAATTTTGTTGTTGTTGTTGCTTTTTTTCAGTCATTTTGGTTCATGTCTTTATTTTTTTCACCCTACGAAAAGGAAAATTAAATGTTGCCAATTTGACAAGGACAAACTGATTAACTTAGAACTTAAGAAAACTCTGGGTTAAGAAGTTGGATTCAAGTGAAGGGGAAAGACAATTTCTGAGCTTCTTTATCCCTTTCCTTCACATCCATATTATT
>CM057168.1:13777703-13822703 GCA_029962745.1 Echinometra lucunter
TCATTCAAGAATGAATTTTATTTCACAGCTTAGCACTCTACAGATAATGTACTGTATGTGATTAAACAACTTCCTTCTTATTACAAAGCTAAATATATGTAAATTCCTTTCAAAATGAACAAATCAGGTATAAACATCATCCAATTCCGCCACTGCATGACATGCTTTGTACAGTTACGCCAGTGGGACGGCTACAAGGCAGAACATGGGCTCGTACCTTCATTAACCCATTCGTGACAGGAATTATTTAAAGCCTAATTTGATCAGTTTTCATTCTTCAAATTGGCAACACCAACATTTTTATTTTATTGATACATTTTTCTTATGAAACATCATGTATCTGAAATTAAAATAAATTGACGAAAAGTATAAGAGGACAAAAAGTTGCCAATTTACAGGAGAAAAGAGTGATTTTAAACCTATATCACATTGCCAATTTAAGGATTTTAATGCTTATTTTCCTTTTAAAAATTTTCAGCATCAAACAACAATTAATGAAGCAGCCAAAATGAGAACAGATTATGTAGAATTTTTTGCTCTTTCTGCTCATGTATTTGGTATGATTTTCAGGGCTTTGCATCAAAAGTTATTAGGCCAAACCACAAAATGTGGACCTCTGTCACGAATGGGTTAAACTGTTGCCTATTGGAACTGGGTGAACCCTGTACTAAAGGGTAAGTCCACACTGGAAGTTTCACTGTTTCTATAAAAGGAGATAAATTTAAACAGCATTTTAAAAAAGAAATGGGCAAAATCGGTCAAAAAATAAGAAAATTACACTCATTTACATTTTCTAGTAACTTACTCTCGGCTCTGCAAATTGGCAACACTGATGACATCATATGCGAGCAGGTCTCCATTCACTTTGTGCATGAATTTTCCCATTTTCTCAATTTTCTTGGAAGTTTCACATTTTATTAACCCATAGTCAAAGTATGTTATGTAAAAAGCAATTCTTCTGAACATTCATTGACTATGGGGGTTAGAAAACGTGTAAATTCCCAGAAAATTGAGAAAATGTGAAATTTCATGTACAAAGTTAATGGAGAGCTGCTCGCAAATGATGTCATCAGTGTTGCCAATTTATAGAGTCGAGAGTAATTTACTAGAAAATGTAAGTGAGTGTAATTTTCATATTCTTTGACCGATTTTGCTCATTTCTTTTTAAAATGCTGTTCAAATTTATCTCTTTTTATTGAAACAGTGAAGCTTCTAGGGTGGACTTACCCTTTAAGTCTATGGGAGTTTGAGAACTCAGAGATCAATGGGCTGAATGGGAAAAAAGAGGGGGTGGACAATTTGAAAAAATATGATCTGACCCGCTCCCTCAGCCTCTTCCTTAAAATAATTGCCCGGTGCTGTTATAAATTTATTATTTCTTTTAAGTCACTGAAAAACTAAGCCAGAAATAACCTGGGCTTAGGTCTAAGGAAAATGTGTGCTGTACCGAAATTAAATTGTGCTCAACAGGCAATATGTTGTTGATGATGTTGTTGTTTGTTGGAATTAGACGAACCAGTCAGTTATGTCTATTGCTGCTGAATACTCAATTATTTCTTTTTTGTTACATTACTTTAACTAAAGAAACGAGATAACAATACTAGTATCATATACCAGATTACCAATTCCGGCCCTTTTTTATTGAGTAATCAACAAATTTTCATTTTTGATCATATGTACGTGTACATGTGTCCAGACTTCACTTATAAAATTGAACCAACTAATTAATCTTTCTCTCTTTCATTTGTAATTGTGTTTTGCTTCGCTTTAATGCAATTTACAAGATTAATTCTCTAAGTACCATGCCAGATTAATGATAGCTGGTACTAAATCCTGTCAATTCTTAAATGGCACCAGCCTAAAAAGGCCTGCAAGAATTTTGTACAGTGCACAGAAGGTTTTTTGGAAATGAGTTTCCTATGTCTCGCGGGTGCAGACAGAGGGCTCCCTTCCAGATGTTTCAATAGCTTGAGTTCCAAGAAGAAGAGGACAATAAGTTTTAGTCTACCCCTACCAGCATTTACACACTTTTGTGAATAACACTACAGATAACAAAAGGCACAATCAATGCAGTGATTCATATTATCATTTCACAATGCATGGATTACAGGATAAGCTTATCCTAATCCCTAGTAATCAAAGGATTATCCTCAAGACTTGACAGACAGAAACTGTATCTACATGTACATTGTGACTTCACAAAAGAGCTTGTTGGGTCGTTCAACCTATGCTGTGTAACCTAAAAATATGCTGGCATCTGTTATTGAGTAAGCCTACCTTTTCTTGCCTTTAAATTAAAGTTTCCAAAGCTTTGACAACTACAGTGTAAAGCATTCACAGTTTGTATATTGAAGGTAAAGTCTACCCCAGAAGTTTCACTGTTTCAATTAAAGTAGATAAATTTGAACAACATTTTAAAACAGAAATGAGCAAAATCGGTCAAAGAATAAGAAAATTACACTCATTTACATTTTCTAGTAACTTATTCTCGGCGCTGCGAATTGGCAACACTGATGACATCATATGCGAGCAGCTCTCCATTCACTTTGTACATGAAATTTCACATTTTCTCAATTTTCTTGGAAGTTACCCATTTTCTAACCCCCATAGTCAATGTATGTTCAGAAGAATTGCTTTTAATTACATACTTCTATGGGTTGAGAAAATGTTAACATTAGTTTACAAAATGCACCATAATTTCTCAAAGATCTTAAAAGATCTCAAAAGGGAAAATGGACACATAAAAAACATCTGTGGACTTTCACAGTACATGTACAGGTATACTATCTTCATTGGTCTAAGGGATCATCTAAAAAAATAGGTGAAAGGACAGGGTTTTTTTTTTAAGGTGTGTATCATTTTGCTATATAAAGTGAATGCTGTGTATATTTAAAGGTACTTGCTAAACAACTTATGGCTCACTTAAAATATTTTTACATCAATTTGAATGTGCCAAAATCAGTCATCCACAACCATCGCTTCACTGCTATGTCACAAAGAATAATCTGCCAGCCATGAACTAGGATCAACTTTGCAACAAACAATAGTTCTAAAGGATTACTGTAGCTTGGAGTCATGCTCAATGGGTCAGAAATGAATAATACCTTTCATATTTCTTTCTTTCTTTCTTTCTTCTTTTCATTCAAGCATGAGGAAACATGATTTTCAATATGCATATAAGAGCTGCATACCGGTATAATTATCATCATTACATGTATCGATATACCACGTATGTATAGATCTATTCCTCTTATTAACCCATTCGTGACAGAGGGTCCATATTTTGTGGTTTCTCCTAATAACTTTTGAAACAGAGCCCTAAAAAACATACCAAATACATGAGCAGAAAGAGCAAAAAATTCTACACAAACTGTGCTCATTTGGGTTGCGTCAATATTCGTTGTTTGATGCTGAAAATTTTTTAAAGAAAAATAAGCATTAAAATCCTTAAATTGGCAATGTGATAGAAAGTTTAAAATCGCCATTTTCCCCTGCAAATTGGCAACTTTTTGACTTCTCATAATTTCTGTCAATTTATATTCATTTCAGATACATGACGTTTTATAAGAAAAATTAGCAATAAAATAAAAATGTTGGTGTTGCCCATTTGAAGAATAAAAGCTGATTATATTAAAATAATTCCTGTCACGAATGGGTTATTTGACTATCTTTGTTATGTGATCACACTACATATTCCTCTCTCCCCATTTGTCTGAAGTTGTATCGTCAATATCAGCCCTGACAAAGGTAATACGGCGGAACCTGTATAAAGACTGCCCAAGAGAGAAACTTTATGGACAGGTTCCTTTAATACATGTCTCAACAATTTGGGAAAGATATTCAAGGGAAACAAAAATTATGGTCTTTATAGACATGTGGTCGCTAAAGCAGGTTTGACTGTATCGTTATTTCTAGAACTACTTCTCCTGTAAAAGTACCGGTATACCGGTGAAGAGTTGCATTTTGTTATGTTATGTTATGTTATGTTATGTATGCATTTTCTCTCTTCCCTTCTCTCCATTCAAGGGGAACAAAAAAATGGGGTATTTCTACACAGGTGGATGCAAAAGCAAGTTTGACTGCACAGTGAAACCTGTATATAAAGATCATTCAAGGAAGACAATAAACGCTGTTCTCTTTCACTGTTTCAATAAGAAACACCCTTTAAGGGAAGCAAAGGTTGTGGTCTTTATAGACAGGTGGTCCTTCTATCCAGGTGGTTACTAAAACAAGTTTGACCGCGATATGACAGTTCATACTTTCACCCTGAAAATACTAGGCTCATACATGTATCTTACCAAGCATGGAAGAACATACCATGGGCAAAGTCTGTATCCCCTACACATGTACATGTACATGTATGCAAGAGCAATAACTACCGGTACCCAAGACCATAATTTCACAATCAAAAACTGTTTTGGTTTTTTCAAACCACATCCCTGGATTGGCACTATTAGATGGCACCATGTGATATTTCACTCACTTTGAACTAATAAATCATATAAAATGTGAGTGCATATGTGCATGCACATGTATATGTTCATTGTGCTTCCAATTTGGGTCATTGCTATCAACCTCCCACCCCCTGCTGTGAAAAACAGGAAATACGGCTCATTTGGGTAGTATCATTGGATAATACCCAGAAACAGGCCATCAATGACCAGTTGACAATGATCATTCAAAGCCCAAGTAATTTTCCCCTCCCTAATCCTATATGGTTGAACATAACTGGACATGTGTGCAAATTGTCATAAAATCAGGGTACCGCTGCATAAAAATTTGCTATCATAGTAACTTTGCCATCGATGGTAACTATGAATGGTAACGTTACTCAACAGCCAATCAAAATCCAGTATTCCATGAAAGTTACCACTGATGACAAAGTTACTATAACAGCAAGTTTTATGCAATGGCACCCAGGTCTGGTAACTTTACTTAACTTTAAGCCATTTTAAATGGCTATAGAAAGGCAGATCTTCTCACTTCATTGAAGTCTTTCTAATTGAAGAACTGTGAATACCATCACTGGCATCATTGCAATACCAATACCAAATAAAAAGCCAATAATAATCTGTTACAAGTAGCCTAAAAGGGGAGGAGAAGCTATTATACATAGCTCTACGAAGTCCAGTAGACACAATAACCCTTGCTGTGAACAATCCTCAAATTGATTTGTTTGCAAGATAAAATCAATAATACAAACAGCCTCTCCAAGACAAGCAATAATTTCCCTTACAAGTAGGCCTACATGAACATGTACAGGTGCAGAAATGAAGATCTACTGCATTCAAATTTCAAATTGTATATTGCAGAGCTTTGTATAAAAAAAAAAAAATTAGGTATTGTAGGTACCTACAATACTTTTTTTTTTTTTTAAAGCGCCTTGAGCATTTAATCAAAATGGAAAAGACGCTATATAAATCCTATGTATTATTATTATTAATAGGAGAATAGCATTGAATACATCATACATGTAAGTTTAAGCTTTTCGATATGCAATCATCAGGTATACCGCATGAAAGAACAGAGAGCTGAAAATCAAAACAATCTAATTAGTTTCTTTGAATGTGTATACTGTATGGAGTGCAAATATCGAATTAGTGGTCTCTGCATTCACCAATCTGAAGAAAGCACAGGACAGAAGTTGAAATTCTTTCCTAGTTGGAAACAAGCCCCAAGTCATGGGCAATTGACCTCTGTTTTGTTAGTGCCCAACCCCAGTATCAGGACAATGAATATAGGGTTATAGGATATTGGATGTGTATTCAGTACCTGTGATTTCAGGAATGGCAGGTCTACAATATGCATGTACATGTACTTGTAGTTACGGATATATGGAATTGTTATCCTATTACCGAACAGTTTTCATAGATTCAGTCATATCACATACAATATTCCCTACATATTTATCAAAATTCCACCATGAATACTCAAATACCTACAGAAAATGAAGATGTAAAAATTTTCAAAGACAAGTAGTCTTTGATCCGATATCACCTTCCGATCGCACCCCTCTCCGCATACGTGACATTTTCGCGACCTGACAATGGAATTGTATTACCGAACGTGCATTTCCTACTGTATGGGAAAAGGTTGGACAATGTACCAAATCGACAATCAGCTAGTTTGACCATTTTTTGCTTTTTGAGAAAACGATGATACATGTACTGTATTACAAAAGTGTTTTTGCCTCGTTTTTGTCATCTTCCTTTTGAAATCTCCTAGGACTAATGCGCTGTAGTGGTCTACAAATATTAAAAAATATTTGTATAGAATGATGCCTAGATTTAACATTGAATCTAGAAAAAAAAGTCTTTTTTCGAGTTGTTCAAATAATTACTGGCAATGGTTTCACGATCTTTCAGCACTAATTTTCTTTGTCCAATTCATTTCATATACATGTACTTATTATGATACTAGTAAACATGGTGCTAAAAACAACTTGCCAACTCCTTGGGAGGTGGAACAAGCATTTCTTCAGCGACAGATACCAACAAAGGCACCCTCCTTCACAAGTCATCATCTGTGCAGTAGCCAGCTTCAAAGGTGAGTTGCAAATAGCCATGCTGAATGTATGGATCGACTGCCTGTCCACAATTTCAGCTGCACGAACGTTAGAACAGACCTCCTACAGTGCTGTAAATACAGGGGCGGTGTTACAGGGGGGTAGGGGGGCGAATGCCCCCCCCCCCTATGATTTTTCAAGTGATTAAAAAAAAAAAAAGAGGAGGAAGAAGAAAGAAGAAGGTGGAAAAAGAGAGACCCGGAGCTTGCAACTACATAATACCCCTATTTGTTCATTTAGAACATCAATAAATTCACCTGGCTATGTTTCATCTTCCCCCCCCCCCCCCATCAAAATACCCTGTGGCAGCCCCTGAGATTTTGTGTAAATAGATCTAGTCTGCGCAACATACACATGTTCAAACTTCAAGTACAATAATACACCAGCCACAAATATTATTAAAGGTGGACTAAAGTGCAATTCAATAAACTGAAAGTTGAAACACAAATAGAAAACATAATTTCTCTCTCTCTCTCTCTCTCCCTCCTTCCCCTCTCTCTCTCTCCCTAAAAAATAATTATCTACATAAATCTATCTAGATTATAGGAGAACCTTCTCAACATATCTCTCCCCCCCCCCCCCCCTTCAGAATTGTCACTGCATGTTCAGCGTCAAAGTAATTGGCTGAAATTGATACTGTCAGTGACAATTACAGTAGCCTCTTTTCCTCTTCACCGGTCACTCCACGTCACAACACCCGGGGACACTCCGGCAGCTACATCGCACCACATCGCTACTGTTCAGCTGCTCTACCAATTCATCTCAAATCAACACATACAAAACAAAGTTTGAAAACTTTCATCAAAACATAATCAAAGCTTGACAACATTCGTTTTATCCACATTTCACACTGCAACAATCAGATCTACGGAATTTGGATATGCATAAAGAGGTTTTTCAAACGTTACCATGGTTATTTGGTGTATTTTCTCTCGGGAACCGAAGACCGGATGCAATTTTTTCCAGGGCCGACAGCAGGATAAGAATGTTGATCGAAGAAGAATTAAACGTGCGTACACGCCTACCGTACACCGCGCAACGTACCTGCACCTGTCGTCTATGGGCGATTTTCGCGGGGATGGATGCAAGCTCTCAGGCCCACAGTCCAAACAGTACACAGAACAGTACAGGTACCCGATTGGGATCACCTCAACAAAGGTTTTTCCCACGCTCGAGTGCTCGATAGGTTTGAATACTGTATGTTTTGTTTGAATAAAAAGATATATCAACCCCATATATAGGTTTGCAATGGGATATATTGGCGGAAGACTGATTATCAGTCCAGATTCGTTGTGCATTTTTCTTAAATATTTTCAAATACTTTTGAACAGTTTCGCCTTTTCCAGTAATTTGATTATATAACAAAAATAAACGATTAGATTATGCAGCACATACACGTGGCCTACAATCTTTTTTTTCTGATGTTCCTATATATGATTTCATCACTGTCTAGTATGCTCAGGAGATTTTAGGTCCTGGAATATCAATAATCGGTAATCATATTGAATACCACCGACAAATCAAAAGCAAATCCGATAGAAAAAATATGTTTTGTTTTGTTTTGTTGTTTTTGTTTTTTCACTCGGAGAAAGTTTTGACGATCAAATTTTCTTCGAGTTTAGACAGTATCCATGATCTGCGCCGAGAGCAAGAGCAAATCCCTGGTCCAATTATTATGATAATGATCTAATAATATGTTTATATTCTAAACATAAGTTTATCATGCACGAACTTCCAAAGTTAGGTCAGGGGCGGCGCTACAGAGGGGCAGTGGACGACCACCCCCCCCCCCCCCCCATTATTTTTAAAGTGATTAAAAAAAAGAAGATGATGAAGAAGAAAGAAAGAAAGAAAGAAAGAAAGAAAGAAAGAAAGAAGAAAGAAGTATGCGACATGCAGCTATATGCGGCCCTATTTTTGTTCATTCAAAAAGTTATAAAAAAAAATATTTTTAAAAAAATCACCTGCGCATGGGGCAAGGTGAAAGGGAGCCAGAAAAAATACTTCCCCTATCAAAATACACTGGCACCGCCCTGTTTAAGGTTGTAAACCTTCTTGTCATGATATCAAAATCTTGTCTTCTTGCTGTTGTCAACTTAAGAATATTTCTCATACGGGATGATGGAACCGGTAGCTATCATTCTGTCCAAAAATACGGTATGCCTATATACAATATAACTTGGCACTGCCAAGGTTGTGTAAATAATATTAGTGAGCATCATGTAGACTCACTGCAATGATACTAAACAAACATATCTGACATTTTTTCGCTTTACAGATACTCCAAAAGATTAAGGGACGCTATACGCAGCACCGTTGTTTATTTTAGGCTAATTTCCAAAGGGGAAAGGTTAACAATAGACTTTTAACAAGTCTAACAATAAGCACAACCAGCAAATATTCAAAATTGAAAGACAAGCGCCGTTAAAAAGAAAATAAACAACAATAACAACAACAATAATGTCTGCTTAATCCCGAATCAACGGCGCAAGTCCCGCTTATCCCTTTTTAATTCCGTCGGCCTATACCTTTTATCATTGATTACTGTACTAGTAAAGAAAAAAAGAGTATATAGTCGTTGGGAAATTACTGACATCCAGACAAGAGAGAAGCTACATGTAAAAGAAAGATGACAAAATAATCACTCTTAAAAATTCCGGGTCAGAATGACTCGGAAAAGAGTCCGTTGGGGGCCAAACCACTGAACTAAAAATACGTTTTTTTTAGTTCAGTGGGCCAAACTCCGTTCCGGGTCAAATATGACCCGGAATAGGGTCATGTAGACTTATTTCTGGGTCACATTTGACCTTATTCTGGATCATTTTTTAAAAACTTTATTCCAGGTCATTTTTGACCCGGAACGGAGTGTGGCTCCAACGGACTCTTTTCCGGGTCAAGTTTGACTCGGATTTTGATAGAGCGTAGCTTGAGCTTCAAGTCTTGCACAACTTTTGAGAGAGGGGCCGATTCGAAGCATTCGATCATAGGAAACATGCATCAGATCCGAAGGCTGAATTTTGCATGCTATGACATCACCAGTCGCCAATGGCACGTCTTGAACATCATCAGCATAAAAATAGTTGAAAATATGAAATTCACATAGTTATTCAAAATCATATGGGAGTCAATCGGGGGGGGGGGGGGGGGAGCAGAGGGTCATGTGCCCCGCCCTCACCATAAAAATGAAGGGTGCGGGACACATTAGGGTACCCCCCACACACACAAAGGAAATGGGAGACACCTGAAAAAGCCTAAAGATGTATGTTCCCCAAAGCTTTTAGAAAAGGAGACACCTTAGAAAAAAAAAACTGTCCTCAAATGCCCCCCTCCCCGAAAAAAATACTAGTAGTAAATTAAGTAAAAAAAATAATAAAACTGAGTTAAAAATCTATATATTCCCCCCCCCAAAAAAAGAATAATAATAATTGTCCACATGCATGTAAAAACTACTAATTGATTTTCTAGTTTAGTTTAGTTTACTTTAGTTTACTTTAGTTTAGTTTACTTTACTTTACTTTACTTTACTTTACTTTAGTTTGGTTTAAGTTAGTTTAGTTTAGTTTCTCATTTCTCTTTTCAAAATACAAATGAAATACATAATGCAACTGACAGAAGTACATAACAATATACACACACTGGTTTAGTGAATATCTCAACTTAATTTTAACAACAACAACAACAACAAAAACATACAAGCAAATAAAAAAACTTGAAGAAAAAAAAAGTATAACAGTATGGAGCAAGATATGCTAATCATAATTAATATATCGAATTCCCACGACCTGACGTGCTGAATGAAAGATAGCGAGTATTGCGGGCGAGACTGGGATCCCGAAAGACTAGATGTTACGCTGACGAATAGCAATTTCTGAAATGTAGGTTAATTTAATTATTGGGCCAACAGCCTACAGGAAATAAATGCACCTGAAATTCGTATGAATAAGGGCCTCCGTACAGGTATGGGTAAATGATTCTGAGTTACATAGTTTCATTAATGATCATGCAGATTAATTATGCTAAGTTGCTGTGATCTGGAGTGTGAAGCCGCTTTCTATTGGGGGACGACATGCACTCAGTTTTAAACTCTTTTTTTTTTGGGGGGGGGGGGGAGAAGTGACATACACCAAAATTTGCTGACAAGCAAAGAAAAAGAAAGATGCTCAGCTCTTTTTTTTTTGGGGGGGGGGAACAGCGTGTCCCCCATATGCACGCTTAAAAGTTTGGGGATATGTGGCCCTGCTGCTCCCCCCCCCCCCCCCATGGACGCCCATTTACATTACTTAATCAAAATGGCAGATCGTGTGTTAATTTATAGAGGCCAGGCGCTGTCTTGTAACGAAAGCTTTATAGATTGGATATTTTCTTAAAAGAGTAATAATTATGATATTGGTAGAAAAAAAAAGTAAGAATAAATGTATTTTTTGACTCATACAACAAATTATTTTTTTAAATCTTTGTAGTTCCTCCCCTTTTTTCTATTTTATAATAATATTTGTATATTTCTAAAAAACCTGTAAAAACTGAGACGGAAAAGCGCAAAAACACAGAAATTAGGCAAAGGAGTGAGACGGAGGGGGGGGGGGGGAGGGGAGGGGAAGAATAAAAGTAGAGATCCTGAGATTTAGCATCAGAAGAGTATAAACGTATGCTCCTCTCCTCTTCTTTCTCCCTCTGAAGCCCCCCCCCCCATTATCATTGTTTTTTTTTAATTAAAAAGTGAAAAATATCTATTTCGTATAGCCTTTATAGGGTCACGGGTGTGGGCGCTAGAAAGGGCACACCTATATAAGAAAAAAAAAATCAATTTTCACCCTTCAAATGCGACGCCAGGAGCTCCTTTATGGGTGCATCTTTGCACCCAAAGATTTATTATGCACCATTAAAGGCACAGTGAGCTATACATACTCTACAAACAAACTAGTCAGATTTGACTATAGATTACCGGATCACACGGGCACTTACTCTTTTAGTCACAATAATGTGACATATCGAAAGGCCAAAAAGCGAAAATAGTAATAAAAGATAGAGAAAAGCTATACGTGCAAATCATTCCCTCCAACATTAGCATCCTAGCTTCTCAAACTTGGGTCGCAGAATGTTTTTTTTTGAGGGGGGGGGGGGGAACTGGCCGTGGACCCGAACAGGTGAGGTCGAGGGAGCAGGGATCCTTAAAGCCCTCACTCTAAATTTCCTAGATAAGAAAAAAGTAAGTCGATTGCTATTAGGGACAATTCCAAAAACTAGATTTAGAAGTTATAATCGATAAGTGTTTGCTTTTCATGGTTTCGCGAGCATGTGAGTAATTTAGATTTAAAGTCTCAACAATTCATATATAGTACTTATTTCAATTTTCTTTTATCTATTTTGAATTCATGCTTAGCTGCAATAATGGGGGCTGCAGTCCCCCCCCTACTTTCGCGCCCCCCTGTTCTCTCTGCTAATGGTCCGGTTAGCTTGCTTTTGAGATGATTTTTTCCGTATATAGAAAGAAAATTTCCATATAGAAAGAAAAAAGGGTTCAATTAGAACAAAATAATCACAGCGGATATATGTTTTTGTGTGTCTGTATCGTCTTTCATTATTTTTAAATTTCGCTTTTGTTTGTTTTATTTGTTCATTTTTCTTTATGTTTATTTATTTATTTATTTTTTGCTTGTCTTTTATTTCCGTTTGTTTACAAAATCCTTTTAGTTTCGGCCGAATGTTATATCCCTTGATAAAACCTCACAATTTCGAAGACAATTTTTTCCATCTTTATATATTAATTGGACGTTCTATGCCAAATACGACATGATCTTTTAATGATATAGAAATTTGTCCTCGGAAACTCTAACGTGATTAGAAATTGAATATGATATTGGATGCTTTATGAACAAAAACTCTTTCGCAGTCAAGAAAAACTGGAAGGGCGATGAGTTGACCGTGCGGTCACTGAAACCCTCGCTATGTGGCATGTCGGGAATGTTGTAATTAACGCTCACTGTGGAGATTGTTTTCACTGAACCGAAAGCATACAAGGCTTGACAGAAATAATGACATCATGTGCTTCGACACTGAGAGGATATACATCATGATACGTGGAGGAGACACAGCTGAAATTTTCTGACAACCCCCCCCCCCCCAAAAAAAAAAGAAAGAAAGAAGGGAAAAGGAGAAAAAGGGAAGGAAGAAAGAAAAAAGAAAGAAAAAAAGATGATGATCAAGAAAAAAAGGTCCCAAGGTTTCTCTTGTCCCTTTTTACTCCTTAATTCCAAATGTTACCGAATCATAGGGGGGGGGGGGGGGGGGGGGGCGTTCCCCATTAGATCGATTTGTATCCCCAAGGATTTTCAATTCAAGGCTCCGACTCAGGGATGGAGTAAAGTAATGAACAGCCCCCCCCCCCCCCCCCCATGGGACCGCTAGCTGATTGGACACGAGGACCTATAGATTTGATGAGGCTGGAGGGCTGTATTAGGCCTAAATAGATTAAAGGGCTGGTCCATGCATTCAAATTCCCCATCTGAATTTTCGTCCCACAAGGCATGGATGGCCATACACACATATGGGGGCAGGAGGGAAGGGGGCACTTGCCCCCCCCCCAAAAAAGAAAAATTAACCCTCTTTTCTTTTCTTTTATTTTTGGAAATTTTCCATAAATTCCACCCAAAGTGGGCACTAGATCGTTCAATTTTACCTCTAAAATGCAAAAGCTGTCACTCGCTCCCTCACTTGCATGTTCCTTCATATATTGACATTCTTGCCCCCTAGGAAAAATCCCCCATCCGAACTTTCGTCCGGCAGTCCACCCCTGCTGCGTCGCGACATTCGCTTCACTAGAATCGTCATTTTCATGATTACCATCATCCTCATCATCACCATCGAAATCGTCATCACTATCATCGTCATCACCACCACCACTATCACCATTATTATCACCATCACCATTATCATCACCATCACAATCACCATCATTATCATTACCACACCACCATCACTACCACCCGTCGTCACTATCATGATTACCATCATAATCAACATTACCATCATCATCATCGTCATCATCACCATCACAATTGAATGCCATCACCATCATTATAATCATCATCATCACCATCATCACCATCACGACCATTATCGTCACAATTATATCATCATTTTCCCATTTTGAACACAAAAGCCTCCAAACAAGCAAAGTGTATTTACTTACAATGTACATGAATGGCATTTATTTAGAATCCATCAACACGAAGACAAAGAAAATATACATGTAAGAACATTACAATAAATACTGAAATATAATTCCTAATTTTATTCAACCGATTTGTACACAGACAAAAAAAGGTTTGGGGGACTTTTCAATAAAATGAAGTGTGATGATGGTTCAATGGCTTAGCAGTGAACTCACAAGGAGGCCTAGGGTTCAATCCCCAAGTTCCTGGGATAGGACTTTAAAACCATAGGTCCAATGGCTGCTTATCTAATATCAAATATTACCTTCTAGCAGCAGTCACACAGAAATGAAATGAATGAATAAATGATCACCAATTAAAAAAAAAGAAAAATTGAGAGAATTAGGCTGGTATTATTCTAATTCACACAAAACTGGCCCAAGGTCCACATCAAGTTTCTGTTGTTGAATTGGGTTTTTACAGATTTGTATCAATTAGATATGATTATTTACGTCTGGGACCGACCTTTTAAGTCACCATCCGAAAACGTGACTCAGACTCGAACCTGGGTCTGCTGAATCGGTTTATAACTTCCTACTGTTAGATGGATTACAGGCGCACGCCACAGCGCCAAGTTTGACAAAGGGAAAAAACAAGAGGTTTCAGTCTAAATGTCTCTTCAGTTATTCAACTGGACTTTTGACACGGTTCATACACGTATACATTTTCAAAATCCCATGACTTTCCATGACTTTCCAGGGCAGAAAAATGCAAATTTCCATGACTCATCGATCGCATGTGATGCAAAACTTTCATAAAAAGCACGCTAATAAAAAGAGTTTCAAAGCTGATCTGAGTGCCATGAATGCAGGGCTGGCCGGAGCGCGAATTTGAAAAATATCTTGAATAATGATTTTCCATGACTTTCCAGAAGAAATTGACAAATTCCCTGACTTTCCCTGACTTTTTGCTTCTGGAAAAAAGAATTTCCAATTCCCAGACTTTCCAGAAATTCCCTGACACGTATGAGCCCTGTTTTGACACAGCTTACCAATCAAAAACAGACATTTTACTCTGTATGTAAGCAGTTTTTATATGACACCTAAATAGATCCTTGTCATTTGATTGGTTGTTTGATATTGATCATTTGTCCCATTTTACTATGACGTCATCATTCATACAATTGTGGCTCCATTTACCGTGCAATCTTGGATCCATGTGATTTGCTCCATTGCACGCACGCCGGGAGCCCAGCACACTACGTACGTAAAACGCTTGCGTTTGCAGTGTGCATGCGAGCATATTGATGGACAGCGCGCTTGTGTATAGCGCCAAAGTATAGCGCTATTGATTTATTGTGATTTTATCTATTTTTAGGTGTTATAAAACAAATAATGAATGTTTTTTCATTCATGCAATGGACAGAATATTTAATTCGGTGAAATATGAAATTATTGAGGCGCAGCCTCGTTGAATGAATCATTTCATCTCTACCTTATGAAATATTCTGTTCCATCGCACTCATAAACATTCAATATTTGTATACCAAGATGATATTAAAAAACAGGTGCTTCAAATAGTTACTTCTGTAAAAAAGATATTTCAAGTTCAAATAAACTCTCAATGAACATCAAAGTGAGCGGGGGGTAGACCAATCAAAACATATGCAGGTGCCTAAATTGGGTCGTTTATCAAACTGTTGGTTCGATTCCTTGAATTGCGGTCTTTTCCTTTAATTTCTTCAAAATCTTCAACTGTTTGATGGATAAAGTTTTTGAAGAGTTATATCATACATAATAGATGTAGGTGATATTTTTGTCTGGGTCACTAAAGATAAATATCAGTTTTAGAAATTCATAGTATACTGGCAAACAGTAGGCTTGTGAGATTCAACTTGCAATAACATAATAAATCATGGTAAATTTTAAAGAAACCCTTTGTCGTGATAGTCTAAGCCCTGATAATTTCAGACCCTACTTCACCGGTTATGTCTGTGTATGCAAATTCAATAATTTAGCCAAGGATGTTCATGTTATCAGTTGTTTTCTATAAAACAAAAATGTATTTACATATCTACAAGACATACATCATTCACTAACTCATTTGGAAGGATGAACCTAAAATATCAGAGAATTTGAAAACATTAACTGCTATATTTGTTCACATACTGTATAATACTTTGCAATGATTTCTGTTAAGTGAACATTTAAATTAATTAGCAATTAAAAAACGTTTAAGATGCAACATGAAACTAGGTGGCCTTGTTTATTATATGATCACTTCCAGATTTTTCTGTATGGGTGGGGTGTGATGGAACCCATACTCCCTATCTTTGGCTAAAACAACAAGACACCCCCCCCCCCCCCCCACCAAATAACGTTTTAGCATTTGTTTGATATTGATACTCAAGATTTGAAAAAAAAAATCATAACCATAAGCGTAATGTGAACAATTCTGTACCGGAGAATCTCGCTGGATTGCCCGATGACAGCCCACCATCAGTACGTTAGGTCCATCCTTCTTGAGTTGTCAAACCAGTGGGGTGTTTCACAAAGACTAAAATTGACTGATATTGCACTTAACCCATTCGTGACAGGAATTATTTAAAGCCTAATTTGATCAGCTTTTATTATTCAAATTGGCAACACCAACATTTTTATTTTCTTGCTACGTTTTTCTTATAAAACGTCATGTATCTGAAATGAATATAAATTGACAGAAATTATGATGAGAAGTCAAAAAGTTGTGAATTTGCAGGGGAAAACAGTGATTTTAAACTTTCTATCACATTGCCAATTCAAGGATTTTAATGCTTATTTTCCTTTAAAAAAATTTCAGCATCAAACAATGAATACTGACGCAACCAAAATAGGAACAGTCTGTGTAGAATTTTTTGCTCTTTCTGCTCATGTATTTGGTATGATTTTCAGGGCTTTGCATCAAAAGATATTAGGCCAAACCACAAAGTGTGGACCTCTGTCACGAATGGGTTAACTTTGGCAAGCCATTCATGCCACTGTTTGCTTTCACCATCGGTCTCTCAAGGAATGTGCAAATCATGGTCACAAATCTGCAGAATTAACATTTTTTTCATTTTCTTCATCAATGAACTATAAAAAAAAATGTCAGTTCTGCAGATTTGTGACCATGATATGCAAATCCCTTGAGAGACCGATGGTAAGAGCAAAAAGCGGCATGAATGGCCTGCCATAGTTGAGTTTAATTTCAGTCAGTCTTAGTTTTTGTGCAACACCCTGCAGGATTTACAGTGATTTCATGGGCATTTCTTATCAACGACTGTCTTTCCTTGTTCTTCGTACTCTTGCTTAGATATCCACATCTGTTGGAATGTACCCTGCACAGAAAGCAAGCAAACAAACAAACAAACACACAAACAAACTATAGAATATCAAATCTATGTACTTTTATTTTCACCACAGCAGTAGCGTGTTCCCTTTTACGACATTTTAGCAGTATTTCTTGATCCAGCATGCATGCTAGGAATTACACATTATACATCCTGGGAGCGTTTCATGGAATGTCTTGTCAGTGATTTTTACTGACAACTGTTATAAGCTACTGAAATCCTTGCAAGTGATTGGCTGAGAGCAAATTTGTCAGTAAAAATCACTAACAAGATTCTTCATGAAATGCTCCCCAGCAGTAAGAACTTCAATTCATTGAAAAGTTTGAGTCCATTCCCAATATGGTATGTTGTGCCATTATCGAATAAGAGCAATTAAAATGTAACTAATCATTACAACTCTATAAATTGGCAATGCAGTCAAAATTATAGTCACTCTTTTGGGGGAAAATTGTTACTTAAATTTTTTGTTGTTGTTGCTTTTTTCAGTCATTTTGGTTCATGTCTTTATTTTTTTCAACCTACGAAAAGGAAAATTAAATGTTGCCAATTCGACAAGGACAAGCTGATTAGCTTAGAACTTAAGAAAACTCTGGGTTAAGAAGTTGGATTCAAGTGAAGGGGAAAGATAATTTCTGAGCTTCTTTATCCCTTTTCCTTCACATCCATATTATTTTTCCAATAATCATCATCATTTTATCATATGCAATATGAAATACCTATCATGTATTATCAATGATCCCCCTCCTCCTTTGTTTTCCTTGTCTTCTTCTTCCTCTTTCCTTTCTTCTTCCTCCTTCCCCTCTTCTTGAAGAATTATCAAATTAGCACTTGTAGTCCCACCTTCAAATAAATGATGGAGGTCAGCAGTGATGCCAGTAAAGACTTACCTATCCAAGAGATTGATCTTTCAACAGAGGACAAGTAGTATATCATCATATTAGGAACATTCAGTCCCATCTATATAAAAGTATGCTGGAACTTACCAGTGATGCTAATATAGAGCCCCCTATCCATGAGCTGAATCTCCTCTCTGTGGAACTGAACCTCTTCTCTGATGAACTTGTGCTAGAGTAGATCAACTTCAGCTTCATGTTCTAACCAATCAAAACACACCGTAGAAGGAAGGTAAAGACAGAATGGAAAAATTGACCATTGGGAGGGACTGTTACTAAGAGACCTCCAGAGTATTACTAGAGTAAATACACCTGGCCAATCAAAACACATGATTGGAGAAAGGTTATGACAAATAGAAAAATTGGCCATTTGAAGGGACTGTAATGAATCAAAGTTTATGGGAATATTGTAAAAGTATGTAAGCTTTGTCTCTGGCCAATACAAACAAATGGTAAAAGGGTGAAAATGACCAAAAGGATAAAGAAAGGAACAATGGGAAGGATTACAATGAATAAAGATCTCTCTGACCAATTAACAAGGCAAACGCCAAGCGTTGTCTCGCCTGCATATTGCAGTCATGAAGAGACTGCATGTCAAAACTATGCTATATGACTTCTGAGGCTGTCAGCAGTTTAGGGGGTGAATTGTGGTTCTGACAGTTTACATATGCAATAATGGTATAGGCCTACTTTATCCCTAGGAAATCAGATAACACTAAGAATGCTGTTAATACTATGAAGCTATAATTATTTCCATGCAAGTAAGGAAATGAATGTTAGTGAAAAAGAATGTAACTGATAATAATGTGAGTAAAATTGTAAAATTAAATTAATTATTAAGGTGTTATGGCAAACTTATTGTTTGAAAAATGGTATGAATTTGGTGATTCCACGTCAAAGCTATAGAAAGTTATTAGGTGTACAACATAGCACAGTGCCAGTTATGGAAAGTTCATTGACCTTTGACCTCTGACCTTATTCAAATTCAACTCATACTCAAACTTGACCTGTGCCTTCAAGAGATGTACCTCTGGTATAAATTTGGTGATCCCACCTTGAAGCTATAGAAAGTTATTGTGTGTACAACACAGCACAGTGCCAGTCATGGAAAGTTCATTGACCTTTGACCTTTGACCTTAATCAAATTCAACTCACATTCGAAATTTGACCTGCACCTTCAAGAGATGGACCTCTTGTATGAATTTGGCAATCCTACCTCGAAGGTATAAAAAGTTATTGTGTGTACAATATAGCACAGTGCCAGTCATGGAAAGTTCATTGACCTTTGACCTTTGACCTTATTCAAATTCGACTCATATTCGAACTTGACCTGCGCCTTCAAGAGATGGACCTCTGGTATGAATTTGGTGATCCCACCTTAAAGCTATAGAAAGTTATTGGGTGTACAACACAATTGTTGACGACGACGCCGACGCCGACGCCGACGCCGACAACGCCGACACCGGAAATAGTGATACCTATGTCTCGCTCCGCTACGCAGGCGAGACAAAAATCAGGATAAGAGGAAGATAATGACTAAATTTCAAAACTGACCAATAAGAGGGACTGTACTATGTTCCCATTTTACTAAGACTACTTCAGGGGCCCGTAACGCAAAGGTTTGCGATCAATCGCAAATTTAAAACAACCATTCTGATTGGTCCAGGGTCACCTTTTTGAACGAGATGTGCATGAAACAATGGTCTTGATTGGCTGCTTCAACTTTGCAATTGACTGCAAATCTTTGTGTTACAGGGCTCTTATCATTGGTATCATCCTCCTCTTACTCCTCCTCACCTTTATCAATCATATAATCATAACTATGATGGGTCTAACTTACAGCTGGTATCTTGCTCTGTAGATCTCTATGTAATCTATCTGTGAACCCTCGTAATAAACTGTTGCCGCCGGTCACAATAACATTGCTGAACAGAGCCTGCATACAAAAGGAAAACATGAGAAAAACAGAAATACTAAATTATTGCCATTCCAATCGCATTTTTCAAACGAATAATATGGATCCTACAATGAATTCTGATCTATCTGGGGGTGTTCCATAAAGCTGTTCGTAAGTTACGCACGACTGGAACATGTACTTGGGTGCTAATCTGATTCTCAATCATTTACATGTAGCACAAGAACATATCACCAGTCGTGCATAAAGTCGTGCGTAACTTACGAACTGCTTTATGAAACACTCCCCTGGTTTCACATTGGATTGGCCATTTGATTCAGTGTTTGGTATGCTGGAGTACCAACTAAAAAATTTTAAAAGTCTGTTGATTTTTTTTTTTAACGCTGTACCCTGGATACCCAAAAAACGTGTGAAAGTTATTTTCTAATGTCTTATGCAAGAAAATTTTTAGTGAATTTAAGACTTTTGTTGTCATAAAAGAAGGAAAATTAGCATTGGGATTGTTATTGGTGACCTTGCCATGATAGTTGCTATGACTACATTGCATAACTGTATTCTGATGTACATGAGATGGCGTTACATAATGGCATACCCCCAGTCACAAGATCACAGAGGAGCTATAGTTTTAATTGTGACCTCTAAATCAAGCGGTTGATATTTTGTTTTATATATACCACATCATAAGCGTGAATTCTAAAAAAGGAGTTATTTCAGACCTGGCAAACCTGAAACCCTAGAAACTGGGACAAATGGGAAGGCAGAGGTTGAAAAATAGGGACACTGCTGAGTTTCCTATACATTAGTACAGCCAGAATTTTACAAAAATAGGGACACAGTGGTTGAAATGGCTTGCTCTTTTACCAAAAATTGGGACTGTCCCTATTAAATAGGGACAGTTGGCAGGTATGTTATTTCGACAATTCAAACTGATTTTGTTGTCATTCTGCAAAAGAGAATTTTCTTCCCAATAAAAAGCAATGATATTGTGTCAATGATGTCATCAAAACTGCAGATCCCAGGTGTTGCATGTTTTCTGGGCCACCCTGTATACTTTACTGCTATTGGTACATGATATCATTATAGAATCTTGGGTATAGCATTCTTTTTGAGCCACCCTGTATAGCATATACTCTAGACACATGGTATTACAAAATAAAAAAATCTTGGCTATTGCACTTTTGGGGGCCACCCTGTACAGCATATTACTCCTGACATATGATAAAACTATAAAACAATCTTGGTTATTGCATTCTTTTTGGGCCACCCTGTATAGCATACTATACTCTTGACACAAGTTACCATTATAGAAGAACTTACTCCACGGATGTCAACATCACACAGTCCCACACTGGCTGTCACGACATGGCTCATACTTAGCATGCTGTTGCCATCAGCACCCTGCAGTGAAAGAAAGAAAGGAAGAAAGAAAGAAAAAAAGAGAGAGAGAGAGAGAGAGAGAAAGAAAGAAAGAAAGAAAGAGAAGAGAAGAAAAGAGAAGGGATAAGAGAATGGAAGAAAATAGAATAGTAAAAGAAGAAATGAGAAGAAAAAAGAAAAAAAGAGAAGAAAAAAAGAGAAAAGAAGAAAGAAAAGTGAAAGAAAAGAGAAGAAAAAGAGAGAAAAGAAGAAAAAAAAGGAAAGAATAATGGAAAAAGAAGAGAGATGAGGGAATAGAGGGTAGAGAGAAGAGAAGGAAACAATTGAAATTAGAAAAGAAAAAGAAAAAAAAGGAGAGAGCAAAGAAAAGAAATAAAAAGAAATTGAAATGAAAGGAAAGGGATAGAAAAAAAAATGAACGGAAAAGAAAAGAACATAAAAAGAAATGCCCATGTCAGATTTTGTTCAACAAAATTAAGGGGTGCTTAAGATGCCCACACGTAGTAAATGAATGCAAATCTTTACTCACGAATTTGTCATTCAGATTTCTGAATAAAGTCAATTTTATTAAAAATTTAAGGAACATGAATTAAATTTTCAAGTAAACCTCAATGACATTGTCAAAGCTTAGCTGCATAGGAAGTTTGGCACCCTGAATGTGTTGCATTTTACATATTTGCAGGGCATATAACTGATGCAACCGAGTAGTTTTAGTAGAGCCCTCCCCCCTATTCTGGCCAAATAAAATTACCTTAACCAGTGATGTATCAAAGAGCTTCTCTGGAATGCGATATCTCTCCGCACCAAACTCTCGGTTGTACCCGTTGGGAAATTCATAAACTTCAGCTGGTAACTGTTCTGCAGTCCTGTAAAAAAAAGAAGGAAATAATGGTTTGATATTTTTTTCTGTATGACAACAGTCTATACTGGTTGTACATTATTACCATAATCAAAGCACCATTACTTATATCACCTCCACGATCATCATCCCCACCACTAACACCATTACCATCCCTAACATCTTATCACCATCTCATGACCAACACCATTACCACCATCACCACCACCACTACTACCACCAACAGCACCATCATTATACAGTCATCATTAACACTTATATACCATTACCATTTTGCAGAGTTCCGTAACACCACCACCAACATCACAACACTATAACCCTGCTACCAAAACCACAACCACCAAGACCAGGGCCCCATTTCATAAAACTTGTTATCAGTAACAACTGCCAAATTTCTACGAAAAAGTTGCTCTCAGCCAATCAGATGCAAGGATTTCAGTAGCTTATAACCGTTAATGCAACTTGTTACTGATAACAAGTTTTATGAAACGGAGCCCAGAACCCTACCGCCACAAGCACCACTGCCACTATTACCACCACCACAACTCTACCACAACCACCAAACCCGCTACCACCACCACCAACACTACCACAACCATCACCACCAAACTTACTCCTCATGATATAGTGCATCCATGATCTGAAGTGTGGCAGCCTGAAAGTCCTGTATCAACAATGTTTTTTTACTTGCACATTACAACAATCACCACCAACACCCCTACCACCACTACCACTACAACAACCATCACTACTAAACTTACTCCTCATCATACGGTGAATCCATGACCTGCAGTGTGGCTGCCTGAAAGTCCTGTATCAACAGTTTATTCATGTAGTTCTTCCAAGATTTTGTGACATTGGGAAGTTCTTTCTCCTTGAAATTAGGCGGTGCACCCTCTTTTACGGATTCCTGCAGCAAGATGAAGAAAATATTATCAGGATTGCTATATCCATTCATTTTTGCATCACTCGTGTCTGGGAGACAAAAAAAAAAAAAAAAAAAAACTTAATCAGTATTGGGGGGGGGTGCTCCTCTTGAATGAATGGGCAAAACCCTCTTTTACTGATTCCTGCAGCAAAAGGAAGAAAAATAATATCAGGATTGCTATATCCATTCATTTTTGCATCACTCGTGTCTGGGAGACAAAAAAAAAAAAAAAAAAAACTTAATCAGTATTGGGGGGGGGGGGGGTGCTCCTCTTGAATGAATGGGCAAAACCCTCTTTTACTGATTCCTGCAGCAAAAGGAAGAAAAATAATATCAGGATTGCTATATCAATTCAGTTTTGCATAACCCGTGTCTGCAAGGGAAAAAAAAAACTTAATCAGTATTGGGGGGGGGGGGGATGCTCTGTATATTATTGTCCCAATGGGCAAAATCTTGGTTTCAAAAATTTGTTTACTATATTTAAAACAAACAAAAAAGCCTTTAGGCTTTACTGATTCCCAAAACAAAATAAAGAGAATTACTATCAATTTTGCATCACCTGTGTTTGGGAGAGGAAAAGAAAATTTCAGTGGTGGAGGGGAGTGTCCCTCTTGGCATTAACCCAGTGGGCATGGTAATAGGGTTGTTCCTGTATTACATCCTATGGTAATGAGAGCTTTTCAGCAGTCAGTAGCTTACAATATAAACTGATCTACATCTCATTTTAAAGGGAAAGCTCACCCTAGAAGTTTCGATATTTCAATAAAAGGAGATAAATTTGAACAGCATTTTAAAAAGGAAATGAGCAAAATCGGTCGTAGAATAAGAAAATTACACTCATTTACATTTTCTATTAAATTACTCTCAGCTCTGTAAATTGGCAACACTGATGACATCATTGTAGGGGGCTGCAATATACAAGCTCAGCTTTTCAGCAGTCCCCTCCATTACCATCCTTTTTCAGGCTCTTGTACACAGTGAACTATTAACCAATCCACTGTTAAGTTTCATTGTTTTACCTTGTACGATGCATACTTTGTATTCTGTTTATATTATGTTGGAAATGGAAAATAAAGGAAATGGAAAATAAAGGAAATGAAAAAATGAAATATGTGAGCAGGTCTTACCCCATAGTCAAAGTATGTTATGTAAAAAGCAATTCTTCTGAACATACATTGACTATGGGTGTAAGAAAATGTGAAACTTCCAAGAAAATTGAGAAAATGTGAAATTTCATGTACAAAGTGAATGGAGACCTGCTCGCATATGATGTCATCAGTGGTGCCAATTTGCAGAGCCGAGAGTAGTTTACTAGAAAATGTAAATGAGTGTAATTTTCTTATTCTTTGACCGATTTTGCTCATTTCTTTTTTAAAATGCTGTTCAAATTTATCTCCTTTTATTGAAACAGTGAAATTTCTAGGGTGGACTTACCCTTTAATGAGCTGGTGATCCCCCCTTTTTTAAAAATTGATTCCTGAGGTGAACATAGTCAAGAAAACTAGAAGTATTGCGATCTCTGTTGCCACACAACGGAAGTGTATCCCTGGCTCATTGTGAAATCTCTACTATACAATACAGTGGAAACTTGGTATAAAGAGATCTGATATAACAATATTCCTGATATAACAAGGTAATATTCCGGTCCCAGCTTTTTATATTCTTTTGTTTTTTAACCCTAATATAACAAGATTCCTGCTATAACAGGGTAATTTTGATGGTCCCAAGGACCTCGTTATACTGAGTTTCAACTGTATAACCTCCCATAAAAAAGAAGGGTTATTCCACGAAATACAACCCCCTCCTCTAACCCCCAAGCCCTATCAGATAAAACAGATAGAATAAAATCAGCTGCAAAATAGAGAATCAGCATTTTTGTGATTTTGCAAAAATTTGCATATTTCATGATCTACACATTTCCAAGTACAAGCTGTCAACCTCTCCCCTAGCTTTGTCAGTCAGAGCAATCAGGATCGAAATCAGCCAAGAAATGACAGAGAAGAAGCAAATTGATTTGAGCACATATGACCTTTGACCCCAAAATAACATTGAGGTCCCTGACTCCCTGTAAGGCATACACCATCCAGGTCAGGTTACAAATAGGCTAACGGTTTAACCCATTCGTGACAAAGGTCCACATTTTGTGGTTTGGCCTAATATCTTTTGATGCAAAGCCCTAAAAATCATACCAAATACATGAGCAGAAAGAGCAAAAAATTCTACACAAACTGTGCCCATTTTGGTTGCATCAATATTTGTTGTTTGATGCTGAAATTTTTTTAAAGGAAAATAAGCATTAAAATCCTTAAATTGGCAATGTGATAGAAAGTTTAAAATCACTGTTATCCCCTGCAAATTGGCAACTTTTTGACTTCTCATCATAATTTCTGTCAATTTATATTCATTTCAGATACATGACATTTTATAAGAAAAATGTAGTGATAAAATAAAAATGTTGGTGTTGCCAATTTGAAGAATAAAAGCTGATCAAACTAGGCTTTAAATAATTCCTGTCACGAATGGGTTAAAAGTAACCAACTCCAGTACAAACTTGCAGGTAAATTTCAACATTGTACCTCATTTGACCTTTGACCTGCATATGTGATCTTTGACCCTAAAACCTCACCTACCTTTATACTGCCAGGGGATACAATAAGCAGAGAATATAATACCATTAATTTCACCATACACTTTGGTGCCATTTGTGCTTGGGAGGGAAAAGTGAATCGACAAAAATGCCAAGTTTCTCCCCTTTTAACTGCTTAACTGACAGAATGCCAGGTAAAGTTTCTTCGAGTATACTGCAGTGTATACATTCTACCTATGCACATAATGAAAGTGACTGGCACACTTTGACTCAAATCTTGACAAAAATGGAAAGAAATCAGGGCCCTGTTTCATGAAACTTGTTATTAGTAACAACTGCCACATTTCTATGATAAATTTGCTCTCAGCCAATCAGATGCAAGGATTTCAGTAGCTTATAACACTTCTTGCAGCTTGTTATTAATAACAAGTTTTATGAAACAGGGCCCAGAGCACCATGATTGCTTTCTATGACTTATAAAACAACATTTTAATTAGTAATTGAAAGCAATCTCATGCTATACAAAGAGGATGCTAATATGCTTTTAACCCATTCGTGACAGAGGGTCCACATTTTGTGGTTTGGCCTAATATCTTTTGATGCAAAGCCCTAAAAATCATACCAAATACATGAGCAGAAAGAGCAAAAAATTCTACACAAACTGTGCCCATTTTGGTTGTGTCAATATTTGTTGTTTGATGCTGAAATTTTTTAAAAGGAAAATAAGCATTAAAATCCTTAAATTGGCAATGTGATAGAAAGTTTAAAATCACCGTTTTCCCCTGCAAATTGGCAACTTTTTGACTTCTCATCATAATTTCTGTCAATTTATATTCATTTCAGATACACGACGTTTTATAAGAAAAATGTAGCAATAAAATAAAAATGTTGGTGTTGCCAATTTGAAGAATAAAAACTAATCAAATTAGGCTTTAAATAATTCCTGTCACGAATGGGTTAAGGGAATGCTTGAAACTACATGTAATAGCCCATGTGATCTTGAAGCAAGGTACACGCTGTAATTTGCCCCAAAACAAAGCAAGAAAGTGGCATGGCATGAGATGTGGCAGATCAAATCTTATGTGAAATAGTCTAATCAAACATTTTTAACAAACAAATCAAAACAAAAAAGCATCAAAAAACAACAAAGCAATAAAGAGGAAACCAAGCTCCACCTTAGGTGATTACAAAATTATGAAATTGAAACATACTTCACAGCCTATCAATAACTTCCTTGATTCCTTCACATGATTTTTTTTTTCACCTTTAATTGCTGGTTGTGATCGACTTGCAAACTTCTACTATATTAAGATCACATTATTTCCCGCACTTGCAAAAAGAGGAAACTTTATAAAAAGTAAAGTGCAAAGTCATTTGACAATCACTGAAGCTCTGGTTACACACTTAAATTCAAAGCATTGCAAGAAAGAACAGTTGATTTGATTTACTTTCATTATGCAATGTCTTCAGAGATCCTGTTTAACAAAAGTGCTTGAATTACCCTAAAGAGACCTCCAACAGTACATTAGGTAGATGAAATGGACTTTTGCAAACCATCCTCAATAGAATTTTGGAATCGCTCTGTTTGATGTTCACACCAGACAATATCTATTGCATTTTTATGCAGTGCATAGAAGTGAAGAACTGGAGGCTCAAACAGGTTTTTTGCAAAGCATGATGACAGCAGGGTCTGGAATTGGGAGTTGCTTAGGAGCCAAAGATGACCTACAGAGCTGATATGCATACCAAGCTCTCTCTACCTCCGTTACCCAGATGCCAACTAAAAAAATCTGACTGCAAGTTCATGTAGATTTGTGAAGTACCCTGTCAATGATCATCAAAAACCGACTTTGGCAACTGAAGCAATTGCCTAGTTGCACAGCTGGGAACCTATTCAAAAGTTCCATGAGAGCCCTGTGATAGCTATTCGACTGGTGCGATTTATGGACGTAAGTGCTGATGTGGTCAGTATGATATCATCCCTCTTTGCTGGTGCTGAACTATGAAATTCTTCAAGCACGTAGACACTACAGGAGCAATTTTGTATGTTGTGACTTGCACAGCTGCACAAAAGTGATTACTACCATATTTATGTCCAGGACTCTTTCTCTAAAGCAAATGATCCCTATTTTTGCTTGTAGATAATGTCACTTTTACAAAAATTGCTCTTAATGCATGCAGATAGTCATCTCTACTAAACATTAACTGATAAACTATTCTTCAGAACTTTCAACAAGAACATCATTTATGTTCACGAGTGATATATCACTCTGTGTAAGTCATCAAAAGGCAGAAGGCACAGTTTCGAAGTTCGCACAATACAATAAAAAACTTGCCTTTGGTGAGTTAAAAAAGACACTTGCCGTTACCTTTGGCTGTTTGGAAGTGAACAATATATTTTTTTATTCAGTGGTGACACCACAGAGACCATCATGGTGAAGTTCAGAACATCTTGCACAGCCTCAAGGGTTCCCTTCTGTCTATGGATTGTGTACGCCATGCCCTTGCTCTCTGGAAGATGGTTTTTGCGGAATGTATCGGGCGATTTGAGCTCTGGTTCACCCAGTGGATGCCAGCTGCAAAACACAAGCTTCGGCACTAAAGCCACCTGTACCCACCTGGACTTCAAGTCTGTTCCTCAAGATCTACCAAGCAACACAGTGATGCTTGATCTGTCCTTTAACAAGATTGCATACCTGTTCAACAGATCTTTCATCCATCTTCCAGATATTACTACCTTAGGGCTTGGATACAATGGTCTCTTAAGAATAGAAAATGGTGCCTTTGAGTCTCTGGTCCACCTCAGAGAATTAAACCTTCAAAGAAACAGATTAGTTTCTGTTCCTTCCGATTTGTTCGGTATGAATCGTCTCCTTGCTGTGCTCATTCTAGGTAAAAACAGACTGACTTCTTTCCCTAATGATGCTTTGCCAGGGTCTAACAGTATCACCACACTTGATATAAGTAATAACAACATTTCCTTAATCAATCCCCGTGACTTTGCACCCCTTCAGAACTGTTCATTGGAAAAACTGTATTTAGGAAGCAATGCCTTACATAGTCTTCCTCTCGATGTGTTCTCATACTTGAACAACGTGTCAACATTGGATCTTTCGAAAAACTATTTTCCTACACTTAACACTTCCGATATTTTAGGAAATGATGTTATCACGACTCTTTCCTTGGAATCCTGCAAAATACATAAAATAATCCCACTGAACAGGTCACATGTCTCTCTAAGAAAAGTGGGTAAAATCTTTACATTAATTCTAACATCAAATGTAATAAGCAACATCCCTGATTTCGCATTTTGGGGTTTAAATCAAACAAAAATGGTAGTGCTTCACAATTGTCAGGTTGCTACAGTATCAAATAGGTCTTTCTGTGGATTAGATCACTTGATTCACTTAGATTTATCTTACAATAGCCTAACCACCTTAAGCTTAGATATGTTCTCCTGCAATAACATGTTACAGCAATTAAAGCTTCAGGGGAACAAGATCGCAAGTCTATCCACGGGCATAGTACCAAGTCTACCTTTACTGCAACAACTAGATCTGGCACACAACAATATCAAGGACATTGAAGGTATCAGAAATATAACATTTCCTTCATTGGAATACATTGATCTTTCTTATAACAGATTCACGAAGATTGGGAAGAATTTACTGTTGAGTTTCATTCATCTTAAAATACTGAACATGTCCAACGGTGACATCTCTACTACATATTCCCCCAAGGCATTCATAAATCTGAGATATCTTGAAGAACTGTACCTAACCCACCAACATCACCAGATAATTAATAAGGCTTTTCGTTACTTAGAGCCTCTACGTATATTGGATTTATCATTTGCATCAATGAGAGTAATCTCCAAACACCAATTCACGAATACTTCATCTCTTTCTAGGCTGATTATGCGGGAAAACAGTTTGTACAGTAAAGATTTGTACATAAGGAAGAGTAACACCTCGCTGTTCCGGGGGCTTGTCTCTTTGGAACGCCTTGATCTACGGCGGAATAAGCTTGACATGTTAGCAGCGGGTACTTTTGACCCTTTGAAAAAACTACATATTCTTTACCTGTCCCAGTCATCAATCAAGATCCTTGAGTTAGGGGTATTCGACAGTCTGGTTGCACTCACAACACTGGATCTTCGTGACAATGAGATCACAAGGATACCTGCACGGTTGCTTCAAACGCACCGCCAGCTTGCAGTTCTCTTTTTAACCAACAACAAAGTAACATCAATCCCCAGGACTCTTTTCAATGGCACCTCCTCTCTGCACAGTCTGTACATCCAAGAAAACAAGATCACCACAATACAACCAGGGACTATGTTTCCAACAGACTTGACTCTGAAACTGCATGCTTCAGGAAACCCTTTTACCTGTACATGTAATCTAGGTTGGTTTATCCAGTGGCTCCGTTCTGGCAACGTTGAACTTATTAATCCAAATAAAACACTCTGTTCACCCTCTTCCATTGAAGAAGTAGTGAATTTGCCTATCCTTTCCTTCAACCATAACCATTACTGCAGCATCAACATTGTAATGATCATTTGTGTATCCTTTTCAGCTTTTCTGGTAGGGGTTGTTTGCCTGGTGGCTTACAGAAAGCGATGGTGGTTAAACTACAAATTCTTCCTCCTGAACCTAGCAATCTTTGGCTATGAGGAAATTAACCAGGACTTTGATGCCCAAGACTATGAGTACCAGCTGAACATCATGTATCATGAAGATGACCAGGAGTGGGTGGACCAGATCATGAAGCCAATCCTACAGGAGAGGTTTCCGCATCTCCAGAAAGTGGTCTTCGGCGACAACAACCTCCACCTTGGCATGTTCTACATCAACGCCCTTCATCACGCAGTTGACAACAGCTTCAAGACTGTCCTGTTGATCAGCTACAACTCAGTGGATGATGCTTGGTTCCTCACCAAGCTGCGTATAGCCCTAGAGAATCTTAACGACACCAGACTGGACAAGGTCATACTGGTATTCCTTGAGGACATCCATAATGAGAACCTCCCTTACTTGGTTCGGTTGTTCCTGAGTAAGAACAAACCTTACATGGTGTGGACAGAGGACGAAGATGGTCAGGAACTCTTCTGGGCTCAGTTTAACAAGAGCATGAGAACAAATAGGGCTCTCAATAGTGTTATTCCTATCTAAAATTAATATTCTCATGAACGAAGAAGTAAATTCATACCAAATATCCCCCCTTTCATATCACAAAATAATGGATTAGAATGTCTCCTGCGCAGCTATCTGGAAAAGCTGAAGACAGAAAACTAGAACATGTATCTTAGCTCAAGATATATCTTGGGGAAATATTTGACACGGTTCTAGGACAACTCCCCCGGGAGGACAACTCCCCCGATACGATTCCCACCTGACAACTCCCCCTGGAGCACGGTTCCCTTGGAGGACAGCTCCCCCGAGGGCAACTCTCCCTGGAGAACACTTTTCCCGGATGACAACTCCCCAAGGACAGCTCCCCCAGTCCCCGGGGGAGTTGTCCTCCCGGGGGAGTTGTCCTGATACGATTTGACACATATGTAGATTTCTATATGAAATAAGCTGCACCTTGGTGATAATTAGTCGGTTAGACAGTCCTAACCTAGAAAAGTTTTGAAGTTTTTTCATTGATTTAGGTTCATATGTAGTTTGTGAACATTTTCAGCTTGGCTGCCCAAACAGCAACCTTGAGCAATTTGCATAATTTGCATAAATCTGTATGCGTATAGGTTTTACAGCGCAAAGACAACTTACACAGAACGTTCAAACTGAACTACGTGCCAATTGTGTATGTGCGGTGATACGGAACTTTAAAAGCGTTGTCAGTCTTGTGAATTCATCCTTTAATGAAACGAAACAACCTTAATACACACAATCAGATATGGATGCACATCCAATTAGGGGTTTGTGGGACATGAAAATCATTTCAGTGTTATTTTTATAATTAGAAATCACGTTTTTGTACTAAGCATCATGTTGATATCAACTTAATATCTGTAAACAACCATGAGTGTACATTTTTGCACCTAGAATGAGAGTAGGCCTGCTCCTAATGAACTGGTATTAATGTGCGCAGGCAGGTTGGCAGCCTTCTTGTATTGTTTTAGTTCCTTTGGGTGAGCCTCTTCATGTAATATTAGCCGTATGGATCAAATCAAAGTTATTTGAACACCCTAACACCACAAGTATGTTTCCAATTCAATTACAAGCACATTTTAAAAAGATGTTGCTTTTTTTTAAAAAAAATATGATACGATTGTTGCAGACACAGGGTGTATAATGATGTGCATACATGTATGTATCTATTTAATTATAAGACTTTGTATTTTGTTAAAATGCTAGAGCCCAAATATTTTCAACCACTGATATGTGATGCTGTGCGTGAACGCTACTTAATTCCGACTAGAATATGGCTGCAGTAAACTTTTTTTTATAAAGATGGGCCTAAACGAAGAATATACACCGCTGTTAGTACCATTCTTAATGAATGTTAGACCAAGTTTTCAAGACATTTAGATAACAAAGTTGACATTTTCTTGATTTTCAGTACTAAACCCTGACCTGTAATTGCAAAAATATGTTTAAACTCTATTCTACATCCCTACAAACCCCTATTTTATGGAAGTATCACACATCAGTGTACCCCGTTTCGTTTCATCAAAGGTTGAATTCACAAGATTGACAACGCTATTTAAGTTCCGTATCACCGCACATACACAATTAGTATGTAGTTCAGTTTACATATTTTGTGTAAGTTATCTTGGGTGGCATATCCTTTATCCATACAGATTTATGCAAATTATGCAAATTGCTCAAGGTTGCTGTTTGGGCAACCAAGCTGAAAATGTTCATAAACCACATAGGAACCTAAATCAATGAAAAACATCAACGGTAAGAACTTTTCTAGGTTTGTAAATTGTCAAACCGACTAAATGGAGAAAATCTGAAATTTTGTATAGAAAAAAAATTGAGAATTGTCCAAAAACACCTGCCATTTATTGCCAATTTGAAGATTGCTTTAGAAAGTAAATCATGACTTCAAACTTCCATAAATTTCTCATTTCATAACCAATTCTGATTTAACATTTTTTGAACTGCTTCTCTCTATACTCTCTTTTCATTAATCAATTCTTCATGCATTGACCTGTAAACTCCCTGTGCGGTGCATTATTTTAGCAGCGGACACTTATCTGGGTTTACAGGGTCTCTGTGATTAATAGAGGGCTATAACTTTTCACCTGAACATTTTGTAGGAAAATGATGTGTAGCAAACTTGCAGAGTTTTTCAAGGGCTTTCTTAATTCATTTTATATACTAGTGTGCTTTGTCTGTATAATACTCATTTTCGTACACACATTACTCTAGTCTTTCCAACAAAAACTTAATCACTTTTGGGGTGGCTTCTGTATCAGTGGCAGGTGTTTTTACATGTTTACAGGCCTCCCAGAAATCCTATTTCGAGGCCACTTTGGAGAGGGGCACTTTTTCACAGAGGCCAGGTGGCAGAGGGCACCAAGGCCACACAGGGGGGCACCACAGCCACTTTTTAGGAGGCATGTAATGAATTATTTATTGGTGTTTTTTTTTTTTTAAAGTGGGGGGGGGGGGGGGGGGGGGTTTCTGTAGTACAGTGTAGGCCTACGTCAGTTTCATTATTAAACCGGTACAAATTATTTACAAAAGAAACAACAAATTATTCACAATGCACAAGTCTGAATGCAACCTTAGAATGATATATCAAAGCACAAATCTCAAGAATTTTTGTTGTAATGTACATAATTCATGTGCAACCATTTTATTATCTGCCAACATTTGAAAATGAAAATTATTTTGCCATATCATGATCACTGATGTAGTCTTGTAGATCTAATGTTAGGCCTACAAAATATTTGTAAAATCTTAAATCTTAAATGCAGCAATAAATAATACTGACCAGATATAGCTAATCACAGATAGATTAAGATATATCTCTCAATGTAGTTAAAGATTAAAAAAAAAAAAAATAGCCTCGGTAATGTCTCGTTGAAGCACAAAGCTTGCATCGCCACACCACCAGTAATGAAGAAGAGCTGGGCCGCTAGTGCTGGGGAAGAAGTGGTGCTGTTGCCTCCAAAAGTAACTGATTTCAGGAAGAAGTTTAACATCAATTGGATGAGAAAAAAAGCCAATTTTGATATCACCTGAATCATGGAAAAATGGCAATACACTTGGTTAAAACTTATTTCTGCAAGCCACAATTACTTTTTGAAGGCCAGAAGGAGATATTCAGGGTTGTGATTTCAGACTCCGAAATCCAGGATCGTTGCAGACAGCTTGTGCATACTTTGTGTATCAGTGTGTATGCTGTGTGAGTGTGTGTGTGTATTGGCAGCAGCACACAGCTAGCTACACCAATGCAAGCAGCAGTGCAGTGCAGTCCAGGCCGGCCAGCCAGGCAGGCTTGGCTCTGACCGGCTGCATGCATGCACAAACACTAGCTCATCGCATCAGATGCGATGATTTGCAAAAACATTATCATTTTTAGTTTTATGAGATTGGAGATAGTTTTACTCACCAAGAAAAAGTGTAGACTTTAAAAAAGGGCACATTACATATAAGAAAAGGCCATATTTACGAGAAAAAAGGGCACCTCGGCCAAATGAAAAAGGGCACAATTTTAGTGGCCGTAACTTGAAGCAAAGGGGAGAAGGGCATCACGGCCAGTAATGAGGGCATCGACGGCCATGGCCGTCGATGGCCGTCGATTATTTTGAGGCCTGTGTTTATATGCACAAATAATTGAATAAGTTTTCTAGAGTCAGTAGTGATACCAAAACCAATATAATATGTCAAGAAAAGCCTAAACAAAAGGGAAAAATGAAAAGGGAGTGAATTTGGACCTTAACCCATTGGCAGAGCCTTTGTGAAGTGTGCTTCTTTCACAATAGGTGGTTGTCACTCATTGCTCACAACAATAAAGCAGACTTTCTGGGTATAATATGATGTCCCAGGAGGCAATAAGTCTCCATCATCACTGATTTAAAAATTGAATACCTCTATATCTACAGGTACAAGCATACATTGCGCAAACAATCCATACTCGTTACGGGACATAGGGGTTCCATTAGGAAACCACATAGTTGTGCAAAAATGTGAATGAAACAAGTCCGAGGGTGTGCACTGGTGAGAACGAAACACACAGAGAGTTAAAATACATTTGTCTCCAGGGTTTCCTATTCCTTTAATTTAGGATGTTCTCCACGTATAGTCTGTTTTACATGCACTTACACTATGAACATGACGGACAAAGAAAGTGGACAAAATAAACAACCTCTCATTCTACCCTTCACAATGGTTCTGATAGTCAAAAGAACGTCCCTTCATAGCTATTATGTTTAATCAGAAGTTCCAGGTGAATATGCATGTGACACTTGTTCCGCATATTTCAGATAATAGCAGTGAAGGGACGTTCTTTGGACTACCAGAACCATTGTGATGGGTAGAATGAGAGGTTGTTTATTTTGTCCGCTTTCTTTGTCCATCATGTTCATAGTGATAGTATAAATGAGTTGTGAATCAGTGAACTTTGGGACCCTTACCTTTGACGCTATCCTGTAGGCTGGGACGATATCTATCCTCTCATCCTCAAAAAACTCTTTACACTGCATGGTGATGAAGTCACCACCCAATGGACTCTTCACAATGGCTGTAAGATATTTAGATAGTGAATACATGAATATTCAGTTGAATAGAAATTATGTCATGAATATTCAGATTGCATTCTAATATGGAATATAAATGTGTTAAGAATATGCAGATTAAAACATATTTACATTGCATTTGGATAAAGACTCCAATCAAAGAACTCGTAACAATGGTTGTTAGATATTAGACGGTGAAAGCATGAATATTCAGTGGAATAGAAATTTATGTCATGAATATTCAGACTGCATTCTGATGTCTCCACCCAATCTATCCTCTCATCCTCAAAGAACTCTTTACACTGCATGGTGATGAAGTCACCACCCAATGGACTCTTCACAATGGCTGTATGATATTTAGATAGTGAATACATGAGTATTCAGTTGAATAGAAATTATGTCATGAATATTCAGATTGCATTCTAATATGGAATATAAATGTGTTAAGAATATGCAGATTAAAACATATTTACATTGCATTTGGATAAAGACTCCAATCAAAGAACTCGTAACAATGGTTGTTAGATATTAGACGGTGAAAGCATGAATATTCAGTGGAATAGAAATTTATGTCATGAATATTCAGACTGCATTCTGATGTCTCCACCCAATCTATCCTCTCATCCTCAAAGAACTCTTTACACTGCATGGTGATGAAGTCACCACCCAATGGACTCTTCACAATGGCTGTTAAAGATATTAGATAGTGAATACATGAATATTCAGTTGAATAGAAATTATGTCATGAATATTCAGATTGCATTCTAATATGGAATATAAATGTGCTAAGAATATGCAGATAAAAACATATTTACATTGCATTTGGATAAAGACTCGAATCAAAGAACTCGTAACAATGGTTGTTAGATATAAGACGGTGAAAGCATGAATATTCAGTGGAATAGAAATTATGTCATGAATATTCAGACTGCATTCTGATGTCTCCACCCAATAATGAACTCTTCACAATGGCTGTAAAACATAACAGAGCATGCATGAATATTCAAGGACAGAAATTTATGTCATGAATATTCATGCATAGAAATTTATGTCATGAATATTTAGATGTAGTCTATTACATTTTGATGTCTCCACCAAATCAACTCTTCGATGGCTTGTAAGACGACATGTAACAGAGCATTCATGAATATTCAACAGTACAGAAATTAAAATTCAGATGCAAATGTAGACATTTGAATGAAGCCTCCAATCAATGGACCCTTAACAGTTGCAAGATATGTTAGTAAAAATATGAATATTCTACAGCATAGAAATGTATGTCATGAATATTCATATGTGAAATATTTACTAACATTGTATGTGGATGAAGCCTCAATTAAATGGACTCTTTACAATGGTTGTATTAAGGATAAATATGAATATTCAATGTACATGTATAGAAATTCATATGATGAATATTTAATAGAATGAATATTCAGATGTACATATCATTCACAATGCATGGCTAATGAATTCTCCTCCTAATGAACTCTTCACAATAAGTATACGTTGAGACAGTACACATAATGAATATTCAAAATTTTAAAAAATGTAATTGTGAACTAAAATCTGATTCAGGATAGCTGTCATAATGTGCATCTTTATAGGGTTTTTTTTCTCATCTCAAAGACAATATATTTTTTTATGACAAAATAAAACCAGATGGAATGTGGTACACGTATATTGAAAATAGACATCGAAAATGGAAAGTTTTGTTGAAACAGCGATATCGTAATTGTTGTGATGTCGGTGTCTGGAGAATTGTAACTGATCAACAATAAAAACCAGTATAAATGAGGATGATGGCCATATCCTCATATGGAAAAATATTGTAAAATAGAAAAATTGATTTTTCATTGTTACATGCAATATGTACTTGTGAAATCTCTCCCACAAACATACTGAAGAACAACTAATGGTTAAAAAGTATTAATTGTCTGTAAATAAAATAAAATGAAATGAAGATGAATGCATGGGAACTTGATCAATGATTTTTTTATTTTGTTTCAAGTACTCTGTATTCTGTTCTCTCTTTCAGAGACATTGAAGAACGGCCACTGGCTGAAATAACCCGTTGCCTACTGAATTTGGGTTGCCCCTGTATCAAACCTATGGGAATTAGAGAATTCAGTAATCAACGGGTCAAGTAGTCAACGGGATAAAGAGAACTTCAGTTCTGGGAGGAGGTTAAAATCATTTGTGAGCTTTCCCAGTCTCTAATACCAGGGTGTGTTTCATAAAGCTGTTCGTAAGTTACGAACGACTTTACGCACGACTGGTGATACCTTCTTGTGCTACTTGTAAATGAATGAGAATCTGATTAGCACCCAAGAACATGTTCCAGTCGTGCGTAAAGTCGTTCGTAACTTACAAACAGCTTTATGAAACACTCCCCAGGTGTCCCAGAAAAAGTGGCAGATTTTCAGTACATTGTTTTCAAAAAGTATATAATTTTTCTACGTCATTGGGTCAAACATCTTCTACTGAAGAGAATGATACCAAGATCATTGAATTTCATGAAGTAATTTTGATTCTATGGCCGTTTCTTAAAATACAGTCATTTCCAAATTTCATCTGTTTTTGCCGACCGATTGGTATTTTGTCAAAAATGGCCTTTCATAATATGATGTCTGAGGGAAGCCCATTGATGCGTGTTGATAACAAAACAGCCCTTATGAAAGGCCATTCCTGACACAATTCTGCTCTTATCTGTCGCAAAAATCTTGCAAACTTTTAAGATGACTGTATTTTAAGAAACGTGCTTAGAATCAAACTGACTTCACCAAATTCAATGATCTTGGTATCATTCTCTTTGATGGAAGATGCTTTACCAACTGACGTAACAATATTACAAACATGTATCTTCATGTACATTTGGGGGGCAAAGTAATGAAAATCCGCCGTTTCACTTTTTCTGGGACACCCGTTATATGCCAGTTTGGAAAAAATATCATAGTGGGAATGCTCCCTGATGAGGCTTACTCTTTAAATGCCCTAGTACATGAAATATGACAAGAAATGGCTTGAAAATTCTGTCCAAAAATTAACAATTGTGTGTAATCCCATATACACATTTCTGTATCAGTGTACATATATGTGATTTTTTGCATCTGACTTGAGTTCTTATCCTTTCAATGATACCAAAATGTCAGGTATACACCAATCAACCTTATCCAGTACCTTTGGAACATTTTCTTTATTCAATTGTGTGACCAGAACTCCAGTTTATCTTTAAGTGTAAGAAATAAAACTGTCAAACTTGCTTTAGTGACCAGCTGTATACAGAATGTATAGTTGCACTTGAAACATGTATTAACCCATAGACGTACAAGCCTTTACTATGATTTCCATCGATCACTCAAAAAGTACACACCTTCCCGCCGGCAACGCTAGTCTCATCCTATTTTTAGCCCTTGGCATCTGCATTTTAGTTGAAGGGTCCGCGCTCAAGAAAAGGATTTTATTCATTGGGGAAAAAAAATGCCATCACGTATCTCTTCATTTTCTGTGTCTTGTCAATAGAATGAAATAATTCAAACATCTTAGCACTCTACTCTGTTCTTCATATAGTGCAATATATCATTATTGTCCATTCATTTTCCAAACCTATTGCATGTTTCACCCCCATACGATCATGGAATCTCCCATCCACGAAAAAGTCCAGACGGCAGAGTTTATTTCTCACAAAGGGATCAGACAAATACGTCAAAAGTATGATCATAAAAATGTAGAATTATAGAATGGATTGTTGTATTATTTGAATTTATTTACATGAAAAATGAATAGGTATGTACATGCAATCATGTTTTGATTTATACATAATGCAAAATCAATGAAATCCGAAAGTTTCACCCCCCTGAAAGAAATAGAACAACCCACACTGCGTATGCAAATTTTAGGACAATGACATACGCTTATCACTTTCCCGCCCGATAACAGACATTGTGCAGTGCAGTGAATGTGTATCGTGATCTGAACGAAGCATGAATGTGTAGTCTTGTCTTCTAAACCTTTCAAATGTATGTAAGCATTTTTAGAGACATGTTATTTAGGCAAATATTGTAATAAGAAATTTGAGCAAGTGACAAAGTTGTCTGAATTGGATTCGACATTCAAATGAATGAAAATACATCAAAACTGTAATAACGAAGCTTATTAGAATAAATAGTAAGTGAATAATTACTAGAAATAAAGACTAGCGACCCCAGCTAGATCAAGCTCCTAGGCCAGGCCACGTGCACAGTACACAGGGCCAGCTGCATTGTGTTTACAGATTTTTGGTGGTGTTTATCGAAATGTTATCTCCTGTTTATAAACAAATTCGGTCTTGGCCAGCCAGAAAATAAATTGAGATGATAAGAAGAGAGGTTGAGAATGGGAAACAAGGCCTGAATTATGAATCAGATTTGTAGCAAGTGTTCCTCTCCCCATTTTTTCCCCAATAGCGATACACTGTCTCTATCATCAAAGAGGAAGAGAAATTCAGGGGGAAAATTTTGGAAGAGAAGTAGAATTGTTTTTGTGATTGTCTTTACTAGGATAAGGGGGGATTAGGGGTGGCTATTTATATTTTTCATAAATGGCAAAGCCATATCGTCTAGGTGTTGGAATGCATGGCCACCAGCTTGGTGCAGGTGCAGACATTCAGGGCACTGATTCACGATGTCGATGAAAAAATGATGTACGAGACATAACACAATTTCATGTTATATTTTCATTCTCAATGGGAACACAACAACGAGGAAAGAGAATAAACACATTTAGGAACTGTATTTCCCAGATGTATCAATAATTTGGCTACTAAAAATAGGATTGCAGAGATTGAGACCAAATTCGCTCGGTTGTTTACACTCACACTTCACAGTCAAACGTACGGTATACACGACACGTAAGTAGTGCATCCAACACACACACACAGGTCACAGCATGGCGCTGCACAAATAAAACAGATTATTGGTTTAGGCGAAATTTAGGCTAAACCATGGAAAATAAACAACAAAGGAACACAATTTTCCGTAAAGAAATAAAGATACATCACATGACAGTTATTCACAGTGACGACATAAGGGTGTAGAAGCAAAAATAAAAGCAGAAACGACAGGGGAAAAATCACACACTGACGTAGTCAAACTAAAAACTGTTGCGCTAGTGCAGTGCACAGATCAACGTCGCATCAAAGTCAAAGAAACACAATGCTCAACCACAACTCACCAAAACTCCACTAGACAAAAAAATCAAACGCTAATATATCCACAGAAAGTAAGAATTATCCTGAACAAATGTTTAAATGGATGTAAATGAATGAAAAAATGATGAGACAATGCAAATAAAGGGTGAAAACTAGCTTCCCTGCGTATCGCAGAGCCAAACTGGTGGCCATGTTCGAGTCCCAGTCAGACAATATTGCGATCGCAAATATCGATAATAGGGGATTTCCCGGGATACGCGCGGTTTCTATGCAGCGACGTCAACATTTTCCAGGCTCGTACGGACTCAGAGTGAAATGTCCAATTGGGGCCTTTCTAAAATGAATAGCTCAGCATGCAAATTTATTCATGAGGTATGAGAGGTACCTCCTGATTGGCCAATTTTCGCTCTTTCATCCTGTCCAGGTCCCAGGTCATGGGAAGGCCTAGTTTTCTCACAACACCCAAAACGTCGCCTTTAGGCGACGCTGTACGTCTATGGGTTAAAGAAACCTGTACACAAAGATTGGTCACCGGCTCATAAAGACTGTTTTGTTTTGTGTCTCACTTGGGTGGTCTTTATTCACAGGTTTTATACACATGTTTAACTGTAACAATGAAGAGACAATGAATCAAACCCAACTACCATTGAACAATGCACAAACCTGATTGGTTAACATAGCCTTCGTATACAGGCACCGCTGTGGTGTGAGTTGCTCCGCTGTCTATTACCAAGCCAGTTGCTCTTCCATTGGCAAAACTGCACAAAGTGACTGGTTAAGGAGACTAATTTCAAGGCCTGTACTCCTTAAAGTGGGTACCCAATGCTGAAACAATGTTAGCTCATTTAAAAGAGCATGATTTTGTTAGCAGGAAATGATCTGCCTAAAGTTTTTTAAAAAGTTGTGTTGCCAAGGAAACCTCCAAATGTTGTAAGATTTCGGGATATTTTTGACCCCTCAGCTGTGACCCAGTTTCAACTGGGTACCCACTTTGACGTCAAAATGACGTCAAAGTGGGTACCTTGTCGCGCAATTCGAGCAAAATGATATAACCCATTCATGACAGGAATTATTTAAAGCCTAATTTGATCAGCTTTTATTCTTCAAATTGGCAACACCAACATTTTTCTTTTATTGCTACATTTTTCTTATAAAACATGTATCTGAAATAAATATAAATTGACTGAATGTATGATCAGAAGTCATAAAGTTGCCAATTTGCAGGGAAAAATGGTAATTTTAACATTTTCATTGCATTGCCAATTTAAGGACTTTAATGCTTATTTTCCTTTAAAAAACATTTCAGCATCAAACAACAAATATTGATGCAACGAAAATGGGCACAGTAAGTGCAGAATTTTTTGCTCTTTCTGCTCATGTATTTGATATGATTTTTAGGGCTCTGCATCAAAAGTTATTAGTCCAAACCACATAATGTGGACCTCTGTCACGAATGGGTTAATGAGCCAATAGTAAAAGAGAGTTTTGCCAAAAGTGGCGGAAACAAACACAAATATATAATTTGCACTAACTTCATAGAATTGATGGATCCACATCATTTTGCCACTGGAAGGCAGAAAAGATCATTTTTGCCTGAGCGGATGTTTGTCTGCTTCATATACCGTTCATTTGTACACATAAAAAAAAATGTTGGGGTTTGACCCATGATATGTGAACAAGCCACGCATACAGAGCTGGGGTGTTTCACAAAGAGTTAAGTTGGACTTAAAGTCGCACTTACATTCTTAGCTGCGTGCTGTATGTTACGCATCACCACATGGGTCAGATCATGCTCAGGGGATGCATGCTACTTGGAAGTCTATTAATGAGATTACCCATTAAATACCAAATGCTCATTGTTGCTTAAGCATGACTCTAAGTTCAACTTAACTCTTTTGTGAAACACCCCCAGGTTACACCTAAGCAATATGAAAAACGAAATCAAGGTTTCCAATCAATTATGAAATACGTTTTCAAAGCGTGAAAGGATACGCAGAGAGAACAGGACTCTTGCAGAGAAAAAGGGCAGGAATGTTGTAATGCTCAAACATCAGTTCCGTCAGCTTCTCCCTCTTCTGACGAATGTTCCACTAAGAAAAGAAAAACAAGCAAAAAACAAAAACAAAACATAGAGTCAAATAGTTTATATATTCCATTACATCACTGCATTAACAATCAATCCATTTTAATGGTAGCATGGATTTAACCGATTCATGACAGGATTTATTCACAGCATAATTTGTTCAGATTTTCTTCTCCAAATTGGCAAAACCGATATCTTTTTTTTTTACTGCTACACTTTTCTTGTGAAAAGTCATGTATCTGAACTGAATATACATTGACAGAACAAGAAGAAGTCTGAACTGAATATAGAACTGGCAGAAATGAAAAGTTAGAAAGTTGCCAATTTCCATGGAAAACAGTGATCTCCAACTTTTCATCACAAAGCTAATATTACTATATCAGTGTTCATTTTTCATTAAAATTCATTCAGCCTCAAACGACAAATAGTGACACAACAAAATGGGCATTTTCTAGCTTTTTCTGTTCATAAATTTGGTTTGTTTTTTTAGGGCTATGCATCAAAGGTTACATTATGTGGACACTCTCTCAGAAATGGGTAAAAAAAGGGATACGAAAGTTGAACAGTACCCTTTTATGCAACAGGGCACTGATCTGTAAAGTAAAAGGAGAGTGTCATATACTTACCGCAGGTTCAGCCATGAGTACAGGATGTAAGCTGGGGTCTGACTTGATGTATTTCTTGTAGGCATGGTCTAAAACAGCTTGAAACATGTCCCAGTCTTCAACTGAAGGAAGAGATATAGGAACAAGGTGCTACAGTTCTATTAACCCGTTGAACACGATTTGATTTCAGTATAATACACATTTCCCATAGACCCTAGCCCGAGTTATATCGGGCATAGGGCTCAACGGGTTAACCACTACAAACCGTTCAAAGCAACTCTATATATTTAAATTTCAATTCAGTCTTTATTCATCCTCCAGTAAAAAAAAGCAACAGACAAACATACAACAAATACATGTACATGTAGGACATTTTAAAACTATAAAATACTAAGTAAACATGAATAAGAACAAAATAGGAAAATAAAAGGGAACATCGGATAAAAGGCTCCCAGGATTGACAATTATAGCATGAGGAATGATTAACATACATATCAAAACATATGACGGAGGGACAAAATTAGGAAAGGAAATCAGGGTTGTTGGGGACGAAATGAATCCTACCAGTTACTAAATGTATTAACCCATAGCAGTACAGAGCTTTCTTGAGGTGTAAATTAATCATCTTCAATCCTCAAATTGGCAATACAAATTATTTTTTTCCCATGTTTACATAGCTTGGAAAAAATAAATATGGATATAACATAAACCAAAATGAAATATAATTGTAAAATTGAATAAGAAACTGCCAGTTTGAACAAAGAAATAGTGATTATATATTATTCACTCATTGCCAATTTAAAGAGTTTAATGATTTGTTACACTTAAACTGCTCTAATCCAAGAACGCCACACCATACAGTGATGGGAATGGGTTCAAATTTGTCAGTGCATTTTTCTCTTTCTGCTCATGTATGATATGTAATGTCCAACATCCTGGACCAACAGATACTGCAAAAGTGTCTCCTAAAGGTGACACTGTACCTCTATGGGTTAAAAAATTATAAGATACTGCTAAAACAATAACAAGTATAATTTTACTTTCTCTTTAATTCAGAAGTTGAATTTGTCTTCTTCAAGATGGCAAAGAATTATACAAACTTCCAAGATGGAGAGCTGGGTACCGTTTCATGAAAGTTGTCATTCTCTGACAATTACCATAGTAACAGTCAGTGACCAGTGCTTCTCAGCCAATCAAAACACTGAAATTATCAGAGAGTGACAACTTTCATGAAACGGTGCCCTGATTTTCGAAGATGAGTTGAAGTATCCCTGTGTCATGCTCTACAAATGTGTCATGCATCACATTCATGTGATGCATGTGATGATGTCAGTCCGGTTCTAAATGATACATGGAAATGACGGGTAGGAAAGACCTCATGATTTGCAGATTGGTTATGTGTGTCAGGAAAGCACAAAAAATGTTAATTTTCTTTCACCAACAAGCACACAGTAAAGTATACTGTAGCAGTGTTATAAAATCAATTTTATAACAGCTGTTAGATGTGTTTATCTGAACGTAGTCTCAAACGAAAGTTAGAAATGTAAAAATACCAAGTCAAGTACTCACTCATTCCATCTTTAAGAGGTGTGCCCAGTTCCATCCCTTCACGAACGAACGTGAGATACGGCGTGTCAACGACGTAACGCTTCTTGGCTGTACCATCTTTAATGATTGGTTGTGTCTGCCCATCAATGTCCATAGCCTCTTCATCTTTGCATTCGACTGCACCAATGGTGGTTGGAAACTCAGCCTGAAGAAGTAATATTTTAAAACTAAGTA
>CM057168.1:13825203-13944204 GCA_029962745.1 Echinometra lucunter
CAATGGATGAGCTTTAATACCAATTTGTAAAACTGTCACAAAGCTGTTGAGTGCACATTTAGGTACAATTTTCACTGAGTGTCTGGAGATTTTCCTCTGGGATTTTTTTTAATACTGAGTGGAAATTCACAGAGGAGAATATTCTCTACTCACTAGGAATTCCTTATGGAAGTTTCCTTCATAGCCCTACATGTATGTATGATAGAATTAAGTTCATATACATTCCTATATATATGTTCCTCAAATTGATTTTTATTTGCCCATTTTGACTAGATTTAATTACAAATCATTATGGTTAAGAAAAATATTAGGAGTGAAATGTATGATAACATTAAAATTGATGTAATTGTAGGGTGAGGTCTTTTGGTAATTAAACTTTTTTTCGAATGAACTTTAAAAAAAATAAAAAAAATTAAAAAAAATCGCCAACCCTGGTCAACATCTATCTATTGTTTGTATGTTTGAATATTCAATAATACTTTGTCATGTTAATTTGTAATCACATGAATATACATATATATGTTGTTAATTGATATAATTTGCATGAAATGTGGATGGTATGGGAACTAGTCATTAAAAAAACCTGGTTACAAGCAGTTAACCAGCAGAGATCCATCCTAGCTGTCGCTGTCTCTAGCTTGTCTCTGTGAAGAGTGTGCTGGGAATGATTTTGTCCGAACCCGACTCCTACAATATGAATTTTAATTTCTTTACATGTTAGTGCCGTTACTGTTGATGAATGAATAGATTCTGCTTCATAAATTAAAGTGGTTTTGTAAAGATGAATGTACAATGAATTTTATAGACAATCTACAAGTATCATGTGCATGCATAATTAAAAAGTTTTCCCTAGAGAAAATAGAAGCTCACAATTTTCAAAAGAATTTGAAAATGAGATATGGAGCAAAATATTGTGACATCTTATTTCATTGTAAAGATCTAACATTCGAAGTACAAATTTATACATGGAAAACACCCTAACATAAATTATTTTTTTATATTTTACCTGTTTTCCAATTTTCTGCTTTTGTTAAAACCGATCTATCAGAAGGGTCAACTTCTCTTGAAAGGAAAGGTCTTTCCTAAATTTTAGACCCTGTCCACACAGGGGAGCATTGAAACTTTGTTTTATATTTTCTGGTTTTCCAAAATTCTGTGTTTCATTTTTAAAGAACATAAAATAAGCATGTATATTTAATGATTATGAAGACACAGTTTCTTTAAAAAGGAAATTTAGCTGAATAAATGTTACACAAACTGGTAGCCTTAAAGGAGAATGAAACCCTGGGGGAAAATCAATAATGAAAAGAGAGGATGGAGAAAAGCAATTTAAAAAAAAAATCCATCGAAATTGATTATGAAATAAGAAAGTTATGAAAGTTTGAAAAGTCTTGATTTACTTTCTATAAAGATCCTCAAATTGACAATGCCAATGACAATGTTACTTCAAAATGGCAAGGTTTTTTTTTCAATTCAATTCAGGTCTAATAAGAAATGATTTAGGGCCTAGATCTATTTCACATTTGCATAAAGACAGACAGAATAGATTGAGTATACGCTGTAAAATGCAAAGAATAAAAATGTGCAGGATTTGCAGATGCGGCACAACAAAGATTAGACCGAAGTGTTCTGTCTCTAACAGTCGTCGTTAGCCTCGTATTTTGGTAGGGTCGGCACTCCTCCTTTTTAGAGACAGAAGCGCCCCAGTGCATTGTGCATGCAATCTCATTGTCATGGGCACGACAATGAAAAACTACCTCAAATGAGCTTTTTTCCACCTTTATTCATGAATATGAAAATATAATTACACACTACAGAGTAGACCTATACAATGTAGTTTACCGATTTTATGTTTGATTCCTTTTAACTCTCCATTTTCAGGTAAATCCAGGGTCCTAACGTTAGGTCCTCTCAGTTGAAAATCTTGCAGCAGCCAACCTCTATATCTCTGTACATGTTCGCCTCCGCGCTTTTCGCAGGGAGATCAGCGAATTTGCTACTCCTTGCATTTCAACCGGCCGTATTCAAACGATCGACCACGTACGTTTGGCCATATACGTACGAACGATGTTTTTGTTGTTGTTGTTTCGTATTGGCCGCTTGTTAATACGGTTGAAATGCAAGTCGCAAATTCGCTGATCTCCCTGCGAAAAGCGCGGAGGCGAACATGTACAGAGATAGAGGTTGGCTGCTGCAAGATTTTCAACTGAGAGGACCTAACGTTAGGACCCTGGATTTACCTGAAAATGGAGAGTTAAAAGGAATCAAACATAAAATCGGTAAACTACATTGTATAGGTCTACTCTGTAGTGTGTAATTATATTTTCATATTCATGAATAAAGGTGGAAAAAAGCTCATTTGAGGTAGTTTTTCATTGTCGTGCCCATGACAATGAGATTGCATGCACAATGCACTGGGGCGCTTCTGTCTCTAAAAAGGAGGAGTGCCGACCCTACCAAAATATGAGGCTAACGACGACTGTTAGAGACAGAACACTTTGGTCTAAACAAAGATATGCATATAACTTAAGACAATACATGAAAAAAATGAAAAAAAAACCAACACAAAACACACACAAAAAACTAACGAGTAACGTCGTTAAATGTTACCATAATTTTAATACCAAATTAAAAAAAGGCAGTGTATACAGCCACACGCGTGTGTCTTTACCTTACGGCCACACGCGTGTGGTTGTATCCACAGCATCGACATGAGGATACAGTTACACTCAACTGAATTCCCACCTAAAATACACTGCGCCGCTACAGCTATCGCTAGTGTATATGTATGCACTGCACAAGCAGACAAGCGATGTGTAAATTCATGCGACAGTGTGTTGCCAAACCCCAAAACTTGGATCGTCACGAAGGTTTTATCTCTTGAAATTCACTGAAATACAAACAATATTGTACTATATATTGTCACCTGCTTGCTGACCAGGTGAGAATGAAGTGAAAATATTGTTTGTATAATAAGTGAAATCGAGAGATAAAACCTTCGTGACGAAGTTTTGGAGTACAACTCTCATGTTTTGGACACAAAAATTATAATTTCTTCATTATCGCTAAAGTCTGCTACTTGTCTCTTTGTGAATTCAACATATTTTGTGTCAAATACATATTCCCATTATGGAGATATCAATTAATTCCAGCCATGGCATGACTGACCGGCTACACACGACAAATAACGTTCATTCACACACGTGTAAAACCGTCACACCGAGTCCTTTGTCTCTGATCCTTATCCACAACAACTGAAATTTCCAATTCAAACAAGTAAAAATATAGACACAAATCAAAAACACATGAAAAATAATAAATCTCACCTCCACCGTAAACGCCGCCACTCATTTTTGCTTCGGATGGATGCAATTAAAGATGAAAAGATGCAAAGTTTTCACTGCAGTACAAATTGAAATTGGCAACAAGACACTCATAACTGATTAGGACTTCAGTAATTCAGTTTAAAAACCTTGTTTAAGTAATTATTGTATCATTTTTTTATCAAATTTATTTTTAACTGTTAAAATATTATTTTATGAGGATAATAAATTTATTTATATGAAAATAATCCATATTTTAAGGAATGAAATAAATCTTGTAATCAATATTCAGTTCGAGCCAGTAGGGGATTTTGTTCAACTTCCGTTGCGGGAAATTACAAGGAAAACAACGCAACGGCGTGACGTATGATGCACTGAGAGTTGATGCAGTGCCGGATTTTTCTTGCAGCTGATGTTGCTTTACGCAGGGCCGTGCCACAACAAAATAACGTGAGGAATTAAAATGTTTGATATATTCCTAAGTTTAGCACAGGTCTGAGTCGACAAGTTTGTGACAGCTTCTTCCAGCATGTCCAGTTGACGTGGTTATGTGCTAGTGCCTAGTCTAAGTTTTCTAACAGTGTAACACTAACAGTTAAATGCCTACATCCAAGGTATTATCCAAGGTATTATAATCATGGTAATAGGCCTAGTCGTAGTGGCAGTCACCCGTAACGTTAGATCAGAATAGCGAAACTAATTGCCGACGCGAACGCGAAATACATTGACTTAGATCTTCTATAATACTAGACTATAGAGAAGAAAAGTTTTGATTTTACTTACCAGCAATGTTCCTGACCTGAGGCTCTCAATTTTCCCCTTTCTGCTTCAACTTCCAGCATGTCCAGTGCTTCATAATCTGATGAATGAACTGAAAATCATGAAAATGGTGAATTTTAAGAAGAAAACTGACGCTTATCACCATGATCACTAGTATCAGACTCGTAGGTCAACAGCATTCCGTCGAGTAACCCAAAGAAAAGCATGCTATGTAGTTTTGGTACAGAATTGTCACTTTTGCGGGACGAGGTCAATTCATTGACCGAGTATACAGGATGAGTGCTGGAAGATTATTCTGGTCAGTCATGCCAGTCCTTGCAAGTTCTTTGGAAGAAGGAGGAAGCATATGCCTGGCTACTGACTACTTTTTAATTTTAGCATCATGTTACAATCGTTAGTCAAATTTAGTCTAAATCATACCAAATGAAGTAAAAAAAATTATTCATGATGGCTTGTTGAACTTAACCTGCCTAAGTTAAAGCTTGTTGTATTTGTAGGGATTTATTTTGAACTTCTTTGCTCTCTCTCTCTCTCTCTCTCTCTACATCCATGATTCACCCCTTTCATACTAATCGGTCATCCCTCATTCATCTTCACCCTTTCATACTAACCTGCCATCCTTCACCCACAGTTCTCATGCACTCATACACATTATCACTTACACACAGCTTCCACTCATGTTCCTTTTGTATTTAACCACTTCACCATCATCTATCATCTTCTGTTCCTCTCCTCCTGATTGGTTTAAACTTTCCCGCCTTTTCTCTTGGTTCTCATTGGTTTATATTTGATGAATATTCATTAGACTATTTACATGTTCATGAATAGTCAACAGTTATCTATTGTGTATATGTTTAAATATTCAACATACTTTGTCATGTTAATTTGGAATCACATGAATATACATGTAAGTTGTTAAGTGATTAATTTGCATAGAATGTGGATGATTTGGAATGACTCATTAAAAAGAACCCTGGTTACAAGCAGTTGACCAGCAGACAGCCATCCAAGAACAACATCTCAGCTGCGTTATCTCTGAGAAGAGTGTGCTAGAAATGATTTTTGTACGAACCCAACTCCTACATATTGTAAGAAGGTTTAACTTGATGACAGTAAGATTGATATCAAAGACTAACGTCAGTAAGTTACATACAAAACTTACATTTTACACCTTTTATGAAATGTTTGTTGATGGACCATTATGTATGAGGCCAGTGATAGGCAACTTGGCCTTATTTATTTAGACTTTTTAAAATCATTTTTCAATTTACAACGTCTTTTAACAGTAGTATACTATAAGGATGTGCAAGTGCTACTAAATTGTATGATGAGGTGGGGGGGGGGCTAAAGCTATACACTTTGTTTGCAGCAGCTGAAAGTTTAAAAAAAATGATTGGTTTTAGCTATGTTATATCTTGGTCTACATATTCTAGTTCTGAAGTTAATTTTTAGTGTCAACAACTCTATTTCAAGTTGTGGTCAGTGTATGTGTCAAATTTTTGTCAGCAAAATGAAGGGATTCTAAAGCTACACACATGTAATAACTGAATGCAAATCTTGATTTTGAAACTGACTGGTGTGAATAGTACCTCAATTTCTAACTAATCATAATCATTGGCATAAATCCAGGGGGGGGGGGGGAATGGGGATATATCCCCCCACTTTTCTGAGAGGGGGATGGTGTGTACAAATATCCCCCCCCCCCTCCCACTTCTGAAGGAAGAAATGATATTTCAATAAATATGTTAGTAAAATTTTTGATAATCTGTCATAAATGACCATCATATTTTAGAATTTCTATTTGAAAATGCGATTAAAAACCAGGAAATTAGTTATTTTTCGCTCACTCGCTTCGCTCGCTCGCAAATTAAAATGTGTGTAAGGGGGGGGGGTCTGTGCGGGTGGGTGAGGGTATGTGCTTATACTTAAGTGTGAGTTTGACAGAAAAAAATTGGCAGAAAAGTCAATCATACCCCCTAGCTCCTCAAAGTGGATTTATGCCAGTGATCATAATACAAGGAATAAAGGAAAATTAATGATTCTTTTTGGCACACCTTAGAGATATTTTTGTTGCTCGATCACATCCCAATTTTTATGCATTGAACACATTGGACTGCGCATTTTTGAAGTGTGCGTAGTGTTGAACCCCATGGATTTATGATCCCCGACTACAAAAAATAAGAATTTTTAATATTTTGGTTGCCAATGAAAGGCTATGTCATTATTAAGTGTCACAGGCATTTATTTCTGTTCATTATGTATTCAGTGATTTCTTTTCATTCATTCAACCATTCAGCCATGAAAAAACATGTACGATTCTTAACCCATTTGTGACAGGAATTATTTAAAGCCTGATTTGATCAGCTTTTATTCTTCAAATTGGCAACACCAACATTTTTATTTTATTGCTACATTTTTCTTATAAAACGTCATGTATCTGAAATGAATAGAAATTGACAGAAATTATGATGAAAAGTAGATGAAAATAGAAATTGACAGAAATTATGATGAAAAGTCAAAAAGTTGCCATTTTGTAGGGGAAAATGGTGATTTTATACTTTCTATCACATTGCCAATTTAAGGATTTTAATGCTTATATTCCTTTAAAAAATTTTCAGCATCAAACAACGAATATTGACGCAACCAAAATGGGCACAGTTTGTGTAGAATTTTTTGCTCTTTCTGCTCATGTATTTGGTATGATTTTTAGGGCTTTGTATCAAAAGATATTAGGCCAAACCACAAAATGTGGACCTCTGTCACGAATGGGTTAATATAAGAATATACAAAATTTGCCTCTTCTAGATCTACTGACATTTTGGCACACAAGACGTATTAAAAAGCAGAACGACAACATGCAGCGGATCTCACGAATGAAACGAGAACTTGAAATGATTGAAAGGACGCCCCCTCCTGGTATAAGTTGCTGGATGAAAGACGGTGATGTAACTCATCTTGAAGCACGTAAATCTTATTTTTGGTTCTAAAATCATTCATAGCATTCCAAATCAAAAGATAATGCAAAATATTGTTTGAGGTTGATGCAAAACGTCTGGAGGGAACATCTTTCATTTTATGTTCTATGAAACAACAGATAGTTTGCAAGAATGCTGAAAAGGATATAAATGGCTGCTTGTTTTTAAACAGTTAATTCCCTTGTTGATATGTATTTGCAGAAATGTATGTGATTGTAAGTTGAATTGCTTAGAAGAGAATTGCTACAAACAGGCTTATATTTACCTTAGTGATAATGCAAGCAATTTTCTTTTACTCTTTTGCACTGATATGCTTACAAGTGAAAAAAAAAAAAGAAATATGTATAGATGTGTGGAATTTTCTCTTTTAAAAAATTGTAATATTTTATACTTTACAGCATCTTGTGTGAGCAGGGCTTAATTATGTATGCTGTATTTTTTCTGATCTTATCCTCAGAAATACTTGGAGGAGACTCTACACCATATGCAGGAGGAATCTTCAAGCTTGAGATCCATATACCAGACAGGTACCACCCCCCTCCCCCCACAAAGTTTTTTTTATGTATTATTTTTTTATTAGAAATTTCATTCAAAGTAAATCAATAAATATGAATCAGTGTATATAAATATGCATATATGCAGCAATGGAAAGACCGATATGAAAGTCGACTTGGCTCGAGGTATGGCCACTTCAAGTCGGCAGACCTCAAGTCAACAATGGAAATTTTATGAGCAAATACAGTATAGCCTGTACTGTATGGCTGCCTGTTCACTATACTCAAATGGAAGCGATACCCCTGGGTTATCAAATACCAGCCATTGATGAATTCAAGTCAACTGTTTGGCCTAAACAATAACTCTTGGTCAATTTGACCCAAGATGTACACACCCCCTCCTTCCCCCCCCCCCATAAAATATAGGAAAGAAATGGGGGGGGGGACACTTTAAATAGTGATTCGCCAAATGGTAATTTCTAGTTTGCTTAATGACCTCAAATGCAATTCTAGGTGAACTTTGATAAAGTGGGCTTTCATGTAGGTATTTCCATTGCTGCATAGGAATATAAATTATTCATTTCGTTTATGGTCCTGGCCTCTCACTTTTTAGTATTTGCGCCATATGATGCCTTACAACTGATTTCGTCTCCTTCTGTTTCACCCCTCTAGATACCCTTTTGAGCCACCAAAGGTGCAATATGTTACCCCTATCTACCATCCAAACATAGACACCAGTGGGAGGATCTGCCTGGATCTACTCAAGATGCCACCTGCAGTAAGAAAACATTAATGAAAAATATGCATTTCTATGATTGATGTTCTTCTAATATTGTAACCACTCTGTTTATATATTGTTATATTTCTCTTGAAAATGTGAAATAAATAAATTAATAATGATAATGATGATAAGGATAATGATGATGATGGTAATAATAAAATGGCAACAACATCAACAACAACAACAATGACAACAACAATGACAATGATAGTAATAGTAATAGTAATAATGACCAAAATAATCTACAGTTTGAAAGCTGATGGTTAAAGAGAAGCTTAATTCAAGTTTTGGGAAAAGTGAAAAATAATTTGTGATCTTTTCTCATTCGTTTCATATCCATGTACAATGATTTAGAAAAAGAAATATCTTTTATATGATAAAAGTGGAAATTTTCATGCTCAGCCCAGTTTAACACAATCAAGCCTGTGAAAGAGTGCGAGGCCTAGAAGTGGATGACATGAGGGGAATGGGAAGAACCAGGGGTTACAGTTTGTTATTCCGAAAGTTCGTTATTCCAAAGATTCGTTTATTCCGAAGGTTCGTTAGTCCGGATGTTCGTTATTCCTTAAACAAAATAAGATTCGTTTTTCCGAAGGTTCGTTTGTCCGAAAATGAAAAAAGGTTCGTTATTGCGAAGGTTCGTTAATCTGAAAACAAAATATGGTTCATTATTTCGAAGGTTCATTAGACCGAAAGTGAAATAAGGTCCGTTCGTTCGTTATTTATTTTCGGATTAACGAACTTTATTTCATTTTCGGACTAACAAACCTTCAGAATAACTCCACAAATGTTCGGATTAACAAACCCTTTTTCATATTCGGACTAATGAACATCTAGGTATTCACAATTTGCTTGTTTTGGAATAACGAACCTTCGGAATAACAAAGCTTCGGAATAACGAACCTTCGGAATAACGAACCTTCGGATAACGAACCTTCGGAATAACGAACCTTCGGAATAACGAACCTTCGGAATAACGAACCTTCGGAATAACGAACCTTCGGAATAACGAACCTTCGGAGTAACGAACATCACCTGAACCAGGGACTACATGGAAAGAAATTGAGAGGAGGAAAAGTGGGATGGTTTGGCTAAAAGAGGAGGATGCTGAAGACAAGAGCAAGTGGAGGGAGGGAGTGCTATGATGGCACAAGGGTCAGTGACCCCCATGGTTCTCGCCAGTACATAACACCCATGGTTCCAATACCATGCGTAAAGGGTTTCAGACAAGGAAGAACCATGTGTGAAATTGCTGCACCATGCGTGGCAAAAAGGGTAAAAAAATATTGGAGTATATATTCCTAACAATAATGATAAATGTCACGGATTGTTTTGCTTTTTGGCAATGTATTTTTACTTTTTGGCAATGTATTTTTACTTTTATGCCATTAGTAGACAAGAAGTATTTTTAATCCTGTAATTATAACTATAGCATATACTGCCGCCACACCTAACTTTAGGTGTTATTCCGTAAAACTTCCGAAACTTCCAAGCTTTGCGCAGAGTGGGAACCGTGTGTGGATTTTTTTCTAGTGAGAACCCTGGTGACGCCTCATAAGAGAGAAGAGGCTGACTGTAATACAGTGGAACCTCGTGATAACAAAACTCCTCTGGGCTGAGAAAATTACCTTGAAACCTTGTTATATCAAATGCAATAAAATATAAAGAATTGAGACAGGCAAAATTGCCTTGCTATTACGAGAATTTGATATAACAGTGTTTTTTATAACAAGGTTCCACTGTATGTTATGATGGAAAACTAATATAATTATGATGATGAAAGATTATAATACAGTAGAACCTTGTTATGAAGAACACTGTATTAACATACTTTCCTTATAACAAGGTATCGTCATATTGCCAGTCTCCATTTCTTTGTATTTTATTCTTTTTTAGCCCTGATATAGCAAGGTTTCGATATGAAGAGGTAATTTCCTTGGTCCAGAGGAGTTTGTTATAACGAGGTTCGCCTGTATATGATGAAAGTGATTTGTCTTCTTTTATTATGTTCCAGGGTAACTGGAAACCAAGCCTAAACATCTCCACAGTCCTGACCTCCTTGCAGCTTCTGATGGCTGAACCCAACCCTGATGATCCTCTCATGGCTGATATCGTAAGTAGCAGGGGGACTCCCCCCTCCCACCCCCCTTCCTCCCCCAAAACTAATAATAATATAATAATGGCCATTTGTATAGCGCTCATATCCATCTCACGTGGTGATGCTCATGGCGCTTATACATTATTTCCCTGGTCATAGCCAAGGCGCCAAAGTAAAGTGCTCAAGCACATTGGAACCTGTTCCATAAAACTTGTTATCAGTAACAACTGCCACATTTCTATGACAAATTTGGTCTTGGCCAATCAGATGCAAGAATTTTAGTAGCTTATAACAGTTATTGCAACTTGTTATTGATAAGTTTATGAAACAGGGTCCTGATACCCATTTACACCTCGGTGGAGAGTGGCAAATGTGGACTAATGTCTTGCCAAAGGACATTAGTGCCGGGCTGGGATACGAACCCTGTACCTTGTGATCTGCAGTCCGGAGACAAATCCACTGGACCACGACACCTCTACACTGAGAGAAAAGAGAAAAGTGTGAAAGCAGAGAGCCCCCTTGTAAAATTATAGCATTGCTATGGTACAACCATGGTAAGTTGATGGTAAACTGCAGTAATTTTACAGTATACCATCAAATTACCATAGGTTCTGTGGTACTTTTTTAAAACAATGAAAAAAAAGAGGAGAAAAGTGTAAGAGCAGAAAGCACCCTTATAAAATAATTACCACCGTGGTATGGTACAACCATGGTAAGTTGGTGGTATACTAAGGTACTTTGACAGGAAATAAACAGTTTGCCATCAAATTACCATACCTTGGGTACTTTTTTGTGATGGTAGTGGTGATGGTGGTGGTGGTGGTGGTGGTGGTGGTGATGATGATGATGATGATGATGATGATGATGATGATGATAATGATGATGATGATGATGATGATGATGATAATGATGATGATCTTCCTATGTACTGCGGTTATTGTACTGCTCATTTTGGGATTTAAAAATGAAAACTTAGCCCAGTTTGATTAAACAGCCCTGCAGAAAAAAATCCATAGTACCCATGGTATTTTGACGAAATTACCATCAAAACCATGAAAGTATCATGGAAGTACCGTCAAATTACCATAATTTGATGGTGATTTCGTCAAATTACCATGGTACCCATGGTACTTTTTTACAAGGGAGTTGTCAGTTGTGATGTAGTAGAACACTGAGCATAATTCATATTAGAATGAGCTTTTCAGGAAGTCAGTGTTTTATCAAAAACCCTGATTTTTTTGTTTACTCCTGATGTTTGTTTTCATTTTATTTTCATTTATGGCTGGACATTTTCTGATAAAACACCTCCTTTTCAATGCAGTCTGCCGAGTTCAAGCACAACAGAGCTGTGTTTATTGAGAAGGCCAAGGAATGGACAAAGAAACATGCTACCCAAGATGTGGCACAGGTGAGGAAAGAGACATGCATCACAGCTGTTAGACACTGGGTGTTCCATAGAGTGCATCCTCTCTGGTTAAAGCTCATGTGCAGTTTTGCGGACAAAAACAAAAATTAGCTTAGTCTCCCCTTGTCCACCTTGAATAAATAGATACATGCATGAGATTATGTGATCTTCCTTTCATGATCTCTGGTGAAATTCAGTGAATTCTATGGAAATTTTGATTTGATTTGATTTGATTTGAACTCATTTTTTCCACTCTTGTTTTTTCTTTGACAAATTACAATAAATCATACATGTATAACAGTGAATATCATCGAAATTATGAACAGTAATAGAACAGAAGCAAAAGTATACACAAATTCAATGAAATAAAAAACAAAGTGATTCATACAGTGTAAGAAATTTTTTATTAAAACAAAAGTGGTGGAACCTAATTCAAAAGCATTGCTTGTATTACATAGGTCCCCCCCCCCCCAAAAAAAAGAAAACCAGGGGGTGTTTCACAAAGACTAAGATTGACTAAAATCACACTTTACTCTGATTGGCCATTCATGCCACTGTTTCCCTTTTACCAGGGGCTCTCAAAGGATTTGCAAATCATGGTTACAAATCTGCAGAACTGACAATTTTTTATAGTTCACTGATAAAAAAAATTTTTTTAAAAAATCTTCAAATATTTGACAATGATTTACAAATCCTTTGAGAGATTGATGCTGAAAGCAAGCAGTGGCATGAATGGCCTGGCATAGTTAAGAGCAATTTGAGCCAATCTTAGTCTTTGTGAAACACCCCCCAGGAATTATTCGCATGGCTCCGCATTGTGTGGTTTGGCCCAATTAGTCTTGATGCAGAGCACTACAAACATTTTAAACACAAGTTGAGCAGAAAGAGCTACATCGATGATTATTTGATGCTGAAAATTTTGTGAAGGAAAATGTGCATCAAAGTTCTTGAAGTGGCAGTGAGATGGAAAAATCAAAATCAGTTTTCCCTGCAAATGTCAACTTTTTAACTTTCCAACATGCTATCTGTTGAATTATTTCAGGTGCATGATTTCTTATAAGAAAGATGTAGCAATAGAAGAAAAATACTGATGTTGTCAATTTGAAGAAGAAAAGCTGATCAGATAAGGCTTCAAATAATTCCAGTCTTGAATGGATTATGGAATGCTTTAATCATTGGATTAAACTTGTCTTATCGTTTCATCCACTTTCTGTTTTTTCTCTTTTTTCCCAGAATTCAAAAGACTCAGAAGACTCCTCAGAAGAAAGCAGCTCTGAGTCAGAATCAGAAGAATCGTCTGATGATGACGAAAATGAACCAGCCAATCAGAATGCGCATGTTTTAAAATCCTCCAATCAGAACTCTTCTATCAAAAGCATCTCTGCAGGACAGAAAGAACTGACCAATGAGAGAAGAGGAGAGAAGCGCTGCTTACAGGAAGTCAATGGGGAGTTGTTACCTGCCAAGAAGAGTCATGTGACCAGTCATGTGACCACCTGAAGGAGAAAGTTAACCCCCTCGCTACTGGAACCAATGGCTTCTGTATTAAGTCTATGGGAATGAAATTGCAAAAAGTTTGGAATGCAAGCATCTACATAATTATGTAGAGATTTTTTTTTACCAGTCAGGAGGGTGTGAAACTGATAAATATTGTACCAAATGTGACATGTTACCATGGGCACCGGATATCTGTGTTGAAACAAGACTGGACACATTTGCAATTTTCTGACAAGCTTAAAAATGGAAAGAAGAAAAACAAAAAGAAGATCCTCAGGCTTTTGAGGGGTTCATCTTGTACTCCTAAATTCCACGAAAGCCAAAGATTACAGTTCCCCTGCGCCTTACATGTACCTCCCACCCTCAACCTGGATTTATGCCCCTGCATGTTGCGTCAAGGCTAGTACTAAAGACAGTCGAAACTGGTTATGGAAAGCTTCAATATAATGAGATACCTGGGGCCTGTTGCATAAAACTTTTGCCAGACTTTTTTTTTCCAGAAAAAAAGTCTGGCAAATTTTTATGTAATGGAAAACTATGGCAATTTTTTTTTGCCGTAGTTTCCTCAAATTTTGCCATAAAAAACTCCGGCAAAAGTTTCATGCAACGGGCCCCTGATGTCAGAAGGTACTTTTGCTTGTCCTAGCTCTTATATTTCTAATTTTTTTTACCCTGATATAACCCATTTGTGACAGGAATTATTTAAAGCCTGATTTGATCAGCTTTTATTGTTCAAATTGGCAACACCAACATTTTTCTTTTATTGCTACATTTTTCTTATAAAACATCATGTATCTGAAATAAATATAAATTGACAGAATGTATGATGAGAAGTCATAAAGTTGCCAATTTGGAGGGAAAATGGTAATTGTAGCATTTTCATCGCATTGCCAATTTAAGGATTTTAATGCTTAAAAATTTCAGCATCAAACAACAAATATTGATGCAACGGAAACGGGCACAGTATGTGTAGAATTTTGTGCTCTTTCTGCTCATGTATTTGGTATGATTTTTAGAGCTCTGCATCAAAAGTTATTAGACCAAACCACAAAATGTGGACCCTCTGTCACGAATGGGATAAACAATATTCATCATGTATGTGATACAATTAGGTCATTTTCGTGGTCGCAATATACCTGTTATAACAAGTTTCTACTAGTGATGTAAAAACACACTACAGTGTATGTATGGCATAGCTTCTTGGTAGTCTGAATGTGGAATAGTGCCACCTGGAGTCAAGATGCTATACAGGCACTGTTTTTTTTTTTTTTTTTTTTTTTAACCTATTCATGACAGAGGTCCACATTTTGTGATTCGGCCTAATATCTTTTGATGCAAAGCCCTAAAAATCATACCAAATACATGAGCAGAAAAAGCAAAAAATTCTACACAAACTGTGCCCATTTTGGTTGCGTCAGTATTCGTTGTTTGATGCTGAAAATTTTTTAAAGGAAAATAAGCATTAAAATCCTTAAATTGGCAATGTGATAGAAGGTTTAAAATCACTGATTTCCCCTGCAAATTGGCAACTTTTTGACTTCTCATCATAATTTCTGTCAATTTATATTCATTTCAGATACATGACGTTTTATAAGAAAAATGTAGCAATAAAACAAAAATGTTGGTGTTGCCAATTTGAAGAATAAAAGCTGATCAAATTAGGCTTTAAATAATTCCTGTCACGAATGGTTAATACATAATGATAAGATTAGTTGACATTTATATTGTGTAGTACATGTACACATTACATGAATTGAATATGATTTGATTTTGTGTCCCCTTCCATCTTTTTTTTTGGGGGGGGGGGGAGGCAGAATTAAGTCACAATTTTTAAGTGCTATTTCCATCTTTCCTTGTCTGCCATCTCCCTTTTCTACCTCATCAGATCCCTATTTCATAAAAAAAACAACTTATCAATAACAAGCTGCAATAACTGTTGTAAGCTACTGAAATCCTTGCATCTGATTGGCTGAGAGCATATTTGTCACAGAAATGTTGCAGTTGTTACTGATAACAAGTTTTATGAAACGGGGCCCTGTTTTCTCCATCTCTGTAGTCTCTACATCACCTTGCCACTTTTGTTGTCTCTATTGTTCTCTCTCTCTCCTTCTGTCTATCCTTTCCTTCTCTTTATCTTCTACAATTCTTCATCCCTCTTTACAGTCTACTTTCTTCTTAACCCATTCGTGACAGGAATTATTTAAAGCTTAATTTGATCAGCTTTTTTTCTTCAAGTTGGCAACACCAACATTTTTATTTTATTGCTACATTTTTCTTATAAAACATCATGTATCTGAAATAAAAATAAATTGACAAAAAGTATAAGAGGTCAAAAAGTTGCCACTTTGCAGGATAAAAGAGTGATTTTAAACTTTCTATCACATTGCCAATTTAAGGATTGTAATGCTTATTTTCCTTTAGAAAATTTTCAGCATCAAACAACAAATACTGACGGGACCAAAATGGGCACAGTTTGTGTAGAATTTTTTGCTCTTTCTGCTCATGTATTTGGTATGATTTTTAGAGCTTTGCATCAAAAGTTATTAGGCCAAACCACAAAATGTGGACCTCTGTCACGAATGGGTTAACTGATTGCATAGGATGTTATTTCCCTTTTTTAAAGTCACCAAATATGTACTAAGTGACCATTAAAAAAGAATTTAAAAAAAAATGGTGGGGATTTGTAGCTGGAGATATATCTGAATGAGCCATAAGGGCACTTAAAAAAAATATATTTGTCTGGTAACTAGGCTAGTACTTTTACAGAGATTTGTAATCGAGATAGGTGTCTTTTGTCCTTAAAGAAGCGTTTCCTGTTTAATGCAACTAGTTGAGCTTTACATATATGGAGGTGTTAGTAATAATTGTAGTTGTGATATGGCATTATTTAACCCATTCGTGACAGGGGTCCACATTTTGTGGTTTGGCCGAATATCTTTTAATGCAAAGCCCTAAAAATCATACCAAATACATGAGCAGAAAGAGCAAAAAAATTTACACATACTGCCCATTTTGGTTGCATCAATATTCATTGTTTGATGCTGAATTTTTTTTAAAGGAAAATAAGCATTAAAATCCTTAAATTGGCAATGTGATAGAAAGTTTAAAATCACCGTTTTTCCCTGCAAATTGGCAACTTTTTGACTTATCATAATTTCTCTCAATTTATATTCATTTCTGATACATAACATTTTATAAATAAAAAGTAGCAATAAAATAAAAATGTTGGTGTTGCCAATTTGAAGCATAAATGCTGATCAAATTAGGCTTTAAATAATTCCTGTCACAAAGGCAGTAGCCCACAAAAATTTGCATAACATTGTTTCAGAATTTGAAGAGAGATGAGCAAATTTCAATTTTAAATGACAGATAATTATGTAAAACTATCATTTTTCAAATTTACAACAATAAACCAAAGAATAAGTGAAAAATGAATGGTATTACTCTTAAGGCGTCAAAAAGACGCCTTTACAAAACAAAAAAAAAATGAAAGAAAATTTGTGTTTAAATATTCCCTTCTCAATCTTAAATGGGAATATACTGGCTTAAAGCAGCCTAAAGAAAAAAAAAATTGAGCAGATTGGTTGCCATTTGCAAATGTGGCCCATTACTTTAAGTATAGCAATGAATTTACAAGAGCACAAGAATGAATATGTGCATAATAAATACTTGTGCACCATGAATTCCTGTGGAAAGATGTAGTTTTCTATTTAATACAACTCAAAATTTACATGTAAATGTTAGTAGTTGTGTTATGACATCATTTAAGTACAGTTATGAATTTACAAGAGTACACAAGTGTATAATACATACATGTGCATGATAAATTTTTGTGCATGATGAATTCCTGTGGGAATGTGTAGTTTCCTGTCTGAAACAGCTAGTTTAGGTTTACATCTAAAATTTGGTTGTGTTATGACATCATTGAAGTACAGTACAGGAGTACACGGCAACATGATATGTGCATGTTGAATTCTTGTGGAAAGACATACAGCATCTGCATGTGCATAACGAGTATGAAAATGTAGAGAACATGTTCGTCCATATGTATGTGAACATGTAATCTAAAAGAAATAAATATCTTATTGTAATCAGTATTATTCTATTCATTTCTCGTGATTTTATTATTGTATTTTCTTTTCGCTACTCTTCAACTACATGTATTAAATTGCAATAACACCTGGGTGCCGTTGCATAAAACTTGCTATTATAGTAACTTTGCCATCAATGGCAACTTTCATGGAATATTGGATTTTGATTGGCTGTTGAGCAACGTTACCATGGTAGTTACCATTGATGGCAAAGACACTACAATAGTAAGTTTTTATGCAACGGCACCCTGGATCGTAGGAAAATTAGGATTCAACTCCGCATACATGTATTTCGTTCAGTGCTTTGGTTGCTAGAAATGGTTATAGCAAGTTTTCGGGGTGGTGATGTTATCCTTAATGTTTGGGAAAACAAGATGGTAATTGTCAAAACAAACTTAAATTGCGCTGAATAAACTCTTATCACTGGTGACTGCACCACTGTGAATAAACAGCCAGCACCACGCTGATATTAGCCAATGAATTGTTCTTATTTTAATATGTGATCACAAGTACCATCTTTTTACTAGTATAAAAGTTACATGTAATATTTGTCACAATACCACCTTGGAATGTCCAGAAATTATTTCTTTCAAAGTGTGCATGGCATTTGAATATATATGTACACATACATGTACATGTACAAACTGGCCTATTTGATAACAAAAAACTCATAACACATAAATTAAATATACTCATTTATTTCATACAATACACATACATTTTGATATACATGTATGTAACTAATAAACATTTCATACTCTAATATATAATTTGTCCCTTGCCCTATAAACAATAGAACAATGTTTAGATTAATACATGTAGTTATTTTTCATACTGACATTTTCATGATTAAACTGTACAACATATACATGAAATAAACTTCTTTTCCTGAATGTTTTCTTAAAACAACAACAAAAACAGTGTTCAGATTTAATACTAAATAGAAGGGGTACTTTTTCTTTGAAATAAAAGGACTGCACAAATATTTTCAGGCTTGAAATGTATGTATGACATTTGAAATTAACTACTTTTCCCCAATTTTTTCTGAAAAGATGCATAAAATACGAATATGAAATCCTTTGATTTTTCCAGCATCACAAACTTTACTGTGGAACATTTGAACATGTTAACATGTGTGCTATAAAACCAGTATAAAGTTTATTAGTACCATAGTTTTTCCACAGAAATTCCCCCGACTCACTTCTCTCCCCCACCCCCAACCTTCATGATTCATAATCCACATTCATAACAACGTCAAAATATTTAGTACTGGGTGTGCTGTGGATGGGTGCGCTGTGGATAATTCATAAACCGATGTTGCCATACATGAAAAGATGAGAAATTGTGTACAGTGTACATGTATGTGTCCTGATGTTGGGCACATGTGTAAGCTTATTTTGCAGTCACTTAAACACATGTACAATAGCAGTTCTCACATTTCAAAAGCGACTAAAATCTCTAATTTCAAAGTTAATGCAAGAAAACAGCTGGATTAAAGATACATCTTTAAATGTAGGAGTTAGTTTTAAAATCACTTACAAACCTACACATGTATGTGTACCAAATTGGTAGGTTGAACCGCTGAAAACTGAAAATGATTATCAAAAACACATGAGAAAATAAAAATGAATGTTAAACTAACAAACGATACAGCCACCATGATACATGACCACCATATTATGAAAAAGCCTTTTCACTCCATCAAAATGTTTTACCATAATAACAACATACAAATGGAAAATGATTTCTGAATATTCTGATAGCTATTATATCCAGTGAAATATAAACAATCTCAAAACAAAGAATATCCAGACAAAAAACTACTACTTCAATAAGTAACTACATATATACTAACCTAGGACATGTATGTCTACAATGCATCTTTCTGCTCATATTGCTAACAAAATACAGAGTACGTGGTAATTTACTAATGTACACCTACAGAAACTGTAATAATGACCGATCGTATAAAATTGCACAATTTTTTGACAATGTTGTCATAATAATTTGAAATCCACCTTTGCTTTCCTTTAAGGATTTCTTAGTACATTTCATTCACACAGGAACAATACAGTATAATGCATGTACATGTATAAAATGGCAGACTGATAAATTGTACATTCATAGAATTTTCATACATGAAAATGTGAGTGAGTTTGGGTGGAATGTACAACTGTTAACTACATAACGGACACTGTATAACATGGTCTTCAAACTAAATCAGTGCTTTTGACTTGTAGGGAAAAGATCTTCATTAGTGATACAACTAGATTCTGGTTACATGTACAGTATACTCCACCATTCATTTGAATTACAGTGCCCAATAATTAGCAAACCCCCGGTATAAATTTATGTCTTTTTCTTGGAAGCATTGACCTTACATGTAAATCCTGATAACCACAACAGCCTATGTAATCCACTATGTATGTTTACACTTAACTCTGTTTACTGTATTCAGGCCAAGGAAGTGAAACAGAATGAGAGACTGTCGGACTGTAGCCTTTCTTCATTTTTTTCCAACAGAAAGACGAAAAGCTACATGTAGCATGATGGAATGGTTTCATTCATGCAGAGGAATTGAAAGATTTTGGTAACCATACCAAATTTTGCAAAACTGATGTTAGCATACTGTACTGGCATTTACAGACAATGACTGCAGTTCATCGCGGGTGGGTTTATGCATAACGGCGACTATTCCTGACTAGAGATATGGGGTTGCTGTTCTTCTGTGTTGACGAAGAGGACGACTTTGATGGCAAATACTTTGCAGAGTTGGTGTCGGTTCATCAGCAGTTTGGACGGCATGAGCCACTCCAATGTCCCGCCACAGGGAAGAGTTTAACTGTACAGTACTTCTCAAAGTTGGTGTTGGTTTACTGGCAGTTCAGATAGGGGTCATGAATTCTACAGGATTGACAGTTCATTTCTGATCAATAACTAAAAGCACTAATCCACTTGGTACTGCAATCTCTTGTTAACAGAGTACTGATAAATGGAGAAAGCGGCAAACAGAACATATATCCCGGCAGCGATGAAGCAGTTATTTGAGACTGATGCATAAGCTTCGTTCAGATCCTCCTTTGTGAAGTCCTCCTCCAGAGTGACATCTTCGATGAAAGCCAAGGCATTTATCCTGAAAAAGACTCCCATCAGAAGCTGTATTGAAACAAAAATAGAAATAACAATAACAATGATAATAATAATAATAATAATAATAATAATAATAATAATAATAATAATAATAATGCTAACAACAATAACAAGAAAAAGAATAATATTCTTGAAAACAAATATCATACAAGTAACAAAACTGGTCTTCATACCAAGTTATTGTGTCAGTGATTGATAGAACTGGGCCTTATTTCTTCAACAAGTTTGCAAACAGTATTTCATTTTCAGAAAGGCAGTGTATACAGCCACACGCGTGTGTCTTTACCTTACGGCCACACGCGTGTGGTTGTATTCACAGCATCGATATGAGGATACAGCCACACTCAACTGAATTCCCACTTATACTCTGCGCCGCTACAGCTATCGCTAGTGTGTATGTATGCACTGCACAAGCGATGTGTGTGTGTTGCCAAACCCCAAAACTTGGATCGTCACGAAGGTTTTATCTCTCGATTTCACTTATTATACAAACAATATTTTTACTTCATTCTCACCTGGTCAGCAAGCAGGTGACAATATAGTACAATATTGTTTGTATAATAAGTGAAATCGAGAGATAAAACCTTCGTGACGATCCAAGTTTTGGGGTTTGGCAACGCACACACATCGCTTGTGCAGTGCATACATACACACTAGCGATAGCTGTAGCGGCGCAGAGTATAAGTGGGAATTCAGTTGAGTGTGGCTGTATCCTCATGTCGATGCTGTTGATACAACCACACGCGTGTGGCCGTAAGGTAAAGACACACGCGTGTGGCTGTATACACTGCCTTTCAGAAACCCACTTGTATGTAAATGAATGACAAATAACAAAATATGCACAGATCTAGAGATATAGACTAGACTCTAGGCTAGATAATTTTTTATTGATCAAAATACATTTGCAGGAACATGAAGACATGATTAAAACCCAAACATGACTAAGTTAGAGGTCTATGCATATTTGTGCCTTTTTGTGGTTAGTTATATTTTTTGGGTGAAATTCAAGACAGGTTTGGCACTTTCATGTTGTTCTATCCAAGTTCCCAACAAATAAATAACTCCTCGTCCTACTCTGTTCTCAATGTGCATGTAAAATCCCATTCACAACTCAACATCACTCTCGTTCGATTCTCAAGTCATGAACTCAGTCACTGAGCATTGCTGAGTGAGACAGCCCTTGATTGATCCCGTTCCATTCTGCCACTCGTTTCATTCGACTTACCAGCATCACAACACCCCATATACTCAGCAAAGAGCAACATGTTGAGCACTTTGGTCCACAAATCTTCACCATTCTGACATTAATATCAGCTCCCTGTCGAGAAAAATGTCAAAGCCTGTCCAAATCCACTGGAAATAGTGAATTTTGCTACATAAATCCGCGCTGTACGCAGCTGCTGCTGGATCCTGCAATATGTATCACGTGATTCGATCACGAATCCGATTGTTCAATGAATATCGATAGATATTTTTTTACTTGCTATTTTGTCTGTAATATTCCTTAAAATGTTGAAATTCGACATGTTTGAACTTTACTGTGAAGAAAGATTGAAAGGAATTTCATCAAAACACATCAAATAATGAAATAGTAAAAACTAATGAAGTTGATAAAGTTTTCCGGATTTTTAATTCAGTCTAAAAGGGTCACAAAAAATTAGTCATGTGACTGGATCAAAGGTTATCTCAACTTTTTCTTTAATATAGTAAACATGGTAGATCGGCTAGGTGAGTGCTATCTTACTTCCGATAGTTTGTTTCGGTATTTCTAACCTTCCTTTTCGTTTCCGGACCTTAATTTTACATTTAACAAAAAATCTGAACCTTACAGATGAAGAATATTGGCTACAATACTTAATATTTGTTAAGAAAAGTGTGATTTGGGAGGTCGCATTGTGAGTGGAAATGACGGCGAACGTGTTTTCCTTGCGCGTGCGACCTGCTTTCCTTGGAAAGCTACGCCGCCCATTTCGGCGTGTGATATTGTGATTAACCCGTTGAGAGAAAGGAGGCGTATCGCATGAATGCAATGTAATGCATTGCAGTGCCAGTGGCATGGGCCATGGCAATGACAGTCGCTATGTAATGTGTGATTGACTTTTATGTGAGTGAGAGTTTTGTTTTCTGTTGTCTTTTTTATTCTTCCGCTCTGTAAATTAAACATCATTGTGAGTTAGAATGGTTAGCTGCAGATGTGCTTTTAGTTTTAATGGATTACAAACCCAAAAAGAGTTATTTGCATGATTAAGTATTAGACCTATTTGTGATTACATTGTAGAATATTTTTAACAATAACAGACTGACATTAATAACAATAACAGATCTAATTCTCTGTTCTAATTTCTAACGTTAACGTTAGACTGGGCTGGGCCTTGGGGCGTTGCGTTTTCATGATCCAACCAATTCCATGACAGTCATAATTGATCTAACAGTTACAGAGATGTCATGGAGCTGACAAGTGTTTCACAAAAGGCTGAGTGGCCAGTGGCTGACATCTGAAAGCTGACTAATTCATACTACTGGCTACAAAAACAGTCTTGAAGTTGAAATCTTCATCGCGATCACTGCTTTGTACACTATGTTGCGTAAATGGAATTCTCATTGGTGTTACTGTTAGTGTTACACATGTGTAGGTTTGTGTGAATTTGTTAAGCTGTCCCAGCTAAAATAAATATAAAATAAGTAACTACATGCAACTTCACTGCCTATCTATGGCCACATGCACAAAATCGTATATGTAAGTCTTAAGGGATAGAAATGATGTAAATCTGAAACATAACATAGTGATTTATCAACCACAAATCCCTAACTTCATGATTTTCCCTGGTAAAAAAATCTCGATTTATTTTGTATAGAATCCTAAAAACTATGTCTCTTGGTTGTGAAGCAGTTGGTAATGCATGTACAGTTCATGTATTTAAAAAGGGATTTGTAAAACATGTTCAGTTATTTACAGGAATATGTGCATGTCTGTCTGGGAAACAATGGGGAAATACTGTAAATGTGCATAAAAATGAACAATAGGGAAATATATGTGTATAAAAATGGAAAATAATGAATTTCTGTGAGATTCACTAAACAAAACAAAAAAACAAAAAAACAAAAAACAAATACAAACCCAAAAGCAAACAAGCAAACAAACAAGCAACCAAGCAAAAAGCACTTAAGAGTAAGAGCTACTCATACTTGCCAGGTTGACCCCTCCATGAAAGAAATTACTTGTTTGATTAGCTTTTCTTCTTTAACCCATTCATGACAGGAATTATTTAAAGCGTAATTTGATCAGCTTTGATTCTTCAAATTGGCAACACCAACATTTTTATTTTATTGCTTATAAAATGTCATGTATCTGAAATGAATATAAATTGACAGAAATTGTGATGAGAAGTCAAAAAGTTGCCAATTTGCAGGGGAAAACAGTGATTTTAAGCTTTCTATCTCATTGCCAATTTAAGGATTTTAATGCTTATTTTCCTTTAAAAAATTTTCAGCATCAGACAACGAATATTGATGCAACCGAAATGGGCACAGTTTGTGTAGAATTTTTTGCTCTTTCTGCTCATGTATTTGGTATGATTTTTAGGGCTTTGCATTAAAAGATATTAGGACAAACCACAAAATATGGACCTCTGTCACGAATGGGTTAATTGACAACACCAGTATTCTTCTTTTGTTGCAGCATTTTTTCTTATAAAAAGGTCAGGTATATGAAATGATTCTAAATTGTCAGAAATTTTGTTGAGTAGTTGAAAAGTTGCAAATTTTCATGGAATTGCAATGATTTTGAACTTTCCATCACATTGCCAATTTAAGTATTTAGTACTTTTTTTTTGTTTTGTATATATATATATATATAGTGCAAAAGTGAACAATAGCCTCATCAGACATTTATGAAATCAATAAATGTGCTGGGCAGCAGACCCTCACTCAGAGCTCCAGTGGGCCAATCAAATGGCTCACTGCTTTCTAATGAATAAATGAAGTATATGGTCAAACAAATCAACAAACTACATGTACTCAAAATTCTAAATAATAAGATCATATCATGTTAGGTTAACCCATTCGTGACAGAGGTCCACATTTTGTGGTTTGGCCTAATATCTTTTGATGCAAAGCCCTAAAAATCATACCAAATACATGAGCAGAAAGAGCAAAAAATTCTACACAAACTGTGCCCATTTTGGTTCCGTCAATATTCGTTGTTTGATGCTGAAAATTTTTTAAAGGAAAATAAGCATTAAAATCCTTAAATTGGCAATGTGATAGAAAGTTTAAAATCACCATTTTCCCCTGCAAATTGGCAACTTTTTGACTTTTCATCATAATTTCTGTCAATTTATATTCATTTCAGATACATGACGTTTTATAAGAAAAATGAAGCAATAAAATAAAAATGTTGGTGTTGCCAATTTGAAGAATAAAAGCTGATCAAATTAGGCTTTAAATAATTCCTGTAACAAATGGGTTAAGGAGGTATCCGTGCACTCTGCATTTAAATGTCTTGAGTCCGACATTTGAGACATTCCCTGCAACATGGTCAGGGAGGGGGTTCCACAAGCGGACAGCAGTTGGAATGAAACTTCTGTCCAGTGTGGATGTTCTGACAGCAGGCAAGGAGAGGGCATGGAGTGGCATGGATAAGCTAGAGCGAGTGACTCTGCACCTTATTTCCCTTAAAAATGTCACCATCAAATGACAAATATCAACACAACTGAAATGAGCTTAGTATGAATCATTTTCTCTTTCTGCTCATGTATTTGGGATGTTTTGTAGGGCTATGCGTCAAAAGTTCTTGGACCAAAACCTTTCTTTCTTCAAATTGGCAACACCAGTGTTTTTCTTTTGTTGTGCTTCATACATGTATCTGAAATGGATTATGAATTGTCAGAAAATATATTGAGTAGTTGAGAAGTTGCCAATTTGCATGGAATTACAGTGATTTTGAACTTTCCATCACAGTGCCAGTTTAAGGATTTTAGTGATTTTTTCCCTTTAAAATAAAAAATATTGCAGCATCAAATGACAAATATCGACACAACTGAAATGAGCTTTGTAGTATGTCGTTTTCTTTTTCTGCTGATGTATTTGGGATGTCTTACAGGGCCCTGCATCAAAAGTTGTTGAACCCAAACCACATTATGTGAATCTTCTGTCACGAATAATATACATGTCCATGTAGATGTAGATTGAATTTGCCAAATATAAGAACAACCATTAGTTTTTCTAAATTCCATTAGATTCTTCCCAAACTCTCACAGATCTATTTCTCATTCGTCAGCTTTAATGAATTCTAAAATCAGGTTGTTGTCAGGGTAAACTTCTCCTTTAACTTACCGTACATCTACAATTCTGCATGTATTTCCGTCACAGAAATGATTGACGAGAATAAAAACTAAAAGCAAAGACAAAGTGTGGTTGTATTTGGAGTAGTCAACAAGACAATCAAGGACTGAGTATCTGAATGCAGTTATCAGATATGGTTTTAGCCACTGGTTTAGTTTCTGTATATAATATGAATGATTAATGAAGTTATGGGTATGAGATCAGTCTGTCATGAAGTGAAATATATTTTACCATGAAACCTGGATGAAGCTTTAATGAGAGGCTTGAGTTCTTAGTGATGATACAAACTCATTTTAATAATGAGCTTTCTAATAATTTTCTAATGAGAATATCATGATAGATATACATGTAGGCCATATAGCCCTTTAACCCATTCATGACAGAGGGTCCACATTTTGTGGTTTGGCCTAATATCTTTTGATGCAAAGCCCTAAAAATCATACCAAATACATGAGCAGAAAGAGCAAAAAATTCTACACAAACTGTGCCCATTTTGGTTGCGTCAATATTCGTTGATTGATGCTGAAATTTTTTAAAAGGAAAATAAGCATTAAAATCCTTAAATTGGCAATGTGATAGAAAGTTTCAAATCACCGTTTTCCCCTGCAAATTGGCAACTTTTTGACTTATCGTAATTTCTGTCAATTTATATTCATTTCAGATACATGACGTTTTATAAGAAAAATGTAGCAATAAAATAAAAATGTTGGTGTTGCCAATTTGAAGAATAAAAGCTGATCAAATTAGGCTTTAAATAATTCCTGTCACAAATGGGTTAAAGAGAGTACCCAATGCTGAAACAATGTTAGTTCTTTTAAAAGAGCATGATTTTATTAGCAGTAAATGATCTGCCTAAAGTTTTTTAAAAAGTCGTGTTGCCAAGGAAACCTCCAAATGTTGTAAGATTTCGGGATATTATTGACCCCTCAGCTGTGACCCAGTTTCAACTGGGTACCCACTTTGATGTCAAAATGACGTCAAAGTGGGTACCTTGTCGCGCAGTTCGAGCAAAATGCGCACAAGGTATAATACAAATTGCACAGTCTTGCGCGCAGCACAACTGCAATGTGCGAAGATGGGTACCCACTTTTACGTCATGCCTCATACTCAAATATTTTGGTCAACTCTTGACTTTTCATGAGAAAATTATCCAAAATGCATTGATTTCGATTGAAAATCATCAAATTTTTGATGTTATTCTTCTTAGAATTCTATTCTCGATCATATATCAAAAAAAAAGTTACCATTGTGTAATCACTTTAAAGGGGCTGGAAAGTCGCAAACCAAGGGGTTACGGCAGGTGGCCCAACTATGGTCATAGTCGGATATCTCTGTATATCTTCAAAAACGAACATGCAATATTATTGCAACACACGGACCGGGCCAGGACTGGCAAAATATTGAAGAATCACAATCATTACCCTTCTTGATTGACTTGCTTTTCACGCTGAATCACTTGTGTGTGTATTCCAATTACAACGGTCATTCTGCCGAAAAAAAAGCCGAAGTGAGTGATTTAAGAGCAAGGTACCCCACCCTCAGAAATTTTATTCGCTGGTTGTTGTGCAGTTTGGCTTGCAATGCGGAGAAAGAGATTGATTTGGGGCCTGCACGATTTGCGACTTTCCTTTCCCTTGAAGATTATTTCCTTCAAGTGCCCTCGTATTTGGATGACAAGAAATAGTTTGAGTGTTTGTGTGTACAGTGTACATCACACGCATGTGCTTTGCTTACAGCAAAGTCAAGTTGATTTATTGTTATTTTCATGGTTTCAGAACCTGAAGGTATATGCCAATTTTTGGCTAAAGTACAGTGGAGAATGAAATGCTGAGGAAAATCAATTTTAGTGAAAAGATGTAGAGTGAAGCAATTTTTAAAAAGTTCCATCAAAATTGGTTCTGAAATGAGAAAGTTACGAAAATTTGAAAAGTCTTGATTTACTATCTCTGGCGATCCTCAAATTGGCAATGTTGCTTTCAAATGGCAGGTTTTTGAGGACAACTCTCAGTTCGTTTTGAACACAAAATTTCATATTTTCTCCATTTTCTCTCACAGGGTTGGCAATTTCCCGGGAAATACCTACAGTGTATATTTCCTGTCCGGGCGGGAAATACTGGGAAATACCAGGAAATACTGGGAAATATTGGGAAATACCGGGAAATATCGGGAAATACTTGTTCAATACTTGACAGCTTGAAGTTTATGAAGTGTCTGGACACATGACCACCCCCCCCCATCCTAATATGTGAAATGAATTAGCAGTCATACCAAATACTGTGAATGTGACTATATGTACATCTTATCTTCTAATTAGACTTCAAATGTTTGAAGTTGATCATTGATGATTTCCATAACTCACTCATTTGTACAGACATGAAATGTTTTTAGGTTGCTATACATGTACATGAATTTACTGTAATGGTGTTTAGTTTATATTTTAGAATGAAATTGCATTCTGATCTCTGCTAATGATAAACCATCACGAGATGATAGATCTTGCCCATTTATCAATACTTTTCAACTTTTGCAGCAATTTCCAGATGAAAATATTTGTTTTGGAGTATTTTGCAGTAATGCCCAGTATTTCCCAGATATTGTGCCTGACAACAGTCCAAAGTCCTAACCCATTTATTATTTGAAGCGGTAACATGTATATGACCCCCAACATGAAAAGGCATTCTTTTTACTGCTCTTTGTGTTTAAGCTTACCTTTTTCTCATGAATGTGTCCATTTTGGCCCAATTTGCTAGTGAAAAATATTCTCTGTGGGGAATTATCAGTCATTGCTTTAACACAGTCTCAAACCCATATAAGCGTGCAGTATACCCTTGTACATTACTCATTCAAAGCAGCTGTATGATCTCTACCATGAAGAAGTCACTATTTCTTTGCTTAAGGTGTTTAATCTAGCCCTTTTCTCTATAATGTGTGCATTTTAATGCAGTATATTGATGAAAAATATTGTTTTTGGAGTATTTCTCGGTATTTCCCAGTATTTTCTTGTTCTTGTTCTTGTCCAAAAATGCTAGGCGGTATTTACCGCCCGCTTTTTCCCACCTCGGTATTTACCGGCCAACCCTGAATTCTCTCATGGTGCAACTTGTCTCCTTCTCAGCTCAGGATATATCATTGGAAAATATATTTGACACAAGATACATACATGTACACATGGTTCTCGCCAGTACATAACACCCATGGTTCCAATACCATGCGTAAAGGGTTTCAGACAAGGAAGAACCATGTGTGAAATTGCTGCACCATGCATGGCAACAAGGGTAAAAAATATTGGAGTATGTATCCTGAAAATGATAAATATCACAGATTGTTTTGCTTCTTGGCAATGTATTTTTACTTTTATACCATTAGAAGACAACTCCTGCTTACTAAGAAGTATTTTCATTCTTTAACTATAGCATATACTGCCGCCACACCTAACTTTAGGTGTTATTCCGTAAAACTTCTGAAACTTCCACGCTTTGCGTAGAGTGGGAACCGTGAGTGGATTTTTTTCTAGTGATAACCCTGCATGTACATATACATGTACATGTACATATGTTGATTTCCCAAAGAGACAAGCAGCATCTTTTAGAGATAATGGAGAAAATATGAAATTTTGTGTACAAAATGTATGGAGAGTTGTCCTCAAAAACCTGCCCTTTTGAAGTAACATGGCCAATTTGAGGATTGCCATAGAAAGTAAATCAAGACTTTTCAACCTTTGACAACTTTTTTTTTTTAAATTTCAAAACCGATTTTGCTGGAACTTTTTAAAAAATTACTTCTCTCTATCATCTCTTTTCATTAACCCATAGCAGTACAGAGCTTTCTTGAGGTCTAAATTAATCATCTTCAATCCTCAAATTGGCAATACAAATTATTTTTTTCCATATTTACATAGCTTGAAAAAAATAAATATGGATATAACATAAACCAAAATGTAATATAATTGTAAAATTGAATCAGAAATTGCCAATTTGAACACAGAAATAGTGATTACATATTATTCACTGCGTTGCCAATTTAAAGAGTTTAATGATTAGTTACACTTAAGCTGCTCTAATTCGAGAACGCCACACCATACAGCGATGGGAATGGGCTCAAATTTGTCAGTGCATTTTTCTCTCTCTGCTCATGTACATACATGTACTGCCCAACATTCTGGACCAACAGATACTGCAAAAGCGTCTCCTAAAGGTGACACTATACCTCTATGGGAGTGGTTACTTCCCCGGGGTTTCATTCTCTTTCAATCAGTCCTACCCCAATTGCTCGGAAACAGTTCCTTTCACATTGTAATCACATGATGCAAACTCAAAACGTTTTCATCTCTTGGCTTTAAAAACTAAAAATTGGAAATCTGAGTATTCCTCATATATTAATGGTTCAGTACTTGTAAATCAGTGGGCCATGCATGTAACTGCACATTATCAACAAGACTTAATGATTTAAGCAAACAAATATGTGGCTTTGGGTTTCCAGGCAACATGTACTGTATACATAATACATGTACCACAAATATGTAATTATAGCTTGCTCTATACAGTAAATACATTGTAGCAGTACGGCGTCTCCTTTGTGTGACACTTTTGCGGTAGCAGTTTAGAAATCATGCACTATGCATCGGCAGAAAACGAAAAATTCACTGAAAATTTTGAGTCCATTTTCAATGCTGTATGTGATGCAATTATGGAATGAGAGCGATTTGATTGTAGCCCATCATTAAAATCTCCAAATTGGCAATACAATGAAAATTTATTATCACTTTTTTTGTGTATGAATTGGCAGAATTGGGTTCAAAGTTTGTCATTTCTACTCACATTGGTTCATTTGATAAACATTTGTATTTATTTCACACTGTAAAGGAGTGGGGGGGGGGGGGAGTCCTTGTTGCCAATTTGAGGGGGAGAAGCTGATAAATTTAGCCCTCGAGAAAACCCTGTACTGCATAACAAATTATGACACTGTTATTTCATCTTTCTTTTTGATTATGCAGTAAACAGTGAAGCCAATCGGAAAAGGATTGAGCAGGTGGAACTGTGCTTCGGAGGCTCGGGGCAGGTAAAGAAACTTGTTATGTTTTTAATTACAGCTAATTACATTGAATAAGGGCACTCTGGTTAAAAATTTGTTACCTTTCAGAGCATAGCATTTTATTTGCACTTGAATCTCTCAACCCAGGTGCAGTAATGAGGAAACATGACTGAGACATGTATGCAGCTGCACCCCCCCCCCCCCTTATGGCAATAAGATGCACATTAACACATCAAAAATAGTTCTCGCTCAAATGAGAGAGAGTTTTGCCAAGAATTGGGCTGACAAATAGTGACGTCATGTGTTAAATGTTAACTTCATAAGAATTTGATTGGTCCACACCTTTTGCTACCAGGAGGCGAAAACTATCACTCTTGCCTCGGTGGTTTTGTTTTGCTGCATCATGTAACCCTTTCATTTGTGTATAAAAAAGCTATACATACACACTCACAAAACACACACCCACACATACTAGCAGCAATAATTTCTGATGCTGTTTAGTGCTACATGTATGAACGAGCCTTAAGATGGTCTACCTCTTACGTGTGAACAAGGATCAAGGTGAATAACATTTGGGTTTTTATAACTTCTATAATAATTTTTATAACTTCATTTGGGTGTTTACATGTATAACTTCCCTTTTTCCATTATTGTTTAATATTTTAATGTTCATCGATGTATATTCTAGTGGAAGATTTTTATGCTATTTACAGTATTATTTGCAAGTGTATGTGTTCTTGTTATGTGATTTTTTTTTTTTGGAAATGAATAAACAGAACTGAACTGAACTGAATTGAAAATTACATGGATTGTAAAACTCCAAGTACTTTGAAAATGTGCAGTATGTACCATTGTAATCAAATCCTCACAATTGTCATCAGCAGCAATTGTATATTGAACGTTTGTACTTCTGGGTCCAAAGTTTATTTGTCTTTTTATAGATGAACTCAAATGATCTCATTTTCAGTCAGCTTTCATGTTCAAATAGCATGGAAGTACATGTATCCACATTGTAAAATGGTGATTTAGCAAATTTATGAGCCCATGAAATATTAGTGGATTCCCCTTGGTTTTTATATCAGTTTGTATTGCATTTTAAAGGTCATGTACAGTTTCGTAGCAAAAAGAAGAATTGCAGTGAAACTGGGTAGATACTTGTATAGTTTCGCATTGCCGTCCTTGAATCAAAAGATGCATGTGCGGGTATTCCGTTCATGATTTGGGGTGAATTTTAGTGTAAATACCTTCTTTAATTGTCTCAAATACCTTCTTTAATTGTCTCAAATGCGCAACGCATCGTTCATCTGGCGGAGTCCTCACTGTGTGACTGAATCTGCAACTGTAATATATACTGCTGTTTCACCTACCTCAGTATCACACATTCTTCTGTTTTCTTTTCTTTACTTTCCTTTCTCTTTCTTGAGGAATCCACGTCACTACAAGCATTGCTTTTTTGTGGATTTCTCTTTTCCAATATCATTTTTTTTCTTTTAATACACTATGTCAAGCAGACATTTAATTTGTTTTGATGTTAATTAGAGGAAAAAATGTTGTATATTTGTTTGTTTACAATATTTCTGCTTAAAAGAAGAAAAAAAAATATGTCTTGTGTTATATTGTAAATAAACCTGAACTTGAACCAATGCAAAGTAATGGTTATACTCCTGTAGGTACCCTGAATGCACAGTTGTCTCAGTCGTTTGTTACGCTTGCATACATGGAACAATGAATGGGTATTACAGTTTGTACAAGAACTTTGTAATGAGCATCGATTGATATTAATTACTGGAGGTTTTATAAGGCTGGCGCAGGGGTGTTAAAGACATTCAGTTGTGGGCTTTCATGGGGAGTCGATCATAATTTGCTGACACCAGACTTTGTGAAAAGCACTGGAAATATATGTAATAGAGCTACATTTCTAGAGCACAGCAGAACAAGCTGTCCCACCATAAACATTCTTCAGCCTGCTTCGGGGCATTCTCGGGGCAGAGAAAGTGAGATAATGACTTTGCCATATGGGGCAAAGGGTGCATTACATAAGGTCTGTTGGTCATAAAACTGATGGACAACACCTGTTACTGGGTAAGCACCCATGATGTCAAATTCCCATGAAAGCCCATGACTGAGCATCTTTAACTTTTTTTTGTCCATCATTTGGTATTCAACTTGAGATGGAAAAAAAAAAAAAAACCCAACTTCCCAGGATCCTTGTTTTGTCAGTATTCTAAAAAAAAATGCGAAGAAATCTGATGAGTTTTTTAGGGGCTTCCCAAAAATGTACATAAACTTTAAATGTGCTGTCGCCTTCTGTTTACAGCAATAAAAAGTAGAGATGGTTGTGATGAGACTTTGGGTGTGTTTGAGTGCTCGTCTGGCACGGTACGGTACAGTACGCTTAGAAAGAAGGCGTAAACATGCCCTTTACATTCATTTGACAGTCCTTGGCATATAAAACAATGATGGATTTATGCTGTACAGTGTCGGACACATTTACAATGTACATGTAATTTCTTTCTCTCCCAACACATGTACAGTATGTGCAGATGAGATGGAGGGAGGGGGTCCTATTAAACACCCGGTAAATATTATTTTGTACTTCCAAAGTGCCCCATTTGGTATATTACATGTAGTGCGCTTTGTATGATACCCGTGTTTCTAAACATACATGTATCCCTCTGACTTTGTACTTCCAAAGTGCCAAGTAAAAGTTGTTTAACTGCCCCTTTAGTGACTACTACTTTTGAACCTGTGTTGGGGGGAGGGGGAATGGTGGTTCCTACAGTACACTTTGTGCATTCACCTGTAACTAACTTTTGTCAAGGTAACATTTTTTGGTGGAATAGCCAAGGTGTATGTAAACTTTTGGTCCTCAATGGTATAGCCATCATTTCAAGCCTTTCAAAGTGGTTTTTGAAAAATAACATGTTGTTTTTATTCATTTCTTTTCCATTCATCTAAATTTATGGCAAGAAGGCAGAGACAGTAGATTTTCTGATTTTGGCAAGTGAACATTTTGGGTGAAATTGGCTAGGTGTATGTAAAGAATGCTTTAACGGCCGATGCGAACCAACAATAGTGTGCGATTACTGTGTCAGTAGGGATTTGTGTAGTTGTGTACAGGTACGAACAAAACGCAGGAGTTAAATGCCCAGTAAAATAATAACAACAACACATACTTTCAAAATGCCAAGTCAAAATGAATTAAGCTGCCCCTGTAATGACTACTCCTTTTACACCCTTTTGGGGGGAGGGGGCAGTTCCTATTAAATGCCCAGTAAAAATATTTATTAAAAAAACATGTATTTTCAAATTGCCAAGTCAAAATGGGTTAAACTACCCCTTTAATGACTACTCCTTTTGAAGGGGGGGGGGGGGGGGGGTAATGGTTCCTACATGTATTGAATGCCCAATAAATAAAGAATGAAAAAATTTCCAAATCAAAATGGGTTAAACTGCCCCTTTAATGGCTACTCCTCTTCAACCTGAAACAGGTGAATCATGTCTTTATTTCCTTTCCACGTTGACCTTCATTCCTCTTCAAAACACACTGTCACGCTGAAGGTTAACCACTGCATTAGTCACCTACATCTCTGTAGTATACTGTGGTTGTGTTCACACTGGACATCTAATGCCTTGTTCACATTTGAGGAGGAAAACCGCTGGATATTTTAAAGTGCATTTTTTGTGTATGAAACGAAAAATAACCAAGTTGTATGGATTTTCAAAGATTTTGCAAAAGGGATCTCCTACCTTTAAAATGCCATGCACTCATTTACTTGCCTTTATGAAATGCGCTTAGAATCCTGCAGAAAACCCTCACAGTTTTCTCTTCATATTTTAGCATGTCTTAATGTGAAAAATCAAGCGTGGAGAAGATGCGATGGTAGTAAAATCTCTCTAATTTCTTCTTAATTTCTTCATTATCATATACACGTAGAGCATAGTGAAAATGTCTTCCTTTAAGTTTTAAAAGGACTATTACCATTGCAAAACAGCCTACATTGTACAGTGTGCTTTAACCCATAGAGGTACAGTGTCACCTTTAGGAGACGTTTTCGCAGTATCTGTTGGTCCAGAATGTTGGGCAGTACATATCATACATGAGCAGAAAGAGAAAAATGCACTGACAAATTTGAGCCCATTCCCATCGCTGTATGATGTGGCGTTCTCGAATTATAGCAGTTTAAGTGTATCTAATCATTAAACTCTTTAAATTGGCAACGCAGTGAATAATATATCATCACTATTTCTGTGTTCAAATTGGCAATTTCTGATTCAATTTTACAATTATATTTCATTTTGGTTTATGTTATATCCATATTTATTTTTTTCAAGCTATGTAAACGTGGAAAAAATAATTTGTATTGCCAATTTGAGGATTGAAGATGATTAATTTAGACCTCTAAAAACCTCTGTACTTCTATGGGTTAATAGCTCTGTTCAAGAGACATGAGAAGTGAGATAAAAAATTTCAAATCATTTGCTTACATTGTGATTTTTACCATGTTTTGTGCCTCTAAAGTGCAGCTACCAGGAAAATCAAATCAAGTTTTAAAAATATGTTTTGAAATTGACCCAGTAGCATGATTTGCATACATGTACATATAGGGGAAAATATATGAAATATCATAGAACCTGCTATTCACAAATTCGATATTACATATGCATGTATCTAGACAATAAACTAAAGAATCAATTCATGGAACAAAGAGAGTTCAATTCTTCCTGGTTGCCTATTCCAATTAGTACGGACATTCGTAATTTATAAACTACAGGACTTCCTTTTCCTGTCAAGTTATTCTTATTTTTCATTTTATTATCGAATCAAAGTACATCATATTACAAAGAAAACATGATACAATGCGGGAAGGTTGAAAATGATATGATTTCATCCCCCAAGTCCGTTGACAAATTGCCAGGATTGAGGCAGGCTACATGTACGTGTATATTCCATTTATAGGCATGTTTGGGAAGGCATGCCCAGGTAATGGGACTTTCACTCCAGTAATACTTGTATGACTGCAAAATTGATGATTTTGGGTATATCCATCATTTTTCTGAGGACTTCCTCATTTTTTGTACTGCAAACAAATTTGAATGTACATGTACATGTATGTTTTGGACTTCAATTAAATCCCATAGAGGTACAGTGTCACCTTTAGGAGACGCTTTTGCAGTATCTGTTGGTCCAGAATGTTGGGCAGTACGTATCATACATGGGCAGAAAGAGAAAAATAAACTGACAAATTTGAGCCCATTCCCATCGCTGTATGGTGTGGCGTTCTCGATTTAGAGCAGTTTAAGTGTAACTAATCATTAAACTCTTTAAATTGGCAACGCCGTGAATAATACATAATCACTATTTCTGTGTTCGAAATTGGCAATTTCTGATTCAATTTTACAAGTATATTTCATTTTGTTTTATGTTATATCCATATTTATTTTTTTCAAGCTATGTAAACATGGAAAAAAATAATTTGTATTGCCAATTTGAGGATTGAAGATGATTGATTTAGACCTCAGGAAAGCTCCGTACTGCTATGGGTTAAGATTTATCCCATAACAGTACATTGATATGTGTGTCCATTATTTGCAATGTCTTTGGATGCAGAATATTAGTGCATGATGCACGAGCAGAAGGACAAAATTTGTTGAAAAAATTTGAGTTCATTTCCAGTGTACAGTCGCATGTTGTAGTATTATTGATTTCTTTGATTCATTGATTTTCTTTTTAATCAGTAACACAGTGTAACACAGTGTAAGATATTAATCAGCTGGTTTATTTTTTACGAATTGGCTTTTTTTGTGTGTGAAATGCTGCAGTTTTCATCACATCTGTTTATATTTATATACATTTTCATATTTTTGAACCATGTGGGCATGGAATGAATGTTGCCAATTTGACAAAGGAAAGCTGATTAATTCACTCGTAAGAAATCTCTTGGTTATACATGCCTTTTGTCAAGTCCAAGGGATTTTGCAATTTGGTATTCCATTGTCTGCTATTACATGTACTTGTAAGGTATGGGCTCTTCCTCAACGTGAATTGGCACAAAACTTGTGGTTTATCTGAATATTTTCCCTGATAAATACCCATTATAAGCATGTAGCATTTCTTTGGAGAATGTTTTTAAAGCAAATATGTTTCATTAACCCATAGCAGTACAGAGCTTTCTTGAGGTCTAAATTAATCATCTTCAATCCTCAAATTGGCAATACAAATTATTTTTTTTCCATGTTTACATAGCTTGAAAAAAATAAATATGGATATAACATAAACCACAATGAAATATAATTGTAAAATTGAATCAGAAATTGCCAATTTGAACACAGAAGTAGTGATTATATATATATTCACTGCGTTGCCAATTTAAAGAGTTTAATGATTAGTTACACCTAAACTGCTCTAATTTGAGAACGCCACACCATACAGCGATGGGAATGGGCTCAAATTTGTCAGTGCATTTTTCTCTTTCTGCTCATGTATGATATATACTGCCCAACATTCTGGACCAACAGATACTGCAAAAGCGTCTCCTATAGGTGACACTGTACCTCTATGGGTTAATCCATTCGTGACAGAGAGTCCACATTTTGTGGTTTGGTCTAATAACTTTTGATGCAGAGCCTTAAATATCATACCAAATACATGAGCAGAAAGAGCAAAAAATTCTACACTTACTGTGCCCATTTTCGTTGCATCAATATTTGTTGTTTGATGCTGAAATTTTTTAAAAGGAAAATAAGCATTAAAATCCTTAAATTGGCAATGCAATGAAAATGTTAAAATTACCATTTTTCCCTGCAAATTGGCAACTTGATGACTTCTCATCATACTTTCTGTCAATTTATATTTATTTCTGATACATGATGTTTTATAAGAAAAATGTAGCAATAAAAGAAAAATGTTGGTGTTGCCAATTTGAAGAATAAAAGCTGATCAAATTAGGCTTTAAATAATTCCTGTCACGAATGGGTTAAAGCAAATATGTTTCATTAAAAAATCTTTGAAACAAGGGGCAAGTCCACTAAAAAGATGAAATTCATTTCAATAAAAATAGTACGAAATTTCCAAACAAAACTGAAAATTCAAAGAAAATCGGAGGAAAAATACAACTGTAAGGAAGTTATGAAATTTAGAAGTTTTGCTGTTCTTGTGCAAGACAGATTTTGAACAGTCAATATGAATATTCAGTGAGTGAGTTGATAATATCCTTACAAATTCCCACATATTACATGTACAATGTACATGTATGTACACATGAATGACAAAAATTTAAAATTTCATCTAGAAAAATGTAAAAGTTTTAAAATGGTCTTTAGTCTATTTTGTGTAGATATGATGGATGAGTTTTCACAGTTATAGTGAAAAAAAGAAAGAAAATCTTCTGCATTTGCAATTTTTTTGCATAGATTTTATGGAGAATAGTGAGTATATGACATCAGTTCATTCATTTAATATTCTTATCAACTTTTCAAGAACTATTAAAAAATCATTTTAAGTGTCTTTAATATTTTAAATCTGATTTTAATCAATTTTTCCCTGCTTTGTTTGGAAATTCTAACTCTTTTTAATTGAAACTTCACTTTGTTGTGGACCTGCCCTTTAATATCTCTACTCTGTAGTTTCTGTTATAACGTGAGAACTTCACTGCACTGTCAGGGTATATGTTACATACACTTACAGTGATATTGGCTTTTCTCCTTGATCAATAGCTGCATATTTTGTGGCGTTATTTCCTTATGGATCATTTTTTCCTCCTCCTCCAGTCTGGGGTCACATACTGTATCATATGACCGCTAAATGACAACTTTAAGGAGATTTCTCATCAGTCTATTCATGACAGGAATTATTAAAAGCCTTATATCATATGGTCACCTTTCCTTCTTCAAATTGGCAACACTGGTCGGTATTTTTTTGTGATTACACCACTTCTTTCAATACATGTATACATGTCAGGTATCTGTAATGAATATTAATTCATGGAAAGTTTGTTGAGAAATTAAAAAGTGGCCAACTTGCTTGGGTGAACAGTGATTTCAAATTTTTCATCATATTGCCAATTTAAGGATTTTAGAGCTTCTGCCATAGTGTGTGGCGTTCTCAAATTAAAGCAGTTTAATTTAACTAATCATTAAACTCTTTAAATTGGTAATGCAGTGAATAATATATAATCACTATTTTCTTGTTCAAATTGGCAATTGCTGATTAAATTTTACAATTATGATTCATTTTGGTTCATGTTATATCCATATTCATTTTTTTCAAACTACATGTATGTAAGTATGGAAAAAAATTGTTGTTGTCAATTTGAGGATTGAAGATGATGAATTTAGACCTCCAGAAAGCTCTGTACTGCTATGGGTTAAAGGTGTACCGTACAGCTTCCCTGGTGTTCAGTAACATGAGCATATTCAGACCCTGGGCATGACATCTTTGGCAAGACATTAAAGATATACTGGAGTTCTGGTCATGCAATCGTACTGTGAAAAAAACTACAGGGAAAAAAAATACATGGGGGCTCGGGGCGAATTCGCCCCCGAAACGCCAAAAAGAGCCCCTGAAATTCTCATATGGTCCAATGTAAACTGTAATACAATGTAGAAAATTTGGGTGGGTGGGCTTAAAGAGTAGCCCTGGAAAAAAAATAATTAATTTTTTCCCTGCAAAGCAACTGGGAGAGTTGGATTAGTTGTACCAATGCAAGTGTCTAGTGTGAGATTTGGAGATTATCCAACGGATAAGAAATTCACTTACTCTACCCCCAAAGGTACTTGCACTGCACAAAGAAATGAGTACAGGGAAATCTCGACATAACGAGGTCGGCTATAACGAGATAATGGCTATAACGAGGGTTTTGTCAGGGACCCAAATTTACTTTCGTGTAAGTCTATGGTGGCATGAACCTGTTATAACGAGATCTGCTATAACGAGATATCGGATAAAACGAGCTAAATCTCAAGCCCCTTAAACAAAGAAAAACATTGATAATCATTAAACGAGCAAGCAAATTTCACTGCACCTTAATGGACAAAAAAAACAGCTGAGAAAGCAGGAACGCCTGGCAGCAACCACATACAAGTCTGGCCAACGATATTGCATCATGCGGAATGCATGTTTTTATTTGTATCATAGTACAGCCCACGACACCGAACCTGATTTTTTTCATACACCAACGAAGGGCGACCACGAAGGTATAGGTATGCGCTGTGACTGCGCGCTGTCAATGTCAGACTAGTAGCACATTCGACAGGCTTCCGTATCAATATTCATTAGCTTACAGGTGTGATGGACTTACTCGTAATCGGTAGTGTCTGAAATGAGTACTTTCAACACATTTTCCGATATAATCCACAATTTTATTAGCTAGATCAGAGGATGAAATTACTATCAATGCCTTTGCAGCTGTTCAATAAGTTTATAAACAGCCACAAGAGACCTCTGTACATTCATTAGTGTACATGTAGTCCCATATGTGCATTTTTTCTGATATGTGCATTTGTTCTGATATAACAAGGTAACAGCTATAACAAGAAAAAGCCTTGGGTCCCAACAGCCTCATTATACCGAGTTTCCACTGTACATTTATGGGACAACACACATGTAAATGTTACCCCTGTACTTTTCAGCCTTTTCTTGTCGTATTTCCAATATGAGGGATTTGAAGAGCAATCATTTCTAGGGGATGCTTTTACAGTGATATTCTTCCTGACTGACATGGAAAGATTGAGAACGCTCGCAAGTTATTTTTCACCTTTCCCAGAACTCAGTCTCCTCTTTAATCTTTAATATCACTCTCCAACCGGGTGTTAACCCATTCGTGAGAGAGGTTCACATTTTGTGGTTTGGCCTAATATCTTTTGATGCAAAGCCCTAAAAATCATACCAAATACATGAGCAGGAAGATCAAAAAATTCTACACAAACTGTGCCCATTTTGGTTGCATCAATATTCGTTGTTTGATGCTGAAATTTTTTAAAAAGAAAAATAAGCTTTACAATCCTTAAATTGGTAATGTGATAGAAAGTTTAAATCACCATTTTCCCCTGCAAATTGGCAACTTTTTGACTTCTCATCATAATTTCTCTCAATTTATATTCATTTCTGATACATTACATTTTATAAATAAAATGTAGCAATAAAATAAAAATGTTGGTGTTGCCAATTTGAAGAATAAAAGCTGATCAAATTAGGCTTTAAATAATTCCTGTCACGAATGGGTTAAGTGGATATACAATATGATTTGAAAGTCATTGTGAGCATCTGTAATAGAATCAGTGTACATGTACATGTAGATCTATGAAATGTTATGAGGATAGAGTTGTCATGCTGAGGAATGATGCTAGGTGGACAGTGTGGGCCTATATTTTATTTCATAACAATCTTCTCTTTGCTACCAATACTGTACATGACCTTTGAACTTAAAAAGGTTTTGTTTTGCTGTGCTTGTTTGTTGTTATACCCTCGCCAAACAGTTTGTAGGGGGGTACATGTACATGTAGGAATCAGTGTATGGTTGGACGGTTGGGTGGTCGGGCAGTTGGGCGGGCGATTCGGCGGTCGGTCCATTGCAAATCTTGCGGATCATACTACTTTCTTAACATTTTTCGAGCAATGCTCATGGAATTTGGCACACACATCGGTCTTAGGATGAAAATGTACAAGTCATATATTTTTAATGTGTGGGAAACTGTGTTGCAATCGTAACAGCATAGCAACAGCATATTATGGCAATTAATCAGGGAACTATTGATATATTACAGATCGAACTATTTCCTCATTTTTCGAGCAGTGCTCAGGAAATACATTGGGGTATTTCTGATGACATTTCTGGGTGTTTTTTGTGATAGGCAGTTTACCACTACCATTACCAAAGAAATGAAGCTTAAGGAGGGAAATAAGAGAATATCACTAATAATATCTTTTATGTATTTGTTGTCTTCTTGCCACAGCCTCTAGCAGTTCCTGGGCGGGTGTTAGTAGGTGAGGGTGTCCTCACAAAGAACTGCCGGAAACGATGTAAGCCTCGCCAGTTCTTCCTCTTCAACGATGCCTTGGTCTACGGCAATATTGTACTCAGTAAAAAAAAGGTAAGAGCACAGTACTTAGAATTCAGGGCCCTGTTTCATACAACTTGTTATCAGTAACAAGTTGTAATAACTGTTATAAGATACTGAAATCCTTGTATCTGATTGGCTGAGAGCAAATTTGTTGTAGAAATTGGCAGTTGTTACTGATAACAGCTGCGGTAATGATCGTTTCATTGTCAGTTTCAATTCAAACACTAATCAGTTTGCAGTGTGACGAACCCTGAACTTGATTTGATGGTCATTTGCAGGTGTACATCTGTAAATTTAACAAAAGAAATGCCAGTATTAATGTTGGAGGAGCAAATTTATGGTTCTCCATGTTCTCTATCTGTTTATACATGAAGTCTTGTATCCACACTGAAAATAAATTAAAGCCCACCGCACACCATACATCCAACTGCGACCCAATTTTGGAACAAATGGCATTTTGCATTGAATATGACAGCTTAAAGAAGTAAAATTATCTTATTTGAAGTTTGGAATAAGGAATACTAAAATTGAAATTTTGGTTAACTGCAAGCCTTGTGGATGGAGTAAAGGCCGAATCTGCTTCAAATTGTAGCCGATTGCAAGATTGCTATGACGGTACTACGATTTGGAATTGAGTTCGCTTGTATTCCTATACTGCAACAGGGAGCCTTGCAGTAGCCCAGAAATTTGATTTTAGTATTCATACAATTATTCTGAACTTTGATGATAATGAGTTTACATGTTTGAATGTTCATATCAAGTGTTATAACAAATTTTCTCCAGATTCGGATCGCAGACGGAACGTTTAGTGTGCGGTGGGCTTAAAATAAACACATTTCACTGTGGAGGACATTTCTGGGTCTCGCTGAAGAAATAATGCTGATTAGGGTGTAATAGCACAGCTTTGAAATAAAAATCTGCCTATTTACATGTACATATATGGTAAATATTTTTTGTTGAAATTTGTGATGTTGGTAATTCAAGGTTTTTTTGTGTGTGTTTTCCCTTGTCCACTTTTTCAGTCAGTATAACAAGCAACACATTGATTGTACTTGTATTTATTTGAATTATCTATTCTTCATTCTTTTCTTTCAGTACAACAAGCAACACATATTGCCATTGGAGGACGTAAGGTTAAAATCTGTTGACGATGAAGGAAGTGAGTAAATCTTTAGTTTTTCATCTGTGTTCCGCATTCTGTTTTTCAAAGCTTTAATTCTCATGTTAGTAATTTGGAAGTGCTATCCAGTATGGAAGCAGAAACCCTTCATAAACTGTTAAGATCTGCTCAATCATTGACACTAATTGCTTTTGGTGGATTTAACGACACATAATTCATTTGTGATGTGTCGGTACTTGGAAGCATGAACCTGTCATAAACGTGACCAACTGTAATTTGAAATGCGACATGTCGCTATTGAATGGTTAAGTGTCATTAATTCTGTCAACACGTCGCAATTTGAATTGCAAAATGTCTTTAATTCATTTGGCACGTTCCAATCCAATTGTGAGATGTCCACTGATTTAACGACCTGTTAAAATTTGAATTGCCACGTGTCGAAACAACGACGTTTTGCCATTTGAATTGCAATGTGTCCAAAGAATTAACGAGGTATTGCGATTCGAATTGCTACGTGACTGTGTGAAATAATGGCGACGTGTTACATTTAAATGGCTACACGTCGCAAATCATATTGCAACATGTCAGTTGGTTGCGTTTATAAACGGGTTCCTGCTTCCATAATCCAAGACACTCAGCTAATACTTAACCCATTCATGACAGGAATTATTTAAAGCCTAATTTGATCAGCTTTTATTCTTCAAATTGGCAACACCAACATTTTTGTTTTATTGCTACATTTTTCTTATAAAATGTCATGTATCTGAAATGAATATAAATTGACAGAAATTATGATGAAAAGTCAAAAAGTTGCCAATTTGCAGGGGAAAACGGTGATTTTAAACTTTCTATCACATTGCCAATTTAAGGATTTTAATGCTTATTTTCTTTTAAAAAATTTTCAGCATTACACAACAAATATTGACGCAACCAAAATGGGCATAGTTTGTGTAAAAATTTTTGCTCTTTCTGCTCATGAATATGGAATGATTTTTAGGGCTTTGCATCAAAAGATATTAGGCCAAACCACAAAATGTGGACCTCTGTCACGAATGGGTTTATCAGTCGTTTGAAAACCACTCTGTCAAAATGTTACAGGTTTTAAAAAAAAAAGGAAATTGTTGCCTTAGTATTATTTTTGAGTGTCCGGGATGTTTTATTACTGCTAATCAGGATTTTTTGCAGATTTTTTGTATGGGTGTGCTTTGTGACAGTTTCATGTCTAAAATTGACTGATAAGCAACATGAACAGTATTGATTTTGCAGAGAGTTTTTTTCTTTGTAAGAATGTTTCTTTCTGGTTTGAACATATCAAGAATATGCATGAAAGCCAGGGCAAGTTTACCAAATTCTAGGACTTTATTCAGAATCATACTGTTTTCAGTGTCTATTTTGAACAAAGGAAATTAAATCTTATTGTAGGAAATTTCGAAATTGTTACGATTATCTTTATCGTTTTTTTCTTGTTGACAAGTTTATTGCTTTATATTTTGACTATAATTATGTGGCATTTGTCATTTCTAGTTCAGTAACTTAAATGGTGTTTGTTGTTGCTTGTTCAGTAACTTAGATCTATTTTATTTTTTTGTTACTCATTCAGTTACTTGTGTGGAGTTTTGTTGTTGCTCATCCAATAACTTATGTGTTTTTTCTTTTGTTTCTCATTCAGTAACTTATGTGTTTGTTGTTGCTTGTTCACTAACTATGTGATGTTTGTTGTTGCTTGTTCAGTATTGTGATGTTTGTTGTTACTCGTTCAGTAGCTTATGTGGCGTTTGTCATTGCTATTTCAGTAACTTATGTGGTGTTTGTTTTTGCTCATTCAGTAACTTATGTGGTTTTTTTGTTGTTGCTTGTTCAGTAACATATTTGGTGTTTGTTTTTGCTCATTCAGTAACTTATGTGGTGTTTGTTGTTGCTCGTTCATTAACTTGTGTGGTTTTTTTGTTGTTTTGTTCAGTATTAAACTTAGGTGGAGTTTGTTGTTGTATGTGGTATTTGTAGTTGCTTGTTCAGTAACTTGTGTGGTGTTGGTCGTTGCATGTTCACTCATTTATGTGTTTGTTGTTGCTCGTTCTGTAAATTATATGGCATGTGTCATTGCTATTTCAGTAACTTATATGGCATATGCCATTGCTTTTTCAGTAACTTATGTGTTTTATGTTGTTGCTTGCTCAGTAACGTATGTGCTGTTTGTTGTTGCTCATTCTGTAACTTATTTGGTGTATGTTGTTGCTTATCCACTAACTTATGTGATGTGGTGTTGTTGCTATTTCAGTAACTTATGTAGTGTTTGTTTTTGCTCATTCAGTAATTTATGAGGTGTTTGTTTTTGCTCATTCAGTAACTTATGCGGTGTTTGTTGTTGCTCATTCAGTAACTTATGTGGTGTTTGTTGTTGCTCCTTCATTAACTTATGTGGTTTTTTTTTTTTTTTTGTTCAGTAACTTAGGTGGAGTTTGTTGTTGCTCATTTAGTAACTTACATGTATGTGGTATTTGTAGTTGCTTGTTCAGTAACTTGTGTGGTGTTTGTTGTTGCACATGCATTAACTATGGTTTTTTGTTGTTGCTTGTTCAGTAACATATTTGGTGTTTGTTGTGCATGTTCACTAATTTATGTGTTTGTTGTTGCTATTTCAGTAACTTATATGGCATATGCAATTGCTTTTTTAGTAACTTATGTGTTTTATGTTGTTGCTTGTTCAGTAACATATGTGCTGTTTGTTGTTGCTCATTCTGTAACTTATTTGATGTATGTTGTTGCTTATCCACTAACTTATGTGGTGTGATGTTGTTGCTAATTCATATATGGTTTTTTGCTGGTGCTTGTTCAGTGACATATTTAGTATTTGTTGTTGCTAGTTTAGTAACTTGTGGTTTTGTTGTTGTTGTTGCTCATTCAGAAACTTATTCTGTATATGGTGTTTGTCATTGCTCATTCTATCTTGTGTTTTTGCTCATTCTTTCACTTCTGATGGTGTTGTTTGTTGTTTCAGATTTGAAGAATGGCTGGCAGATCATCAGTGCAACCAAGTCCTTCACAGTCTACGCTGCCACGGCAACAGAGAAGTCCGAATGGATGGCCCATATAAACAAGTGTATATCAGATCTTCTAGCAAAAAGTAAGATTAAAACTTTCAAAGACTGAGGTCGGGGAGAGGTAGGGTCGGGGTAGGGACATCATCCCCAGAATTTTTTGACATTTCAAAGAATTGTCAAAAATCACAAGACAGAATGGATGGGTCACAATGACAAGTTGGATTGGATGCCCATATAAACAAGTGCATCTCACATCTAGCAAAACGTAAACTTAACTTTGCAGACTGAGGATTGAGGCGGGGGGGAATCTTCCCAAAATTTTGACATTTCAACAAATCTTGCACCACATTTGACTTTCTTCTTTTTTATTCAATATTTGCATCATTTTACACTAGATTTTTTTTAAAAAATATTTGCTTCCAGAGTACTACAGGGAGATGCTGCACAGAGCTTCTCTCTGTGCATTTTATTTCATAGTCTGTATAGGAATGTATGTGAAAGGATATTACTTGCATGGATAAGATAGACATTAATGCCACAACAAGATTTAAGAAAGGTAATTTGTGGTGTTTTGAAAGTTATGTTCTTTATATTTTAGGGTTGGATATTTTAGTTACTATTAATGAGCTGAATTCATGAAAAATTTGTTGGTTATCAGTGTGCACAGGATGCGCCATTATGAAACTTTGATAATTGCTGCTAAAAGTGAAATCATTTCATAAGAATAAAAAAAAGAAAAAAAAGAAGATAGGACTGCCTTATGAGATCTTCAAATTTTTTATGTAAGTGCCCTGTGCAAAGCAAACTTTGTGCAAGATATATGTAATTTGGAAGCTATAGGGAAAGACTCTGATGCTACCAGGGCCCCGTTTCATAAAACTTTTTGTGAATAACAAGTTGCAATAACTGTTTTAAGTTACTGAAATCCTTGCATCTGATTGGCTTAGAGCAAATTTCTCATAGTTTTTACTGCAAGCAAGTTTTATGAAACGAGCCCAGATAGTAAGGGCCCTGTCCCATACTACCGTTTAAAGATTCCGTCTGCCTCCATCTAAATATTTATGTTGGACGTTGTCAGATGGAGGCAAATTCAAAGAATTGTGGCCATGAACTAGCACCATCTGCCAACGTCTAGATACATCTGTAAACCAGCTGAAGAACGAATTTAAAAAGTCCCGTTCGTTTCTAAGACAGAATCGTTAAATGGTAGTATGGGACAGAGCCTTAAAGGACTGGATTTAATCAGTCTTACTGGTAATTCTGAGGCCATACACAAAATGATAAGCATTGTCTATTTTCCTCTTTTCAGGTGGGAAGAAGCCCGCTACTGAATTAAGTCCCGTCTGGGTGCCTGACCATGATGCCCCTCACTGCATGCTGTGTAATAAGAGGTTTACAACCCTGTTCAGACGGGTAAGCTGATCATAATACATACATGTACAGGTAGTTACCTATGTTAAAGTGTACCAGTCACCAATAGACATTTCGTTATGTATGTTAAAGACTCATTGGCCCGTATTCACAGAGGTGTATTAACTTTAACCATGGTTTAAATCTGTGGCTTTCCGTATGTCTCAAAGTGGTAAACTCTGCTGTTGAGATTTATTGAACGTGAAATAATTTTCATTTTAATTTAGATCTGCTGTTCACAGTTTTGTTAAAGAATTTTTTTTGAGAAGGTGATGGGAGAGGAGAAAATTGTGCACTGATTTGAAAAGCATTACAGTGTGTGGTTGAAGACATGATACATGTAGGTGTTTGCTTGGAAAACTGTAATGATGACGTATGAAGCTCACACTGCATGGATCAAGTGTAACAGTCCCTTTTCCTTTCCTTTTTGTTATTTTTCTTTCCACAGCACCATTGTCGGAAATGTGGAAAGGTGGTGTGTCAGTCTTGTTCTGCCAAGAAGTTCCTTCTTCCCCTTCAGTCGGATGCCCCTGTCAGGGTCTGCGACTACTGCTACCAACAACTTTCACTGGAGAAGAACGGAACAAGAGAAAGGATGGGAGAGAGTAAGTATCTGTCCTTAGGCTAGGATGTTGAATAACAGTCCCATAAGTTCCTTCTTCCTCTTCAGTCGGATGCCTCTCTTAAGGTCTGCGACTACTGCTGCTAACAACTTTCACTGGAAAAGAACGAACTGCTGCTTGGCTGATAATGGCTGGAATCCATAAAGGTGGTTTAAATTTAGACTGCGGTTTACGCACATTATAAGTGCACTTGATTTAGCACATACACTTAGAAAGGTGCAATAAGTGAACACGCCGGTATGACAAAGGGCTCTAATTTCATGTTAGTTGTTATGGGTAAGAACACGGTTTACTTCAATTCACGCACGGTTTATACAAAGTAATTTGAATAAACTGTGCTCTAAACCATAGCAACTAGTGTGAATTTAGCACCTTTTGCCATACAAGTATGTTCATTATTGAACCTTTCCACGTGTGACCGGCACGCACTAAACCAAGCACACTTTTACCACAAGATCTGCATAAACTATGGTCTAAATCACTTTTGGGCATTCCAGCCAATAAGTTCCACTTACAGTATCAACAAAACATTTCTATTACAGTGGAAGAACACAACATTACTCGACAAAAAGCAACTAGAAGACTGAATTGACTAAAAATCACATTCTGATTGTAGCATGAACCTCAATATTTTTTGTCTTTTCCTTTTCTTTTCTTTCCAGCTCGAAATGCTGCACCCATGGACCAGGATTCAGATGATGATGATGATGACGATGATGACAATGATGGAACGACAAGAAACAACACACAAGCAGAAGATGTGGTACGTGAACCATGCATCATTACAACTCCTCCTCCTCCTCCTCCTCCTCCTCCTCCTCCTCCTCCTCCTCCTCCTCCTCCTCCTCCTCCTCCTCCTCCTCCTCCTCCTCCTCCTCCTCCATTCCCGACAGGATTATTTAGAGCCTGAGTTGATCAGCTTTTATTCTTCAAAGTGGCAACACCAACATTTTTCTTTTATTGCTACATTTTTCTTATAAAATAAAATGTCATGTTTCTGAAATAAATCTAAATTGACAGAAAGTGTGATGAGAAGTCAAAAAGTTGCCAATTTGCAGGGGCAAAAGTGATTAAAAAAAAAAAAATTTAGCATCAAACAGCAAATATTAACACATCCAAATGGGCACAGTATGCGTTCAAATTTTTGTTCTTTCTGCTCATGTATTTGGTATGATTTCTAGGCCTCTACATCAAAAGTTATTGAGCCAAACCACACAGTGTGGATCCTCTGTCATGAATGGGTTAATCCAGGCCCCTAAAGCTCCGTCATTTTGTCCAGATCCATTAGAAGGCCGACCTAAGCACTCATCCATATTCGGTTCCATGACATTTGCTCCGGCGACATTTGCTCCACCGACAACTGCTCCGAAAATGACGACAAGTGCTCCGCGACATATGCTCCGCCGACATATGCTCCACCGACATTTGCTCCGCCGACAATTGCTCCACCGACAATTGCTCCGCCGACATTTGCTCCGCCGACATTTGCTCCGCCGACATTTGCTCCGCCGACATATGCTCCGCCGACATTTGCTCCGCCGACATTTGCTCCGAAACGACGACATTTGCTCCGCCGACATTTGCTCCGCCGACATTTGCTCCGCCGACATAATGCTCCGCCGACATATGCTCGGACGACATTTGCTCCGCCGAATTAATTATAATCATCAATAAATTGATAATAATTCTACTCTGCTCCGGCAATTGATAATGATTATGACAATTGCCTGGCCGCCAATTTCTCCACCGAAATGTTTTGTCGGCGGAGCAAATGTCGGCGGAGCAAATGTCGGCGGAGCAAGTGTCGGCGGAGCAAATGTCGTTTTGGAGGATATATGTCGGCGGAGCATATGTCGGCGGAGCAAATGTCGGCGGAGCAAATGTCGTCGTTTCGGAGCAAATGTCGGCGGAGCAAATGTCGGCAGAGCATATGTCGGCGGAGCAAATGTCGGCGGAGCAATTGTCGGAGCAATTGTCGGCGGAGCAAATGTCGGCGGAGCAAATGTCGGCGGAGCAAATGTCGGCGGAGCATATGACGGCGGAGCATATGTCGCGGAGCACTTGTCGCGGAGCACTTGTCGTCATTTTCGGAGCAGTTGTCGGTGGAGCAAATGTCGTGTCACCCCATATTCATGAGCAAAAATGAATAATTCATTTTGTAAGATGATTCCAAGGAGTTGCGTGCATTTGTGCATGTTTTAAAACGGTACGCCCATCAGCTAAAAATATGCGCAATGATGCACAATCAATGTGCAACAAATGCGCATTAAATCAAAGTATCATAATAAAAGTGATACGTGCCACATGCACAGTAGATATGAGTAATGCAGCAAAAACGGGTGCTTAGGTCTACCTTCAAATGATCCGAAAGAGGCGGGGCCTAATGCCATTCACGTAATGATATAAGTGCATGCTGCTTTTCGTCTAGTAAATTTATTATATGTCTATGGGTTAACCCATTCTTGGCAAAGGGATGCAGACCCCTTAAAAATTACACCAAATACATGAACAGGAAGAGCTGGAAATTCTGCCTGTATGGTGCCATTTGGCTTGCATCAGTAGTGGTCTTTTTATGCTGAAAACTTGTAAATGAAAATAAGTGCGAAAATCCTCAATTGGCAAAGCGACGGGCAGTTACAAAAATCGTTTTTCCATGCAATTTGGCATCTTTTTTAATAATTCAATGTGATTTTGATGTGAAACAGTTGTAAATAATTGCAACTCTAACTTTCACTAAGAATGTAAACTGTAGATCTGTGCATAATAATGATCATAAGGAGCAGTTTTTGTATAGTGCATAACACATTAGACAGGTATGTCCGTATGTGGTTCTGGAGAAAAAAAAGAGAAAGAAAAGATGGATTACCGAGTTATTAACCCATTCGTGACAGGAATTATTTAAAGCCTAATTTGATCAGCTTTTATTCTTCAAATTGGCAACACCAACATTTTTATTTCATTGCTACATTTTTCTTATAAAACGTCATGTATCTGAAATGAATATAAATTGACGGAAATTATGACGAGAAGTCGAAAAGTTGCCAATTTGCAGGGGAAAACGGTGATTTTAAACTTTCTATCACATTGCCAATTTAAGGATTTTAATGCTTATTTTCCTTTCAACAAGTTTCAGCATCAAACAAATATTGATGCAACCAAAATTGGCACAGTTTGTGTAGAACATTTTGCTCTTTCTGCTCATGTATTTGGTATGATTTTTAGGGCTTTGCATCAAAAGATATTAGGCCAAACCACAAAATGTGGACCTCTGTCACGAATGGGTTAAACAAAGATTTACATATGTAGAGTGATTTTTTTTCATCAGCCTCTTGTTAATTGTTCCCATCTGTTTTTTTTTTTTTTTTGTATCTTACAGCACCCAACATTCTACGAGGAGAACTATCGATGAAGGGGGTACATACATCAGCAATTCCATTTCCTTGTGCCAACTTCAGTGTAAGAGACAACTTCAAAGACGTGGTGTGCTTTCAGCCATCAACAATCCACATTGCATACACATACAGCGACTTAACGTGATCAGAAAAATCTTTCAGATCAGCCAGACAAGGGAGGACATGCATGCATGTATACCAAACATTGAGAATATGAGTAAAACTTAATATTGTGTTCTGCGGGAACTTGTAGGAAAAAACAAAAAGAATAGAATTTTAGAGAAAAATTACTGAAGTGGAATAAGAATATCAAATACTATGAAATCTGTATATGAAGATCACTTAACTGAAGGGAGACAAGCTATTTCTCTATAAGCAAGTGGTCTTTGTGTACAGGTTACTGAACAAGTTTGAATGAGAAAGTGTTCAAGTGAAACAAACAATGGCTTTATATCTAGGTGGCCTTTATGTACAGGTGGACAGGGTCCACGTTCGTGAATGCCAGTCTACTCGATATATGATGAGTTCCGTTTTCTCATCAGACGCTTACCAAGAAATAAAGAATAAAAAATAAAAAGATTTGAAAGTATAAAAATTAGTACCATCTCTTTGAATTTCAAGCAAGAAACTATAACCAATAATTTTCAGTTTCATTCCTTTTTTTTTATGGCAGTAGACATTTTTAAACCTTGTGGCTCAATTTACATGTTCAGAGCTTCTGACATTTTGGGGGCGTACAGTGGGGGGGGGGGGGATGTGTTTTGTTTTAGTTTTTTCGGTGCTGGGATGGTATGTTGTGTTGTTATTTTTACTCTTAGTTCCTTGTGTCTTGCCCTGGGAATTTTCTTAAAGGTCATTTGAAATTTTTAGTTTCCTGGTACAGCTGCATTCGAGTAGCAGTGAATGTGTTAGATTGCAGCTATTGGTTAGTAATATGTGAAGCAGTATTGTGGGCGTAGCCTAAAGTAAAGCCAACATCATGTAATTGTTAGTAGTTCTTTTAACCCGTAGCAGTACAGATTCCAAATTAATCATGTTTCCCTCCTCAAATTGGCAGCAGTCATTTCTCTTTTCAACCTTACATAGTTTCAAAAAAAAAAAAAATGCATATATCATGAAGCAGGGTAAGTAAAATTTCCAAAATGTAAAAAAGTTGCCAATTTGCACATGAAAATAATGATTACATATTTCAAAATACATTGCCAATTTAGCGATTAGCTACAATCATATCGCTCTTGTTTGTAAACAGTACAATTGTATTGCGTTGGAAATGGACTCAAAATAATCCATGATTTTTTTTCTATTTTTGCTAATTTTTCGCTGTGGGGGAATCCTTAAAAGGCCTGGTTAGTATGCACTTGTCTCTCCAGGAGATGGGCAGATTCCATTAATTTTAGTAGGAAAAAAGAATGTCCGTTGTTATGAATTCATCGTAGAAATAGTCTTTCAGAAGTTGGTGAGGTTTTGCTCCTTTAAAAAAATACTTGATGCTGCCTTTCTTTGGTCTCTCTCTTTTCAAGAAATTCATGAGGACTTCAAGATCTCTCTTTTCTCAGAAATTGAAAGCCTGATTAATTGATAGTTGTGTAAAATTCATACCCATCCAAACAAAATTATGTCAGAAAATGAAATACATGTTGCCAATTTATGTCATACATATACTCATTTTGTCTTCAATTTGATCAAATATTCCTTATTTAATAGTAATTTCCACCCTTTCCCGCAGTCATGTTTTGTACATGTGCATTATATGCGATTTTTTTTTGGTTTTTAAAAAAAAAATTTGAAATCAAGAGATACAAATTTGTCATTTCTCATTTCGAATGGGTTTTTAATTTATGTGCATGTAGGAATTAGATTTCCGGAAAGATAATCGACATGACCATGTCACAATATTCATTTCCCAAAGGAGGCATTGAACTCTTTGGCTTCTTGATAGGCATAACTATTAAAAAAAAAACTTGTGTATTCAGTAAACTAACATAGGGAACTCAAATTAATGTATATCATCGCACTAAGGTGTATTATATATTTTTTGCCGTATTATATTGATATCTATTTGCAAATCTTGAATCTTTCTCTCTTTCATAATGTATGCTTAACATTTTTCAATGTGCTCTCATCTGCTGTATGTAATACTCATTTTTTCCCTCATGTAGTATTTTAGCACTGTGCTTATGATATATAGTTCAATTTCAGGTTGCTCTAACTCTGAAGACTTCATGAGATCATAAGGTTTCAATAAATCAGTTTTATGTGGCTTCATTTGGTCAGTTTAGATTATCACAATCATAGACATATAATAAATTTACTAGATTAAAAGCAGCACGCGCGGATATCATTGCGCGAATGGCATTAGGCCTCGCCTCTTTCGGATCATTTGAAGGGGCCGATAGGCACCCGTTATCGCCATGATATGAATAACACGGTTGCATTATTCATATCTTTTGCGCGTATCATTTTTATTGTGAGACTTTGATTTAATGCGCATTTGTTGCGCATTTATTGTGCATTAACTGCGCATGCGGTAAGCTGATGCGTGTAATGCTTCATTAATGCGTACAAACAAATGCTACTAGTTGGAAGCATCTTACAGAATGAAAATTCATTTTTGATCATGAATATTGATGGGTGCTTAGGTAGACTTTCTAATGGATCTCAACAAAATGGTGGAGCTTTAGGGGCCTGATTACAATGTTCTGATAAAAGTGTCAAAATAGATTTTCTTGATCAAGATACTGCAAATTGGGAAATTTGTTTGTTGTTAAAGAAAGGCTTAAATACATGGGCTCCAATTTCAAGTTGCTCAAACTCTATGACTATGAGATCATAAAATTGCATTTTCGCAGTTTAGATTATCGCAATGGTCTGATGAAAGTTAAAATAAATTTCCTTGCTCAAGATACTGCAAATCGGGAAATTTCTCATTGGATGTCATTAAAGAATGGCTTTTGAAATACATGGGCTCCTATCATTTAATTTCCATGGCCTGTAATAATTTTGTGGATGTTATTATCAACTCCATTGCTGTTCTTTTCTATTCTTTGTTAAGACCACTGATATTGAAGTTGAAACAACTTTGGAAAGATAACTAAACTGCCAACACCAACGATGTAGAGTACAGATACTAAATGAGAACTCAGCAAGATTACCTATAGGATATAAAGTTATAGGTTAGTCCAATGAAAAGCTAACAAAGGGAATTCAGTCTAGTGTGTTAAATACATGTTAGGTAGTGGAAAATTAAATGCACAATCCATTTCCAATAGTCTAAACTAGAATATCTTAGCTCAGTTAACAAGGTCTTTGTGTTCTTTTTTTAGTATTTCTAAGAAAATTTCAATTGATTATTGGTTTGGATAAGTTGAGTTGGTAATTTATATGTTAAGTTATAAGTGAGCTATTTATTGTATTCTGCACGTGCTTGTAAAATAGTGTAAATACAAATTAAGGTGGTCCTGTGCTCAGTGACGCCTTTGTTTATTAATGTTAGGGATGCCATGCAATCGTTTCCCCCTTTCATAAATTAGTCCATAAAAAAGCTCTCAAATAGAACGTAAATGTACATTTTTTTTGGGGGGGGGGGCATATATTGTTGTCAAAAGCGAGGGGAATGAGTTGTTGTCAAAAGCCTGGGGATCATGAACTCTCTATTTATAAAGATTAAAGAGTTGAAGCGTACAGATTACCCGAAAAATGATTTGTTTACATCGAGTATATATGAAATGAATCCTGATAAAACCTTACCTTGCAGTCTAAGAGTTAATGATTATAGATTATAGCTTGCATTCAAAACTTAAGGTTGGTAGAAGCTTAAACTACTTGTGAATGATTATAGAGTTTGAAGAAAATGAAGGATGAATTAGACTACAACGCCCACAGAATAGAATGGCAGTTGGATTGCGTAAAACAATTCATATCCGCTGATACGTGTATGTCGACTAGTCTATTCACTAGTCACTTTTATTTGAATTAAGAGTATATTTGAATTTGCAGGATCTTTTTATGGAAGTAATATAACATATGAGCCTCATATTTAGAAAATAGTGTAATGACATGAAACCTTTAATATGCAGAGCATGTCTTCTCAGTGCAAGAAAGTCATTAATGTTTTTTATTTCATACAGAGTTTAAGGCCTTTTTTACTCTCAACCCTTGGTAACATGGTACCATTGAATACTTACCTTGTGATTCGAGCTCTAGAACGAGAACCTAGATCTTTCAACTGGCTCTGATGACAGCAAGCCTGGGTCAAAACTCAAAACTTTGTTGCTAATAAGGACCAAATATTACGAGAAATGCAGATTTGCATGGTCTATATGCAAACATTGCTTCATGGGGGATAATTGCATGGAAAAATTGAATTGGGGGTTGATCCTAAGTTGTTGACATTATGAATTTTTTTGTGCTGGGGACACTGGGGATGGATGTACAAATCGCTTTTACATTTTGAAGTTAGCATGTTCGTCTGCAATATGTGAACAGATCCAGGAAGTTATATGCCATTTTGTACAAAGACATCCTGGACTTCATGAGATGTAAATAATACTTCTTTGTTTTCTCATTTCTAAACTCGTCTGAACGGATATAATTAGGGCTAGACATAGAAAATGAAGTTTTGATGTGAACAAGTTGTTATATCTCATCTTGAAGTGGGGTGACTTAATTGTTAAAATTGTAAACAAAAGAGATTTCAATATATAGAAGAGATATTTTTGTAATTTTTCTTGACAATTTTATACCTTTTATGATCTTGTGAAGTGCTTGGTTTTTCTCTGTGTAAAGGGGGGCATGGCAGAAAAAAAAAAATTATCTGAACATGCTCTTCCTATAGTTCCTCTATCTGCTGGCTATACTTTGTGTATTATAAGCTTCTTGCTTGGCTCACTGGATGAAAAATGATGAAAAGTATAACTCAAGTGCGTTTTTCACGGGGAACGCGAACGATTGGCGAATGGTGCAAATCTCAATAAATGGCAGAGTCCACATTCACATTTTATGCTCCAAAAGTTCGCCGAACATGGGCGAGGGTTGGGAAGCGTCGCCAATTGCTCGCTTTTTAGTTCGGCAGAATTTCAAAAAAATTTGGAATTTTTGTGAACGCTTCCCGCATTCCTCGAACAATAACTGACAATGCTTTGGCGAATTTTCGAAGCATACAAATTTTCTTATATTCGCATCCTTCGCAAAACGTTTGCTTGCCCGTGAAAACCGCACTTAACTAACAAATTCTATTTTATCCTGAAAACATCCTCCTCCAAATAATATCTTCATCATTTTTTCCCAGTAGTTGTCTACCATTATTTTCTTGCATAGAAACTAAAAGCAATTTTAAAATTGTTTTGGCAATGTATTACAATATTTCATATTTTTGGTAGGCATTTCATGTCAATATTTCTTGTGATAGTAGTAGGTCCTGAGAAGGTTTGCAACTCCATATTTATATTTGTGAGAAAAGGAAATGCTAAGCATTCATGAATGATATTCCTTTTTTGGGGGGGCTGTAAAAATTAAAGTGTATGGCATGTCTAATAAACAGAACATTGGTATGCTCTCTGTAGAAATTTTTTCACGTGAAATTTCCCTTTTTTACCTGAATAACTTTGATCTAGTCCATTGGAATTATGATCTTAATTATTCTTGGAAAAATAAAATATTAGTTCAGATTGATAAGATGGTGTCTTTTTATAATGAATTTTTACCGAAATTTGTCAAATATAAAAACTGTGAGGAATTTGAAGTGTGAAATGTAAAGATTTAGCTCCTTGGACGTGGAATGTGAAATATATCTTAATTTTAAAGAAAATTTTATCATAGATTGTTTTCCATTTTGTAACACTTGTTTTAGTAAAGTTCAGTGTGTTTTAATCTGCACATGAGGCAGTAAAATATATTGATTAGTAGTCCCATGTCTGATAAAGGAATTCTTTTGGAAACAACAGTTTTTAAAAGAAAAGAAAAAAAAAATGAGGGTGTTTTTTTTTCTGTGGGAATCAGATATGCATTAAACTCTCATTCTTTTTGTAGTTTTTTTTTCTAGATTTTGCAGTAAGTATATATAGAATCATATGTTTCTTGCCCTATCCGGTATAACAATATTGTTTTGTAAGAATAGATTAAAAAGACAGTAGTAGTAGTAGTAGAATGGAATCATGTTTATTTCAGAACACTTTTACCCAGATTGCTTTGAGAGACTGTCATTGGTTATTTTGCTTTTCTGTGTAGTCACAAGGCTGTCTGAAAACGCTTTATAAAATGTAGTTCAGGGGGTGTTTCACAAGGAGTTAAGTTGGGCCTAGAGTCATGCGTAGGCGCCAATGCACATCTGATATTTAACGCGTAATCTCATTTGTTAGATTTAAGTGCGACTTTAAGTCCAACTTAACTCTTTGTGAAACACCCCCCTGGTCATGCTATTACAGTGTGAAAGAACTGTTCAAAGCAATTGGTTATGTTTAATCAAGTAGGAAAAAAAATTGATATTTAGACCTCGAGGTTTCAAAATCCTTCAAATGATTATAAATTTACTTGGTCTAGCTGAAAAGCGCTTGGACTTTTTTTTAAGTTTACGTTTTTATGTAAACAATAGATAACTTATTACAAAGAGGGTTAGATAAATACAAAAAAAGAGCAACTTTCCTACTTTCTCGCATCTCAATTTCACCTCCATCTCTATCCACTTTATCTATAGTCCCTTAGGACTTACCACATGGTGAACCGTAAACCCCTTCTACGAATATCCGTACCACCATGCAAACCTTCAAACATCATCCAAAAAAAAAGGTAAGGTCACTGAAAACAAAACTGAACTTCAGTATATAGGACTACATGCTAGTGTTTGCATATGCCAAACACTCAAGGTATTTCTTATCATATTTCAAATATCAGGGCATGTGAATAGGAATGCCTTTTCAAGGGAATTTCTAGTACCATGTTCTTCAAAACTGACTTAAAATGAATCGAAAGCTCAAAAGTTATTTTTGTCACTGTTGCCAGAACTCAAACTTCTCCGTAAAGACTCTACATTGATGAAGCACTAATGAAATCCTGGGCTCCATTTCATAAAACTTGTCATCAGTAACAACTGCCACATTTCTCTGACAGATTTGCTCTCAGCGAATCAGATGCAAGGATTGTAGTAGCTTATAACAGTTATTGCAACTTTATTGATAACAAGTTTTATGAAACAGGGCCTCTTGTTATCAAAGTATACTGCATGGTAGAAAATATATATCTATATATAACATAAAGTCTAATGAATGCTAATTAAATTTGTGCTCTTTTGTATAAAAATACATATTGCTTGGACACTGTTTATTGCCATTTTTCAAAATCTCTTTGTTCTTTTAACATTTGTTATTCCGTCTCATGACGTGTACATAAAATTGCAATAACTTTCACTTTCCACACTGTTACATTTTTTTTGTGAAGAGTAAGATGTTTCTTTATGAATGGAGATGTTACTTTAAAAGTTGTATAGGAAAATTTTCACTTTACTTCTCTTTTATGTCTCTCAGCCTAGGTAAATGTTTACATTTTTAAATGCTACAGTTTCAAAAGTTGATTCTCTTTCTGATAATGCCATTTGATGAAACATTAAACAAACAAAAAATTTCTCAAGATTTTTTTGAAGTGACTTCATTGTACCTGCGATAGGAATGATGGGGGCAATATGCATTAATTTCCTTTGCTTGTTACATTTTTAAAGATACAGGCTTTTCATGTCATAAGAATTTTGTTTTTATATCATTTAAAAAAGATCTCTATTTTGATGTTACATTATTTAAAAAAAAAACTACATTCATTCGGACTGTATGCCATTAATTACATGAAGCTTGTTTACAAATTTTATTTTATGTGCGTATAATATTAATTTTGAAGACCAAAATATCAGTTGAAGAGGACACATATGAACCTTATGATATGGTGGGTATAGCGTTTTGTATTTGTATCGTCTGGAAGTGGATTTTTTTCCATTGATTAGAGAAATTTGATTGTATTTTTTGTTTGTTTTTTTAGACTTCCAGATATATCTGTGAGATAAAGGAAAGAATGTATTCTGTATTATATCATTGCAGCCATTTGTATATGGATAATGTCTTGAATGAAAAAAAAAGAAGAATATCTTTCTATGATGGAATGCCCATTTCGATTAATACTGTAGAAATGAAATAAAATGTAAAGAGAGATTACCTTTCTAGAAAATTCATGTGTTGAAATTGATATGATTTGTCACTTGTTTAGAAGGCCGAGATCCCCCCCCCCAAAAAAAAAAAAGTGGCGGGGGGGGGGGGGAATCTTTACATATGGGATTTGAAGTTTGACATCCTACAGCAAGCATGTTAATGAATATGGATGGAGAGAAGATGTAATGACAGATTTGCAGGGTGAGGTGAGAGAGAGAGAGAGGGGGGGGGGGGAGAGAGAGAAGGAAAGAGCGAGAGAAGAGAGAAGAGAGAAGAGAGAAGGAGCAGAAGGCCAGAGACAGAAAGCACAAAAGAGAGGGAGCTAAAGGAAGACAACTCTATGAATAACACCAAAGTAAAGAGGCTAAAAGCAGATGGATAGCTGGACAAGAACAGACGGCGAGAGAGACCATAAAAAGTATTGGAACGAAATGAGGAGAGAGAGAGAGAGAGAGAGAGAGAAATAGGGAAAGGGAAAGAACGTGAAGGTTAGGGGGAAAAAGGGGTATTTGGCTGGATTAACCCATAATTTGATCAGCTTTTTATTCTTCAAATTGGCAACACCAACATTTTTATTTTATTGCTACATTTTTCTTATAAAACGTCATGTATCTGAAATGAATATAAATTGACAGAAATTATGATGAGAAATCAAAAAGTTGCCAATTTGCAGGGGAAAACGGTGATTTTAAACTGTCACATTGCCAATTTAAGGATTTTTATGTTTATTTTCCTTTAAAAAAAAAATCAGCATCAAACAACGAATAATGACGCAACCAAAATGGGCACAGTTTGTGTGGAATTTTTTTCTCTTTCTGCTCATGTATTTGGTATGATTTTTAGGGCTTTGCATCAAAAGATATGCCAAACCACAAAATGTGGACCTCTGTCACGAATGGATTAAAGAGGATGGAGAGAGAAAAATGAAGAAAGAGGGAAGAGAGAGAAAAGGGGAGAGCTAGAGAACATATTTCTTTTCTCTTTTTTTTTTTTGGGGGGGAATTCCCTATCTGAATTTTTGCTCATGTCTCTTTAATCTTCTTTTTTTTTTTCCTGTAACTTTTGTCTCATTCACTGTTATCAATGTCAGTCCAATCGTCTCATTCCCTCTCATCATATTCTTTCTTTCCATCGATCACTTTCAGCTTTTTCTCAACATTTATTTTGTTTATCTTGTTGCGCCACTTTGTCTTTTTTTTTCTCTTTCTGCTCATGTATTTGGTATGATTTTTTGGGCTTTGCATCAAAAGATATGCCAAATCACAAAATGTGGACCTCTGTCATGGATTAAAGAGGATGGAGAGAGAAAAATGAAGAAAGAGGGAAGATTGAGAAAAGGGGAGAGCTAGAGAACATATTTCCTTTCTCTCTTTTTTTTTTTGGGGGGGGGGGGGAATTCCCTATCTGAATTTTTGCTCATGTCTCTTTAATCTTCTTTTTTTCCCTGTAACTTTTGTCTCATTCAATATTATCAATGTCAGTCCAATCGTCTCATTCCCTCTCACCATATTCTTTCTTTCCATCGATCACTTTCAGCTCTCTTTTTCAACATTTGTTTATCTTGTTGCGTCACTTTGTCTTTGTTGCAGATGCAAAATATAACAATCTATTGGGGTGTTGCAAGAAAGTTGCAATCGATTGCAAGTTGCAACTGATTGTCACTGGCCAATCAAAATCATTGTTGCATGCATATCTTCTTAAAGGGGCAGACCCTGAGCCAATCAGAATGGTTGTTTCAAAATTAGCAATTATTTGCAATCGATTGCAACTTTCTTGCAATACCCCATTAGTCTTTACAGTGTCTTTAGGACAGGACAGAAACTAGTCCGGTATGCCGTTGCATAAAAATTTGCTATTATAGTAACTTTGCCATCAATGGTAACTACCATGGTAACGTTGCTCAACAGCCAATCAAAATCCAGTATTCCATGAAGGTTACCACTGATGGCAAAGTTACTATAATGGTAAGTTTTATGCAGCGGCACCCTGATGAGATGAACAGATGAATGTATTTATCATCCAAATCACTATTTCGTTCATAACAATACATTTATTCTGATATTTCTTGAATGTTCCGTAAAGTAAAGTGAAAACATGTCATATATTTACAAAGACAGTATAAGTTAAATGGGATTTGTTTTTCAAGCTAAATCACAATTTACAGATTTTAATCAGGCATGCTTGTATTTCAGTCTACTTCCTATTATTCTCTACATTGCGTCCATACCAATGTATATACTGCAAATATAATATTATTTTTATGTTTCCTGTGATGCTATATATCGAGGATATAAACAATAACTGACAATGTGATCACTTGTTTCTGTTTCTTCCCAGTTCTATCTTTCAAATATATCTGGAATTCCTTTAAAAAAAAAAAATACATATAAACACAATGTTGTTACTCGTCTACCTTCTCAACTTTTAGGCTACAAATAACAGAGTGTTACTAAACAACGAGAGAACTAAAAAAAAAAGTGAACATTACAGCAAATATTGAGAGAAAATAAGTAAACTTCCATATACAATATGAAATAAAGAAAGATGAACGAAAATGACACAAGCAGTTTGAAAGCGTTTCTAACACTAATATTGTACCATTTTAAGAAGTCATCTGTCAAATAATAAATCTGGTAAAATAAAAAATATCGGCACAAGTATAATAATTTTAAAAGTACATGTAATGTCATTTGTTTAGTGATTAGCCTATGTATATATACTAGTATACCAATAAAGATAATTATCTAAGAAGTCAGGGCCAGGGGAGCGTTTCATGAAGAATTTTGTCAGTGATTTTCACTGACTGATTTGCTTTCAGCCAATCAGATGCGAGGATTGTCAGTAGCTTATAACATTTTTCGGTGATTTTCACCGACAAAACTCTTCATGAAACGCTCCCCGGATCTATAATTCTTCAAACGGAGGGGGCGGTCGGCTTTTTCAGGTGTCTGTTTTACCCGAAAAAAAGGGTCCTCTGCATTTTCGCATGTATTTTACCCCCCCCCCCCCCCTGCATGGATCCGCCCCTGGAAGTGATACTTTGAATTTCATTTTGGGGGATGCCCCCTTGCTTATGAGTTTAATCTTTAGAGATACTCTGAGCTGCAAGAATTATTACGTATTAACGGATAGCAAAATTATCAAACTAGTCTCACGTTGACCATTTGAAGCAAGGATATCTATCGGTTGTCCACAAATTTTTTATAATATTTATGTTACAACACTGTACAACATTTACGAAAAAAGAGAAAAGAATAGATAAACAAATACAAATAGAATTAAACAAATGAATGTCATTAGATTTAACGGAAATAACCAGCAACCATTATGCCAATAAAGATTTCGGGACGTGGGGGGGGGGGGGGGTGTCTTATCCCGCATACTCACATAGCAGCACTATAGAGAATACTCTAAATGTTCACGTTAATCGTTTATCGTTCACATAAAACGGGCCATCATATAAATTGTCTCTTACTGAGTTATGAATATTTCAAGGAGAAATCAAGAATTTTCACAGAAAAGGCATCCGTAAACATTACACGACAATGACAAAAAAAAACAAAAACAAAAAAAAAACACCATTGAATAAAATAATGAGGGAACACAAATTATATACGACATATTTACAACCTTTCATAATCGAGGAACACACTTTTCACAGCAACGGTACCTGCAAACAAAATCAAAATAACCGTAAAGATATCTGCATTATCACTCAAAGATATCTGGACTCAAATCGCTCCTGTAATACAAGTGGTTTCCATTTTCTAAGTTGTCGGTCGGTGGGGCGCAACTGACAACGAAACGTCTTCCGCACCCCCAAGCTCCAGCCTCGCTTGAATTTGAAGAAAGCTGCTGCGATGTTTCTGGCAATGTTCGATCTCGCTTCTTCACCAATGCCTTGCCCTTCTTTGAATCTCCGTAGAGAAACTTGCCAGACTTCTTCAAGGGCACTGAGCGATTGTTGACAAGTCTATGTTCTTGTGGAGGCTCAGGATGAATACCACCACTTTTTTCGAAGCGTGGGTGTGAATCGTCATCTTCTGGATCTTTATGGTCAATGTTGCCAATCTGCTTTTCGCTAATGACATCGCTCTTTGTTATCTCCGTGGTATCATAATGCTTTTCCTCAGCGATCGTGTCCATAATATCGGTGGACACGTCACTAAGACCTGACTGAGCAGGTAGGAAAGGTCCAGGAAGTTCCGATTCTTGCAAAACAGGACTCGCCTCCTTATCCACGCCATCTGTGTTTTCAACTTCAGGGAGTAGTTTAAGAGACTGATGACCTTGCGCAGTCTCTCTTTGCAGTCTCTTCAACCTTTCCTTCTCGATGAGTTTCGCCAGAGGAATATCATCATCGGACTCTTCTTCCTCGTGCATGATGTTTGGCCAGCTCATCACCCGGTTCTGTCGTCTCCTGTTTCTGGCAGTAGCATTTGGAGCTGTAATCAGCCTGGGTTCTCTGAGATCTCCAGCACCACTGATCTGCCAACCCGACGCTCCGACTGCCAGGGCGTCTGCTCTTTCGCTACCTGATTTGGTTAACAGCGAAAAAACAACAACAAAGAATGATGCCCGAAATTGCATTGCTGGTTGAATGAATGAAAAGTATTCAATCTGTATAAAAATCTTCTCTTCTGGTCAGTCCACGTTTGAAATTCTTTCAATTACTGGCACAGCCACCCTTGGAGTGCCCAGATAGGGGACTAAGGACAGCGAAGTTTTCATATAACGACCATAACAACATCAACAACAATTTTTGATGATGATAGTAGTAGTAAAATAGTAGCAGTAGCAGAAGCACTAATAAAATCATTATCACTATTATTATTTTTCATCGCTATTGTAATCGTTACCTGATCGGCCGCTGTCCCCTTCCTCGTGGGGATCGTTCCTGTTCATGACGTCTGCAGAATAGTCTGGAGAGACCGCGCCATGACCGTCCGCACCAGAATTCAGCTCCATGCTCGTCGGCCATCGCCTCATGTTAGCTTCTGGAAGTTCCATTGGGACGTAGCCATCTTCAGTGCTCAGGGATGGTGGTGATGCTGTAGTAGAAGAAGAATGATAGGTCGGGCCAGATCTAACTGTGTTCTCACTGTGAGAGGTTAAGGTGTCTAATGAGAACTCGTTACTGGTTGAAGTTCCCCAAGTACTAGGGGACACACGGCTCTCTTCGTCGTAACTTGGTGAAGTGTCAGTCATGTCTTCTGCGTCCTCTGTTCTTGGTTCTTCCCATGGTATCCTAATCGATTCGTTGTCCTGCATCTCGCGAATCTCAGCAGAGTTGTTCTCATTGAGAGTGGCATCGTTTCCAGGGTTGATGCTGCACTTAGAATCCTCGTTCTCAAGACTTGAGCCCTGTTTCATCATGTCGTATCCCTCAAGAAGTATCTTCATGGAGTTACTGAGGGCTGGCGGTAGGTCCATCTTATCAAGGTCTTCCAAAGTGACAGGTAAGGAGTCCACATCGTGATTATTCCCCGAGTATCGTAGAAGATCACTCCATAGGTCTAGCATCTTCGTCTCCAGGCCTGTTCGTCTAGTGGTTGGAGGGCTGTTGTTTGATGGGAGGATGTTCTTTAAAGTAGCAACATCAGGGTTGCTGGTGTCATTTATCGTGGACCAGTAACACTCATCCCAAAGTCGAGCAGATAATGATGCAAGTGTACTCCTCTTTGTCTTCTGGGTCACCTTTTCCTTCTCTGGAATTTCCTCTCCGGACTCATTTTGAAGCGAATCATCAGATATAAGGATGACTGCATTCTTTTTAGTGGGCGTCATCTTTGCTTTCGCTTTTGTTTTAGCTGTAACGCCCGTGGTGCATTTCTTTCTCCCTTTCGAATTGGAAATCTTACTTGAAATTTTTTTCTTGCACCAGCTATAGCTTCCGTAACGTCGAGCCTTCGTAGCAAATTTCCGACTTGATGTACTTTGCTTTGTCGACAACTTATCACACTTGAAAAGTTCTGATGCTGTCATTGTCCCAGTACTTTTAAGTTTCTTCTTTTCCTTTTCTAATGGCTTAAGTCGTCGGATGTTTTCCTCTACAGAAATCAGGTTGTCGCTGTATTCCACAGTTTCCTCACTCGAGCTGGACTGGCGAGACAGGACTTCTTCGCGAAGGGAAATCAAATCTTGAAGGTCATCATTCTGATCTGTTGAGTCATTCGCGTCGAGGTCAGCAGTTGGTGATCGTATTCGAGGCAGTTTCTCCTGTGGCTTCCCTCCACTTCCTGTGGACTCTCGTCCTCTTTTCTTCGTGTTGCTATTCTGGCTTCTAGTTGAAGGATTATGGTCTATGGCTAAAGAGCTACCCTTGGCAAGGTTTTCTTTGTCATCTTGTTCGGCAGCTCTAGGTTTCCCTGAAGCGCTCGCACTGTGGTTGTCCTTTGCTCTAGGATTGTATGCTTGTACTCCTCGTGAAATCAAGGACACGTACTCTCTGCCATCTTCACCTCTGGTTTCAGAGGATGTCTGCATTCTCAGCTGGTCCTTTTGTCTCGATTGTGACCCTCCGTTCCTCTTCTTTTGTAATTGCTTTAGCAGCCACTGGAACTTGGTTTCAGAGCTCCCTCCAACTTGTCTGGTGACGTTGATGTTACCAATGCTCGTCAAGTTTCCTCGTATTACAGGGTTACCATACACATGCTTTACCTGTTTCTGCTTCTCCTTACTACCCGTTTGTCCTCTCGACTTGGAGCAAATCCTTTCTTGCTCGTCATCACTCAATTGTGAATCTTCTCTGTTCCTGTAAGGATCCTCTTGTTGACTTGAAGAAGAGTTTGGGAAAACTCGGTTCCATGCTTCCTTCACGATCTCTCTTTCTCTTCTGTCTTCTTCCCTGATCTGTTCCTTTGTGGGTCCTGTGAAAACGGCGTATTTCTTCTCTTTAGTAGAGGTCTGTCGTGTATTCAACCTCGATGACTTTCTTTCTGACGTGGATCCATTGCTAGAGTCGTCTTGGCTGCATTCCTTGGTCTGGCAAAATGCTATTCTGTCATTTCTCTTACATTCATTCTTACTATTCTTACTACCTGACAATTCATCCTGAGAAGTGCATCTGCTACCGACTTTCTGAGCAGGTCTAGATTGATTACTACCCTCGTTTACATTAGTATGTTCTCTGGAATTTGTTTTAGTCTCGTTGTCCATTTCACATCCAATCCGATTGGCAGGCATTTCTGGTAATGGTCGAGTGTTATCTTTCTCGACAGTATCAATCCCATGTTCTGGTGATTTTGCATTCATGGCGTCCTCGATCGATCCAGAAGTAGAGTCATCTTTGTTGCGTACCCTCTGCAGCCTAAGGACAATCTTGTCAGTCGAAGCGTCCTTATCGGCAATAGATGGCTGTAAATGATACTGCTCTGCATGGGGCGACCCGGTACTTATGTCAGACTCCTGCTCTGTCAAAACAGTTGTGGCAGAAATTCCTCTGTTAATCTTGTCATCTTGGGATTTTGTCGCGACCTGTCCATGTTCACGAGTATCCAATTCTCTGCTACATTCTGAATTATTCTCTTCTTTTCCTCCACGTCTGTGATACCTTTTCTTTGACATTGCATTGATGCAGTTACGCAAAAGATGTGCTGTGTTGAATAGCTTATCAACAGTCTCGTCAGATCTTTTTACCCTGCTATCAGAAGTTCTCGAGGACGTCATATTTGAGTCAACCGGAAATGAGCCATTACCATCTGTTCTCGATTTCCTCCTTCCTGTTGAATCCACTGTAGCATTCCCTATCATTTCCCTTGCATCCATTCTGTTAACTTGATGCTCATTTTTCAGTCTCTCATCCAATTCTTTTGAAGTAGCAATCAATTGCCGGAAGAAGAGATCCTCGACTTGCTTGAGGCGCTCCACCATCCTTACGCATTCAGTTTCTTCCATTCGACCATGTTTAGCTATCAAAACTCGCACACTCCTCAGCTCCTTTAGTTTGGATGTAATTGCTTTCTGGCGAACGCGTAGTTCCTCGACGCTTTTACTTTGGCCCGATTCGTCCTTCTTATTTTTGACATCAGAATTTTCGAGAGCTTTATCTGAGGCGGACTTGGAGCGCTTTCCAACTTCGTCGTCTCTCGTCTGCTTGACATCCTGACAGTCATATGCACTGGTAGGTTTTTCTACAGTTGTAGCTTCTACGATTTTTTCTGATTTACTGGACTTACATTGAGTACCTTGAGAAGGGACATCTTTTGTACAGTCTCGATGAAAGACTGAATCTGTTAAGTCTACCACTACTCCTTCTGATGACATCGTTCCAGTATCACCCTTTCGTATTTGGGTCGATCCCATGATGGTTTTGTCATTGGGGAGAATCATCACCAAGCGTCCTTTGTCATCTTTGATCACAGGAACATTGATATATCCCAACAATCCCTGTGACTTTGCAGGCAATCCAGCAGTCTCCGTTGGTCCTGATATGGGTTTGCCTGCTTTATTTCCAACATTTGCACTTGGTGCGACGGCTGATTTCTGATCGTTAATGGTTGCCGATATCATTTTCTCAGGATGAAGTATTTGTTCAACATTTGATTTACTCTTAGGTTGTGAAGCACTAGCAGCTGCAAAACCACTGCCGATACCGCATCCACCAGGAATGGCACCACCTTCAATGTTCATATTAATTGTAGGTCCATTCACAGCTGGATATGACGGGACCCCTTGCAGGATGTTGTTTGGTAGGACGACTAGAGGAGGGATAGACAAACAAGGGGTACTGTTGACCTGAGTAACAAGAGATCTGTTTCCATGAGAAAGCTGTATCGAAGGTGCTTTCACCTCTACGCAGCTCCCTATCTTCTGAAGACTTACATTAGTACCGGTCTGAAACACACTCTGATTCTGATTCCCAAATACTGGCAATACATTCACCTTCGGTCCCACTTGAGATGCAGATGTCCCTATCAACGTCTGGTGAGGTGAGGCCTGGAAATAACTTGAGGCAGGAGGTAAAGCATACATCGGGTATCCTGTCACAGTTTTAGCTGGTGCAATCTTGGCGTATTGCTGACTCGGAGTAGCTTTCGGATTCGAAGAAGTTCCAGGCCTTAAGATACGTTTCTTTACCGAGATATCAGGAACATTTTCTTGTCCGACCTGTTGACTGGCATAATGCTTTGGATGTATGTTAGTGCCAATCAATTCGACTTCAAGATTCCTTGTCTCAGATAATTCCTCCTCTTGAGTCTCCGGTGATGTTTGATTCGTATCATCTCCTCGGATCTGTGTCTTTGTCATATTACCTTTCATTGACGCTGATGTGTCTTTGCAAATCAAAGTACTTCCGTGTAATTGCTGAGCATGACCAGTGACAGCCTTGTCGGGACTTGATTCCTGTTGATCGAAGCAAACAGTTTCGGGGGAAATGCGAATGACATTATCCTTCCTCGAGGCAGCTATGACCTTCCCATTATCTCTATGATGAACGTCCGATATTACCGTCGGTAGCCCGCAATGTTTGCCAAGTTGGTCTCCTTCTTTTTTTACTTCGATGTTCTTTGCATCTGCCACCTTCTTACTTGTTGATCCAGGGCCCATTAAGTACTGGTACTCTTTGCCACTTTCCCTAGATGCATCCTTCTCCATCAAACCAGCGTCATGGTCGGATGTCACACACTCGATTTCTGATTGTTCATTAGTGTCAAGGGCATCACAAGGCGAAGACAAGTTCCTCATTTCACCAACTGGACGTATATCATTGTTAATTTCCTCCTGTTCAAACTCTTCAGTATCAACCTGCGTTGGGTTTTCGTGAGAACAGATTTCCGTACTCTCGTACTCTTGATGCGTGTCTTCAGATGAGTTAGAAAAATTGTCGGTCAATTTATCTTGGTTGATGCGAAGGTTCAAAGCTTCAGCAAACTCATGTTTCGTTTGATGGCTTTGTTCATGCTCAGTTGATTCCCCTCTTTCACCTACAACTTCAGGAATGGCCTCCATTTCACAAGCATCCGGGAGAGCTGCTTCCAAGTCATGCAACAAACGATTTGTTTCTTTGACCACAGTTTCTTTCCTCTCTGGATCACTTTCCTGGGTCAGCCCTTGCAAATCGTGTGCGTTGTTCTTCCTCTCCACGGCTTCTTTCATCCTCTCGCTGACATCCTTCAAATTAGTTTCATGGTGTCTTGAGCTAGAACTTCGTTCTGCTCTTCTCCTCTCTTCTCTTTCCTTCCTCTTCCTCTCCTCCTCTAGATGCATCATGTAAACCGCCCTCTTTCGGAACATCGTATCTTCCTCCTTCTTACTCAGACCTGTTTTCTGTGGTTCTTTCTTTCCCTTGTTGTCGATTCCAAACGAGTAAAGCTTATGGACGTAGGCTGGCTGGTAACCTAGATATTCTTTCTTTCTCCTCTCATCAGAGAGCTTCAGTAGAGCTTCTCTTTTTAGGTCTGCCTTGGTAGCTAAATTCGATTTGGCACCTTTGGCACTTTTCATCTCGCCATCTTTGAAGATGTCTGATGCAAAATCAAAAATTTCTTCCGATCCCTTAACTCCTTCTCTCTCTTGTTTAGGATCAGATTTTCTTATTTGGGGTAGCACTTTTGGGCTTTTGTCGACCATACTGCGACTTTCTGGTTGATTTGTCGGTCTGCTTCCATGTCCAACTTCTCTAGGGTCTCTCGAGCTATGGTTTCCACAAGCTTCTTTTGTTGAAGATGTTCCTGTGGTCGGTGATCTCTTGCGCCACGCAAAGTCCTCGTCAGCGCGATTTCCTTTAGTTTCATGTTGGTGCCTAGACCTACTATTAAGGTTACCTTTTCCTTGCAAACTAGCTCCGTTGGCAGGGTTGGAAATCGAAGAACGACCTTTATCACTAATGACCTCCGATGATGATGTCTTCACGGCTTCTTCATGATGACTTGGTGACTTCCTCGCTGATTTGGTGCGCATCCGCTTATTCCGTCTCGAGTGGAAGTTCCCGCTGTTGACATGGCCATGAGAGGGTAACGAACTAGAGCCTAACTGACTGTCCTTTGCTGTCGACTTCGATACCTAGTGCATGAATATAAGAGAGAGAAAAGGGGGGTCTTGCCATTTGGTTTCTTCAAGTTGAATAGTGTTTCTATCACGAAAATCTTCATTTTCAGCAAGTATAACAATAAATTACCCCTCTCTATTTATAAAGACGGTTCTTTCCAAGAAGGTGTAAAAGAAGTACAAAAAAAATTCAAGTGGAAAGTAAAATGAGATACACAATAATAATTTTGCCGGTGTAGCAGCGGATTTGGTTCTTGGCGGATTTGGTTCTTGGCGGATTTGGTTCTTGATGACAAAATCTGCCGGCAGATTGTTCTGTAACAAAATCTGCCGGCACATTTTGTACCGAGCCAACTGGCGGGTATTTTACTGTTTGACCAGGCCAGCATCTTATCTGGATGGTGTGACGTCACGCAAGAGGACGTCTTTGGAGTTGGCGAACATCGAAAACGGAAATTTCCTTAGATCTTTATTAAATTTCTTATTGAATGATCAATTAACAAAATCTTGGGAACGATATCTACCGGCAGATTTGTCACCAATTAAGAACCAAACCCGCCGCTGGAACCAAATCCGCCGCTACACCGGCTATTTAGAAGAACTATAAGTGGGAGTAATACTGGTACATTATAAGCAAATCAGGCCATACCACAATAATACTTAAGGGAATACGAGTATTCTGTATTTTTCAAAGAAAAGTATTTGAGACACTCTTTCTATCACCGGCGTAAATCCACTTTTAGGAGTGTTGGGGGGGGGGGGGTGCGTGTGTGGGGGGGGGGGGGTCGACTTTTTTGACGATTTTTAGGCTGTCGAACTCACACTTAGGTATAAGCACAGACCCCCTTACACACATTTTTATATTCATTTTAAAAAATGGCAAGTTTTCTGGTTTTTAATCGTATTTTCGAATAGAAATTCTAAAATATGACGAGCGAGTGAAGCGAGCGAGCCAAAAATAACCACTTTTTTTAGTGTTTAATCGCATTTTCAAAAAGAAATTCAAAAATATCATGGTTGTTTATGAGAGATATTCAAATATTTTACTGATTAATTAAAATACATTTTCTTCCTTAAAAAGTGTGTGTGTGTGTGTGTGTGTGTGGGGGGGTATTTGTATACATCACCCCCCCCCCTCCAAAAAGTGTGGGGATATATCCCCCATCCCCCCCCCCCCCGGATTTACGCCAATGCATTCTATGGGCCATGCAGAAGTCGTACAACCACCAGTAGTAGTACTATCAGATAGAATATACAAAAACAAGTCGACTGCATATGATTATAATAATACGCTGTAAATTTCATGGAATAGAGAGAGGTGGATTTGTCTTTGATTGCCAGATCAAAGAGCTCAGACTGAATGCAAAATTTAAAGAAAAGTACTGTCATAGGCCTTTTTGTTGAAAAAAGGGCTTTTCGCTTGGTCAGTATACGCAAGACATATACAAGTCACATAATAGTTCACACAGGGATTAGATAGAATGTTACATTTCCATTGTCCTCTCGCTTCGGGTGATTAGCCCGGTCCCCGATAGAGACAGGAAAAATCTATATCATACCCTGATGCATAACATTAAGCCATGCACATTTCGCAGTGCAACACTGTTTTGAAATTGGCAAGTCAAAATCCATTTAGTGCAAACTTTGGGTAAAACAAAAAGGTTGATATCACACGCGAGCGTGACAAAGGGAAATAATTATGTGCTTTAAAAGATGATAGACGAGAATTTCATTGTGTAATGAAATTCTTCTTGAATTTTCATTTAAAAAAAAAATGGCCTGTGCCAATTTCCGGTGACGACGGGGGAATAATCCCTCACAATTTCCCAAATTGATAAATATTGCTTTAAAGAATAAGAAATATGTAGGCTTGCTAATGTCAATACACTCTGCGATGTAAAAGGTGGCACTCATAAGATGAGAAATCGCCATAAATTTCGATTCCCCCCCCCTGCCGTTTTAGCCGTTATGCAAAATATTTTCTTATCATTGGCACTTTCCTTCATCACGATGTCACGAAAGAGTACCACTGATTATTATTGTTTTCGTTGAAAATTACCACCTTATTTTCTGCTTTGCCCTTTGAAGGAGTTGCATTTACAGTGTAAATGCAAAATGCAACTTTAGATTGTTTGGTTACAGTTTGTTATTCTTAAGGTTCGTTATTCCGAAGGTTCCGAAGTTAATCCGAAAACGAAATAAGTTTTGGTATTCTGAAGGTTCGAAAGTCCGAAAATGAAATAAGGTTCGTTATATAGTTTGTTAGTTATTTTCAGACTAACGAACCATATTTCATTTTCGGACTAAGAACATCTAGGTATACGCAATTTGTGTGTTTCGGATTAACGAACCTTCGGAATAATGAACTTTCGCAATAACGAACCTTCGGAATAGCGAACCTTCGGAATAGCGAACATTATCCGATTGTTTTTCCTACTGCTTGCAAGTAATACCCTTTCAGTGCGATATGCCTCTCCTTTCCCATGTTTACCTGCATCATCGACAAAAGTTTGACTAGGCCTATCCTTTAAAAAAAATTTTTATAGAGCAATGTCCTCGGCCTCCTTATTTACAAAAGGTGCACGAAAAACGGTCTCCTCACTCTATTTTTCCTTCGGGCTATGTCATGTTTACAGTTTCACGGTTTCGTCCAAATTTGGCACAAAATTGAATCTTGACATGGCCTTTTCAAAACAATGTTCCTCAATGAAACGGTTATAATGGATTAATGCCATCAAGCTGAAATTTGAAAGCGCAGTACTTGAAATTTATGGGGAAAAAGTCATTGTCAAAGAGCAAGTCTACTTTTCAGTCCAAAATATCCATTTCCTTTACCTCGAATTAACAAAAGTTTGACCATCACAATAACCCTTTGTTGAAGGGTTTCGGTTTTTTCTTTTGTTTTCTTTTGTTTTGTTTTTGTTTTTGTTTTTGTTTTGTTTTGTTTTTTGTTTTGTTTTTTTTTTTGGGGGGGGGAACGCACTGTACATTACGGATAAAATTCGACACATCATCTAAGTGGTGTGTCCAGGGGTGTTAATCCGTTTTTATATTTTGGGGAACCCTCTAAAAAAAAAACCCTCGGGGGGTAAATTTTATTTATTTTTATTTTTAGATTCACAAACGTCCCCACACAGAGACAAAAAGCTCCTTATCTTAAGATATTTGGGGGACATAGCCTAATGTCTCCCTCACCCTTGACATTTTATTTATGATTTCTTTTGGGGGGCGTCCCTCTGCCTCCCTGATTGACGCCCATAGGCGTGTGGAGTATTAAGAAGCTGTCCCGAAATATTCTCCCCATTTAGACTTTCGTCTTAATCACTGAATAAAATGGTTATCAGCTATGATTGTGATTAGCCTTCCCCCTCCACCACTCCAAAGAGACCCCGAACATGTACGGAATCGCTTCAATTTCAACTCATGTAAGTGCGGTTTTCACGGGCACGCGAACGTTTTGCGAAGGATGCGAATGTTGAAAAAATTGTATGCTTCCAAAATTCGCCTAACTTGGGCGGAAGCGTTGTCAGTTATTATTCGAGGGATGCGGGAAACGTTCGCAAAAATTTCAAACTTTTTTGAAATTCTGCCGAACTAAAACGAACAAATGGTGACGCTTCGGAACACCCGCGCATGTTCGGCGAACTTTTGGAGCATACGAATTGGGCTTTGCAATTTTTTTTTCGACATTAGCATCCAAATCGTTCGCGTGCCCCGTGAAAACCGCACTTAAGCATGCTAAATTGGATCTCCTTTAATAAAGATTTTATCAAAGAAAAGTGAATCATACACTCCACAAATCCAGCATTTTTCAAAAACATGATATAGATAGTGAACAACATGCTAGAATATTTCCTGGAATTAGTGTTAGCCTTATTTTTGTCACATGACCAGCCACCAACTCTGTCCTACATACATTATTTTCATTCAGATAAAAAGGGTTTCCGCACCTCTCTCTCTCTCCGATGCCTTCTATTTTCCCGTTTTTTAAAACTAAACAGCTATAGCGAAGAGTTATTCACTTTTTTTCCCTGGCTCTTCCACTTTCTCTATTCTGTAGGGAGGGGGGGGGGGGGTCATGTGTCCGGTCACTAGTTCAGAAAAACTAAAACCTCTTCTTTTGCCTTCGGATTTAACAAAAAAAATGTTCAATAGACATAGTGATCATCATGAATATTGTTTTGTGCTTTATATTGTCCAACAGCAATTATAGATGATTTGTTAAATATTGCTTGCATTTTTTTTCAAATTGCTGGATCTAGGTTAGTTCTCCTGTTCTTTGCTCGCCCTCTCTCTGCCAAGGGCAATGACATGTGTTTCTTTCTTTCTTTCTTCTTCTTCTTTCTCTCTCTCTCTGATCATCCATGGTCATATGCTAATCTGCATCTACATCACTCTACATCACAAAATTTCTTGGAACTTTAGTCTTCATTTCATTTCTGTCTAACATTCTTCCACCTTATCTCTGACCTATCTGTCTCTGACAGTCCAAAACAGTACTGTGCAAGCACACTCTCCTTGCTAGCGGAGGAACGAAGAAGAAGAAGGAGGAGGAAAAGAAGAAGAAGAAGGAGGAGGAGGGGAAGCAATCACAACTTACCGACGTCGTTGAAGATGTCCTAGATGTAGATGCCGACGATGATGACGAACCACTTCCTCTACGTCGATGACCATCGCTGGATGATGAAGGTAATGAAGATGAAGATGAGACCCGAGAGGCTCCCGTGGTCGATTTCTTAGGGGAAGATGTCCTGCTACTGCTCCTGCGCTGCCTTCGCCAATTTTCATCATCAGAATTTCCCTTTTGACGACCTGTGGTGTCCTTTCCCATGTTCAAAATCCTTTCCTCATCGCGAAATTCGAAACGAGAACGGAATCTAAAAATATTTTAACAGAAGAAATACACAGAACTTTTCTTTCTGACAAGGAAAGCTGCATTGTTCTTGTTTATTTTGTTTCAACTGCATTTGATGCAGGCAGTGCGTTGCCATGGTGGAATTCGCGTCCTTCTTGGGCGCGCATCAAGCCTCATGACGCATGCTTATAAAGTAATCCGGGGGAGCGTTTCATGAAAGGACTTGTCGGATGTTTTATCCGACAAAGTGTGTTTTATACGACAGTTGCCATAGTAACGATGCTTCTCAGCCAATCAAAATCAAAGAAAGATGTCAGACCTGACAACTTGCAGACAACAAATGTTGATGAAATGCCCCCCCCCCCAGAATGCAGTGTTCCCACGGCCACTTTACTTGCGCGTTTAGTTTAGGCAGATATTACAGGCCCATTTAACGTTAAGAAGCGGAAAATCCAAGGTTCTTGAATGAAAAAATATCGAGGATGGCAAAAGGTTTGGAAAGTTTTGTTTTTTGATTAATGAATAAATTTTGTATCATGTATGCAGGCCAATTCTAACCAAGGGCGTCAACGGGGGGGGGGGGGGGTCCCCCTCAAAAAAAAACAAAAGTGAAGGTCAAAATAGGGTATGTCCCCCCTCAATGACATAAGCTGAGGAGTTTCCGCTTTTCAGCATTTTTTTTTTTTTTGGGGGGGGGGGGGGATATGTCCCCTCGAATTTGATGCCGATGACCATTTTTCTTTTGTTGCTTGTCGGCGAATTTTGGGTCAGTGCCCCCCCCCCCAAGAAAGAAAATTACAGGAATTAGTATGAATGCGAAAAAATGTGCTGCGGGGATAGAATAAAGGAGAAATAAATAAAGAATATTTTAGAGATATGGATTAAGAAAAAAAAAAGACTCTTGTTTAATTACATCACCACTCGGCAAACTATGAGTACATACGGTGTATTTGGCCAAGTAGTGGGGCTTAAACTACAATGCGGGTTTGAGTTGCACCCCTTTGGAGAGGGCAGACAGTTGATACGAGAAACGAGCACTGTGATGATGATGATGATGATGATGATGATGATGATGATGATGGTGGTGGTGGTGGTGGTGGTGATGATGATGTTGATGATGGTTTGCATAGGCGGCGATCCCGGGGGGGGGGGGGACATTCCCCCTCGATTTTTTTCTGGTGGGATCGTCCCCCCCCCCCCAATTTTTAAAGCTTGATATATTATTTTTCTATTTTGAGTCAGGTGACCAATTTTAGGCCAGCCACTTAAATATTAAGCCTAGAATGAATTTTGATAGCAAAATCAGGCTTCTTTCATCATTTTTTTTGCGCCTTTTTTGTAGCTCGCTCGCTTCGCTCGCTGCATAACGATCATCCCCCTCTCACTCCTCGAAACAGATTTTCGGCGGAGGACTTCAGTGTTTCCGTCCCCCCCCCCCCCCCCACTCGTACACATGAAATCGCCGCCTCTGATGGTTTGATTATGAGAATGCCTTTGTGCCGGGGATATAAGAAGCAAGCATAGAGATATCGGTCCATATTCCAGTGAGTGTACTATCTCTATGGCAGCAAGCCACCTGCACGTTTCGAGAGATTATGTCAGCACTGGCAAGATGAAATTATTGATCCATTCAACTGGGCTGCGCCTCGTTGAATGGATCATTTCATCTTTCACCTCATTTTCTGTCCATTGCACTCATAAACATTCATTATTAACAGTCAGTGACCAGTGCTTCTCAGCCAATCAAAGCCATTTTACTGAAATTGTCAGAGAATGACAACTTGTCAGTGCTGCTGAAAACTTTCATGAAACGCCTACTAGAGCGTTTCATGAAGAGTCTTGTGCCGGGGTCTTATGATTTTCACTGACTAATTTGCTCTCAGCAGTTTAGCAGATGCGAGGATTTTCTCAGTTTTTCTGTAACTCATAACAGTTGTCAGTGAAAATCACTGACAAAACTCTTCATGAAAAGCTTCTGGGTGTCGTTGCATAAAGACCTTTATAGTAACTATGTCATCATTGTAAATAAGCTTTGAAATTCGAGCTTCCATGGGTCATCCTGTCAAGCTTTAGTGAACTTCTTCTTTATGTATAGGATGGGGGTTGGGTGTCCGGACACGTCTTTGGCTTAAACAAAAACTATGCATTGATTTGTGCTAATCATTATCAATATTAATTTTGTTCTCTATAATATTGTCTAACATTTTGTGCTAAAACATTTAAGAGATTTGCTTGTGAACTTTTTCAATTGGCTGTTTAAAATCAACTGTCCGGATACACAACCTGTCCGGACACCCAACAACTGGGTATACCATGTGCTCTTTATCACTAGTCTATGTATCTGAACTTGACAAATAAATCAAAATGAAAAATGGTAACTTACCATGGTAACGTTGCTCATCACAGCCATTCAAATTGAATCCAGTATTTCATGAAAGTTACCACTGATACTTCTTGGCGAGATACAATACTTGGCGATTGATATACTTCGTACAAAGTCTTAGCGATTGATACTTGTGTGAGATACCATATTTGGCGAAATACCAGACGGTCTACCAAGAATCAACGTAGAAGTAGAACTGTTTCTATGGTAACTGCCAGTGAAGTTTTGAACGATCACGATATCTCTCTTTATCGATCGCGCGCATCGAGGAAATTATGGCGGACTTGAGAAAATTTATTTTGAAAATGTGACACCGACGGTGGATTTTTGCAAAGACACATAAGGACTATCATTAACTGAGTCTGAGTAAGTTGATTAAAAATCAAGATTTATAGTTCATGAATAAATCGACGCTAAGTTATACCTACATGAAAAAAGAATGAAATGTCAATTGAAAATTTGGGATCTAACGTAATAAGTCAGAGACCCGCAGATACTGCCGTGCCTGGCCTTGGCAGCTCAGGCTAGATGAAGGCGCACCCTGGCCCCCGGCCCCGGGGCTGGCGTACCGTTCGTACCCCACCAACAACATGGAGAAGTCTGCAGAGACGTCCACGGAATCGGAGAAAATCTCAAATTATGTGTATTCTACAAAACGTACTTTGCAGACTATATAGAGTTGAAAAACCTGCCATTTGCAAGTGATATTGCCAATCTAAGGATTGACATAGAAAGTAAATCAAGAATTTTCAAACTGTCTTTGACTTTGCTAGTTTAACGGATTTTCATCTAGATTTTCTAGATAGAGTCTAGGGTCTAGTATAGGCTTTTGAAAAATTGCTTGATGCTTCTCTCTATCCTTTTCATCAAGGCAGTTCCATACAATACCTAGTTTCATTTACCTAATTCAAGTAACGGTTAAGATTCTAGATCTAATGTTAGGTAGATCTATCAGTTGATAGTTGATAACGACTAGAGTCTAGACTATTATCTAACTGAAAATGATATTTGATTTTGACTTGATACACACAAACTCTTAGATTATTGTGAGTGTTTAAGTAAAAATATTCCTCTTTCTCCCTTTTCTTTCTACACAGACACGGTGAAAACTTGACTGTAACCATGCCATTACCCGCACTGGATGATTATTCAGCTGTTCAAGCTTACTTCACAGCCAAGGAATGGGCCGAGATCAGTGACTATGAGAAACTACGTCTCAAAAATATCAAAGAAAACTATGAGATGATGATTGAAGTTGGTAAGTATCCAGTAAACATTACTAAGTCTTAGAATTAAGGTAGATCTACATGTAAGTTAGCAGTTAGTCTAGACTAGGTCTAAGGTTAGACCTGCACAAGACAATTTCTGGAGAAAATATTGAGTTGCACCTCTTCATCCTTAGTTAACTGTAGTTAACATTCTCTAACTGGTAAATCATTTGTCAGCTTTCGTCAAAGCAGCTTTACTATTACATGTTGTTAGTATATGAGTTAGTAGATCTGGATCTAAGTTAGACCTACATGTATATCTATAACTGTGCATTTTAAGTTCTAAAAAGTCAATAGTCTGTGCTACCCGTCACTTATATTTACAGAATATTATTTATCAAAACCTGATAGAATGCTTTAAAATCATGTTCTTGAAGAATGTTCCAAAGTATTTTTTTAGAATATGAAATTATGATCTTTCATAATCCCTTCAAAAACAGGACTTCAGGTCAGTCCTCCAGAGTTCATGCGACCTCGTCGTGGAAGGAAGAAACAGATCGTTGAGAGTGATAGTGAGGATGAGGAATGGAAGCCCTCAAAAGCCAAGAAAAAGTTAAGAGGTGGGTCTTAATAATAGTGCAAGCTACATGTTTTGAGTTGCCTCAGTTGTGACCGCCTTGTAATAAATCACAATTGGAATGATTGATAAATCTTTTCATCAATTTTGACGTAGGTCCCCTGCAGTGTACGGAAAATACCTGTACTGGATTACTTCTTCTCCCTACCACTCTACATCAGTGTTGATAGAATGTATGGCATACACGGTCACATACTGTTAAAACCTAACAAAATTACAGTGATGTATTTTACATACTTAATAACAAGTTATTCCTGGAAAGATTGAGTATCCAAGGTTAGCTAGCTTAATCCTGGTTAAAAGTGAAACTTTGTAAGCAGGTCGAGTTCCCCCTGGGTGCATGTTATGCAGCTGTCGGTATTTCTTTTTCATAATCATTATTGATGTCAGTGATAATCTCAAGTATACATGTATTTGAAGGAACATTTGGGATTAAGAAGGAGATTAAGTAGTGCACAAATGCATCATTCATTTTCAAATGCATCTAATCTGCACTTTGCAGGATGTACGATGTACATGTTAGGGTTTATTATCCGATGAAGATATGAACTTAGTGAAGCTACAAAAATCTATATTTTAACACATATTGGTGACTTTCATCTTGATATCAATTTTATAACATTTGATTTCAATGCAGGATCATTTCAAGCCCCCTTCAAGGTTCAACAGAAAGTTCCCAAGACAGTCCCTACAAAGAAACGGTCATCTAGAGAAATCTCTAAGCCAGTAGGTGCAATATAATAAAGGGACCATATGCATCATGTCTCTGCTTACTACTTTGTCTTCAACTTATGAAGTTATGCTTATTCTGTTGATTCTCTGATCCATATGTTAAGGGGAGCCAGGATATATGTATCTTTAATTCCAGCAGAGCCGACAGTGTCTAATTAGTGGCCTTAGAATGCGAAGTAGCAACATCCACTCTTTGAAATTTGCTCCCTCTCCACATCCGTCAGGCTCCAACACACAGACTTACCTTTTATTCTTGTAACTCCTCTTACTGCAACAATTCACTCTAACCGTGTCACTGTAATTAACTCATCACTACTATTTTGATGTTTTGTATTACTTTGATTTGAATGATCTGATGATTGGTACATTTATAGTTTCTTGCTTTTAATTCAATTATGCAATGTTTAATTTTTCTTTGCTGTAATATTTCAATAGTTTAAGTATATGTAATTACCTGCCCTTTAGATTAGTTTGGGTAATTCTACTTGCAAGAGTTCTGTTTGAAATTTATGAATATACATGTAATTAATTTTTTTCCTTATTTTCACTTTATAAAGTGCTCAGAGACTCTCCTTTGTTTATTATGTGCTTTATAAATCAGTCTTTATAACTATTATTATTTATATGTAAAGCTTTTTAAAATCTTGCTCATATCTTTTCTCCTTATGCATGAAATGTTCACAGAATGACAATCAGAAAATTGTAGAATATGAAGACCTCTCGAGTTCCAAACATCTATTTCCTTTTTCATTTTTTGTAGCACACTGTGACATCAGGGACTGTTTATGATGAGGATGGCAATCCTCTCAATGATGATCATCATATAGGAGGAGAGAGAATCATTGATCTCCTTGAATGGAAGGACTTTGATGAATCTACCCAAGAGACTCAACCACCAGCCAGTACATCATCATCATGTGATCAGGGCAATCAGTCAGGTGATCAAACCTCTCAGTCAGGTGACCAGAAGGCTGAGCAAACCTTGACCAAGGCAGCCCCAGGAGGCGAGTCTCAGACTTCCAAACTGTCCCGGCCGTTGTGTATGAAAGTTGGTGGACATGCTGGTGGAAAGGCAAAGTCTCTCTCAGGTAAGGAAATGCATATTCTCTTCCTTCTTTTTTACTTCTACTGATTTTGAATAAGGACACATTGGTCATTCATTCATTCATTCATTCATTCATTCATTCATTCCTTTTTCATTCATCAGGTGGAACACCCTAACACCAACGCAGCTTTCCAAAGGGTTCATATTTTAGCCTTCATGATCCTGTGTTTGAGAAAATACGATGTCACTTTTTCATCTGAATTTTTTTCTCTTCTCTAGTTCCCCAGAGCACATTTTTTTTTTTCATGTTATTTTTTATTTTAGTACAAATCACCATTTTTGCCTCCGAGAATGAAACTGTTTTTATTTGCACATGGAACACTTTCAGCACAGTAATATTCTTGGTGAGGCTCACATATGCAGGATGGCCCACCATTTCGCCACACTGCACAAAGTATGACATTATTCTGCAAAGACGAAGGTACTTGCACTGAAAGAAGAAGAGAAGAATTTAACCATTAGTTCGATGGTTGTGCAATGAAAAGAGAAGGCATAGAGAACTGGATGAACTTTGTGAAAAATCATAAATGAATAGGTGGATTCACACCATGTCTAAATAAGTAACTACTAACAAAATATGCCTGTAGTATTGAAATACAAAGTATTTTGACAATAAGATGGTAATGACCTGTATGAATATCGGATTGCTTGAATTTCAGAGATGCGAAAGACCAAAGGCAAAGCCCAACCATCTCCAAGACAGTCTAGATACCCCAGGAGAGCCGTGACCCGGAAGTGCTACAAAGAAGATGATGTCCCTGATGATGATCATTACATCTGTAAGTTTATTTATTTACTTATTTTTTGAAAATTTATCATTTTTTAAATTAATTTTTATATTCTCTGTACATGGGCTTGATCACCCTCTTCAGCCAGAGGCAGTTCTTTTGAGGGTTCCAGGGCAGGGAAAAAAATACACGGGGGCTCGGGGCAATTTGCCCCCCGAAACATCAAAAAGAGCCCCTGAAATTCTCATAGGGTCCGATGTAAACTGTAATACAATGTAGAAAATTTGGGTGGGTGGGCTCAAAGAGAGTAGCCCCGGAAAAAAAAATAATTAATTTTTTCCCTGGTCCAGGGGAAGGTAAATAAAAAAAAAAAAAAAAATGTGTTTCATGGGAGGAAACCTGAAAATGACGAAAAGTTACAGGTTAGGATAAACACCTATCTGACATGTGTGAATTAGCTTGACCTCGAAAAAGAAATTGTCACCGTAATTTTACAAGACAGAACTTATGACATCTTGAAAAAGGGGAGGGGGCAGTGAAAATATAATTGTATGTTTACAATTTTTGAGAGTTCCATTCTTTTTTGATGAAACATGTACTCTTATTTACAGGCCATCTTAACTGATAAGTCTTGAAAATTAAGAATAAGAGCTTGTATAGCATCGCACACAATAGTTATTCTTGATTAATAGCATTTGTGTCCTTAAAAAGAATTATTCAAAAGCATTATTTGCAATTGCTTATGAAAGTGGCTTTCTTTCCTACTCATTCCATACTGTTTGCAGCATATTATTATATTATTATATTAGTGAAATATTAAGACATGAAGAGTCATGTTTCTTCTTTCCTTTTCGTTTGAAAGGGAGGGAGGGGGAAGAATTTGAAGTCAAAATATAATATCAAAATATGATAGATATAATAAATGTATATGTATTTGTAACTTCCTCAGATTGTGAGGATTGTCATGAGATCTTTGAGGGTGAGTGTTCCAAGCATCCCCTCACCATCATCCAAGACAACCCCATTCCTAAAGGCTCCCAGGACAGAGCAAGGAAGACTCTACCAGATGGTCTCATGGTCAAGCAGTCGTCAATACCAGGGGCTGGTCTGGGAGTCTTTGCTACCAAGTTCATCCCTAAAGGATACCGGTTTGGCCCCTACGATGGAGACATAGTGGACTTGGAGACTGGATATGATAGTGGTTATGCATGGGAGGTAAGAACAGCTTTTGGATGTTTGAAATAGAATGTATGCACATTGAACGTGCCATCAAACTTGTTTTCAAAACAACACCAAAAATGTTTTCTGCAAATATTTGATGACTTTTCTTTTGTTTCTTTTCCTTCTTTTTCTCTTTTTTTTTCACTAGCTTACCAAATTTATCACAGTGATCTCTTTTCACGTTTATGAAATCATCTAGGCAGAAATTTTGAAAATAAATCATAAGATTCTTCAGAGAAAATGATTTGTAGATAAATATACCCTCCTTAATTGAAAAACTGAACACAATGTTTTGTCTATAACAGGGAGCATTCATAGCCTCTTTTTGCCCAAATGACTCTGTGCTATGTTTAATAGTCACTAAAAAATGCATGCGATCTATGATTTAAAAAAAGCCAACATGATACATCATAGGAAAAAAAAAACATCAAAAAACACCCCAAACAAAAGAACACAACCATGAATAATCAAGAAAGAAAATGTATCAAAACCTCCTTTTCTTTGGGGGGGGGGGTTGGGAGTGCAGTCAAATTTTATGACATGATATGATGATTGATATTTCGAGTAGTGTTTGTAATTGCATCTAAAATGCATTCCCCTTACCTTTTTAATTCATTTATAGATATGTACAGAAGGCAAACCTCACCACTACGTTGACAGCAACAGTGAGCAGTCAGGCAATTGGATGCGATATATCAACTGTGCACGCAATGAGAGTGAGCAGAACCTTGTAGCATTCCAGTATCTTGGTGAGATCTATTACCGTACCTTCAAACCAATCTGTGCAGGAAGGGAGCTACTGGTCTACTATGGGGAGCAGTATGCTAAGGATCTGGGTATCACGCTTCAGCTAAATAAACTCAACGTTGAAACAGGTAAACCTTTCTCTGAATATCAAAATCTGCTGGATAGCAAAACGAAGCAGTCTGAAAGCTGTGTTCAAAGCATTGTACTGAAAAGCATGTGTTTATATTCCAAGATATCAATCACTTTGTAGTTGGGTGGTTAACTTAGTTGTTTTATGCCTTGGAAAAAGGTATGGCAGTGTATCTGCTACATTTTTCATTACTAGACACCATAGAAATCTGAGCACATTAAATCATCATTTTCCTTTTGTGAATGAAAATTTTTGTGAATTGTTCAATTTAGAAAATTGTCAGATAGACTGGAAGAGCTTATACTCCTACATATTTGTACTGTGTTTGTATTTTGTGTTGTGTTTTGTTTTTCTTTGTGTTTTGTATTTGTTTTGTTGTTTTTGTTTTGTTTTGTTGGGGTTTTTTTTTTTTGGGGGGGGGGCGGTTGTCATGTTTTACAAAATAATTAACATTGCTATAATGATACTGAAGCATACTTGTAGGGATGATATGACCAAAATAAAGTGTTAATACATACTAGTCAGAATTTACTGTTGACGGTGGTCTTTGGATGATTCTGTGCTATGAAAAGGTTGGCTCTAAATATACTTCACTTTTTTTTTTCAATTCATGTGTATCTGTTACATTTTTCATTACTAGACACCATAGAAATCTGAGCACATTAAATCATCTTTTTCCTTCTAAGAATGAAAATTTTTGTGAACTGTTCAATTTAGAATAATTTTGAAAATTGACCCCTTTTCACACACTTCTACATCCCAAATACACTCTATCCTGGGTTGGGATGCAATTCAAACGAGACAGTATACACACTTGATATTATTTATGTATAAAATTCTTAATAATATGACATGTGAATATATGAAAAGTATGTTTCAAATAAAAGCTACTCCTTACCCTCTTCGAAATGAGAATAATATATGTTTACCTAAACCAAAAACTAATAGTTGTAGAAGGTCTTTCTCGTATAGAGCTGCCTCTGAATATAACCAAATTCCTATATACGTGCGTAACGTCACCACTTTCAGTTCATTCAAATGTACCTTTATGAAATATATTTGTGCTATTTGAAAAAAAGTCTTTGATTTGTACCTAGGGTGTGAGGTTGTAGGAGATTACATATACATGGGTATTTGTTTTTTGGTCTTTTATTGTTGTTTTTAAATTTTTTGGTCATCTTCCTATACGTAAGGTAATCATTCTATCATCCAAGTAAACTGGCTCCATGGAAGACCAACAGTAATATGTTATTGCAGCTAATTATAAATGGACTACCAGCCGTATGTTTTATTTACTCCATTACCTTTACAACTTTATGTGTTGTAACTATGACCACTATATTTTGTGTATATGTATTTTATTTGTGTCATTTTTATATACGGAAATAAAACAAACAAACAAACATGCCTTTGGAATTGACTCAAATTTATACATGCTATACCCTCTAGTTTTAATCTTGTTACCTAAATGGAAGTATAGGCATAACATTGGGATATTTGATTGTCTTTCTCACTGCATTTAGATTCTGATCTGTACAGATGTGAGTACTGTGGATCACTCTACGCTATTCCTCTTGTCTTGGCAAGACATCTCAAATGGAAACATGGACACATTGGCGTCGTCCCACAGCCAGGTGCATCAAAGGAAGACATTCTACAGTTCATCAAAGGAGAAAACATGAAGCCAGCCAGTGAAATAAATGGACACTTAATTTATCAATCAAGAATTTTGAAAGCAGAGAGAAACAAAGAAAATATAAATGTTGAAAGAAAAGCGTGCATTGATTCATTCAATCTTGGTGATTATAAATATATCAGTAACAATAATCTCTTTGTATGTGATCAATGTGATAAGGTATTTAATCAGGAAAATAAACTCACAAAACATAAACACATCCATATTGGTGAGAAGCCCTATGTATGTGATCTCACAACACATAAATGCATCCATACAGATGAGAAGCCCTATTTATGTGATCAGTGTGGTAAGGCATTTAATCGTGAAAACAATCTCACAACACATAAACGCATCCATACAGGTGAGAAGCCCTATGTATGTGATCAATGTGGTAAGGCATTTAGTCGTGAAGATGTTCTCAAAACACATAAACGCATCCATACAGGTGAGAAGCCCTATGTATGTGATCAATGTGGTAAGGCATTTAATCGTGAAGATGTTCTCAGAAAACATAAACGCATCCATACAGGTGAGAAGCCTTATGTATGTGATCAATGTGGTAAGGCATTTAATGTAGAAAATAATCTCACAAGACATAAACGCATCCATGCAGGTGAGAAGCCCTATGTATGTGATCAGTGTGGAAAGGCATTTAATCAAGAAAGTACTCTCACAACACATAAACGCATCCATACAGGTGAGAAGCCCTATGTATGTGATCAATGTGGTAAGGCATGCAATCAAGCTGGTGATCTCAGAAAACATGAACGCATCCATACAGGTGAGAAGCCCTATGTATGTGATCAATGTGGTAAGGCATTTAATCAAGAAGCTAATCTCACAACACATAAACGCATCCATACAGGTGAGAAACCCTATGTATGTGATCAATGTGGTAAGGCATTTAATCAAGAAGCTAATCTCACAACACATAAACGCATCCATACAGGTGAGAAGCCCTATGTATGTGATCAATGTGGTAAGGCATTTAATCGTGAAGATGTTCTCAAAACACATGAACGCATTCATACAGGTGAGAAGCCCTATGTATGTGATCAATGTGGTAAGGCATTTAGTGATTCTTCATATTTTCATAAACACAAAAAGATATGTAAAGGTACACTCACTCAGTGCAAAAAAGCTCTTGACCAAGCATCAAAGAACACAGCAAATGAAATTCAAAACAGAGCAACTAAGACTGATGCTCAAAGTTCATCGACTGGAAAGCCCACAATTGAAGAATAAACTTAATGAAATGATACCAATTTAAATAAAAATAATTTGCATTATGTATTTAGACTATATGTACCATACATAAGTAAATATTAGCTCAGACTATGAAATGTACATTATGAATGTAATTTAAAGCAAATGAATTGAAAATGATTTTTTGTCACCATATGTAAACATGTATTTATTGATATTATTTGTATTGCAAAGCTGAAATATTCTTATTTATGTACATTCCATTAATTCAGATAATGTACACATAGGCTTAGTTACATGCAGAGAAGTGTTGAAGTAAGTATCTAAATGATTCTGAGTTGTAAATTCTGCCTTATTGGTTCGTCATTTGATATCGTGTAGGCATTGAACTAGCAAGTATTTTTTTCTTGATCCATTTACCCCAGTTTAACATCTACACCACACACCAACAGGAGTGAACAGTTGATGGATAAGTAAATAGATACATTGGTTAATTAATTGATAAATAAATGAATAGATGAGGTCAGGAAGAGCCAATATTCTTCACAATTGAGTGACAATTCTGTCATATTTTTGTTGAATGTCTGTATTGTACTTGCATTGATTGAGTCACATATTTTCACTTTCCCCGAGTTTTGCCCAAAGACAAACCAACCAAACATTTAACCAAGAATCAACATTATTCCGTGGAAGAATATTTTCGTTCAAATTTAGTCCAAGGTCTCACTCAAGTGTTTATAATTCTCTTATATTTGCCAATGCATTTCCAATCAAGAAATATTATATAATTTGTGAAATAAGATGTTTTGAATATTGTAAATATCATATGTATTGACTCTCCACAATGTATTTCTTTGTATTTAAATGTTACATGAATTATTATAAATTATAAACTCGTAGATAAATAACTTTGACAGTATCTGTAAAGGGATGACATTCATTTTAAATGAATTTGCCAAAATGTTGTATGTATTTGTTTACTTATACAATTTTAAATATTTATTGAGTCAGGATAGGCAGTTGACTGTTTGGGTTGGATAATCCAGCATTTTTGTTATTTGATTTTTGTTACTTTTTGTTGTTTTACACTGACTTTTATTTCACATGAAATATGAGGCTAACATTTGTATGTGATATCGCCAACGATAAGGCAGAATCAGTACATCAGGGCCCGTTTCCTAAAACTGATAACAATATCAGTAACAACTGTTACATTTCTATGACAAATTTGCTCTCAGCCAATCAGATGCAAGGGTTTTAGTAGCTTATAACAGTTATTGCAACTTGTTGATAAAAAAAAAAGTTTTTTGAAATAGGGCCCAGTACATTGAACATGTCAGGGCCCGTTTCATAAAAAAATTCATATCAGTCGTTTCATATCAGTAACGACTGCTACATTTCTATGACAAATTTGCTCTCAGCCAATCAGATCCAAGGATTTCAGTGGTTTAGAACAGTTATTGTAACTTGTTATCGATTACTAGTTTTATGACTCGCGCAACGACATAACGTTCAGAGGGAGATACGTGCTTGTAATACGTAAAAAGATATTAAAAAGCCGTTACTAATTTCACTGCTGATATTTATAACCAACATGTCCCACTCTCAACAGTCCTTTGGTATGCTGACACAGCGTACTTGAAATCATAGATTTATCTATGTCACAACCAGTTTCTGCTCTGTTGTGGTCAGGGAATGGTGAATAAACTATTTTAGCTTAAAAGTTTGAAGTTAAAAGTTAAGTCAAGATTTTTTCTTTTTCAAACAGGATTGAGAAGCATGTCATTGTATTTGTAGCATTACAATTTCAAACGGTTTCTTTTAAATATTTTGTAAAGATGTGATTATATTCAGTGTTAAAGGCGCGATATTGTGCTTAATATAAGGTTGGATTTTCCAATATTTTTCTGACAAAGGAAAAGATCCGTATGAAGATAAAGACTAAGATAGTTACAGTTTCAATATTTTTTTGAATATTTTGTAAAGATATCATCATATTCCAAGATATTTAGAGTCACTTGTACAACACTATGAACGGATTTCTTGATGTTCTCTTATAAAAGTGAAAACATGTTTTTAATGTGTTAAAAGCGCGATATTGTGGTTAATATAACGTATTTTCCAATATTTTTCTGACAGAGGAAAAAGTCTGAAGATAAAGACTAAGATGGGCATGAATGACTCCATTAATGCCCTTGTTAGAGATTAAGTGTTTATGAATAAAACGTGTTGATAAATAATTCATATTTGATATAAAAAGCTGTTGCGTTGCTCACAAAACGAAAAAAAAAATATGTTCATGAATTGCGTTTAAGAGCCTTAAAAAAGAAAAACATGTTCGAGGTTTGTTCTAAAATGTTTTTTTTTTTTGCGTATATCTCAAGATTTTGCAGTTGAATTAAAGTTGTGTTTTCCAAGAGGACTGTTATTAAATCTTGCCAAGACCTGTATGTGCTGACATTGTCACTGTCACTCATTGATAAAAAGACACGTTAATTATTATTGATGATTACTTGGGCATGGAGCGGTGTTTGAAGATCTGTTGGATGAATGATATTCCTGGATATGAAAGGGTGTGAATTGGATCAGCGAAGTAAATGGTAAGAGAGAAGAGCGAGGGGGGAAGAAGGGGAGGGAGAGGGGGGGGGGGGGGGGGAGAGAGAAAGAGTTAAAGAGAGGGAGAGAGAGAGAGAGAGGGACAATCCCCCAGTGTAAACTTTGCCTTCTATATCCTCAAAAGTGTCTTGAATAGAATATAAGGGCATATTTTCCAAGTTCTTGTGTTCAGCTTTATAAGTGCCCCCCTTTCCCCTCTAAAGTGCCCCTTTCGCTGGTGCCCCCAACTTTAAAAGACGCATCGCTCTGGCTTAATCACTTTATTTCTCGGATGTATATCGGACTGAGTAAACAGTCTTTTGTCATATCACAATGGTATCGTCAAGAGGAAGAGAGCTTTCTACTAAAAGGCTCTAAATCCATTTTTGGTAACTTGAGAAAAGAGTGCATAACTTTGTCCCGGTTTTGTACACGTGTCAAAGGAAACATGAAATTACAAAGCACTTTAGGTCTTTTAGAAATCTGATTCCATAAAAGATAATTCAAATATATAAAAATATAATAGATTTCAGTATATTGTATACTAATATATATTAAAATGTATATTACAATATATTATACTCTAAAAATATGAAATATATATCTCCAATATTTCTTGATATCTTTTATATTTTTTGATAGCTATGCTTCAACATTATTCATAGCCAATTTACTGGCCAAAAACTGGCCGAATATTTCATTGTTTTTCTTATATTTGATTATATTTATTATATTATGCTCTGTTCAACTTTACATATAAACTATTTTACTTTGAAATAAAGAAATGATTACAACATTATGTTGATAGCTCAACTTTGATAATAAAATGAACATAACGCCTTATGGAAGCAAGCTTTTCATTATGAAGGACTTTGTAAATGGACTGATAAGTATTTGCATTATAGATAAAATCTCAGAAGAGGTAGAATCTACTTACACTCATTTTTTATTTGACCTGAATTAACCCATTCGTGACAGAGGTCCACATTTTGTGGTTTGGCCTAATATCTTTTGATGCAAAGCCCTAAAATCATACCAAATACATGAGCAGAAAGAGCAAAAAATTATACACAAACTGTGCCCATTTTGGTTGCGTCAGTATTCGTTGTTTGATGCTGAAAATTTGTTAAAGGAAAATAAGCATTAAAATCCTTAAATTGGCAATGTGATAGAAAATCTAAAATCACAGTTTCCCCTGCAAATTGGCAACTTTTTGACTTTTCATCATAATTTCTGTCAATTTATATTCATTTCAGATACATGACGTATTATAAGAAAAAATAGCAATAAAATAAAAATGTTGGTGTTGCCAATTTGAAGAATAAAAGCTGATCAAATTAGGGTTTAAATAATTCCTGTCACGAATGGGTTAAAAGTATTCATTGACATGTGACTTGAAGTCTCCGTTGTGGTCAGATGATATCAAAATTTTCTATTCATCTGGTTGGTTTTTTAAGTCATTTGGGCCAGCTTTATTGGCAAGTGGGAAGCTGGGCGGAAGAAAGCAGGGACTCTTGTAACAAGCTCTGGAATGTGTATCGGACCACATAGATATATATATATCTGGAGAAATGGCGAAGTTTGGAAAACGAATAGAATTGTGTCTCCTCTTTGTGATTTTATTCTGCACATCCGAAGGTAAAAGTATTAAATTGATCGAAATAGCCTTATTAGATTTATTGAAAGTCTTTTTTATTACATTAACTCTGATCAACTGAGAGTTCAATTCATTAAGTAAAATCTGATTGATTGAGAGTTTGATTTATTACGTGAAATCTGACTAACTGAAGGTTCAGTTTTATTTTTCAACCTACAAACGTAAAACCCAACACAGTGTCTTACCTTATATAGAATTATTCTACCAACTTATGTTTGGAAGAGGGGCCTACAATTACAGGCCTCGCTTTTTAAAGCCCCTCGTCTGCAACATGTTCTATACTTTTTTTTCTGTCAATATTGTACAAATTGTCATCTGCTCAATTGTGAATAATATAACAAACTACATTTTGGGTAATATTGTTACCAGCTCGTATACTTTTATCACATTTTAAAAAATATATTTACCAAAAATTTGGAAATAAATCAATAAATCAATAAATCAAATTAATTGAGATAAATATGTGGGTGATGTTGTGAAGATATCGATATCACCTCGCTTTGATTTTCCACAATACGTAACAAATTTATCTAGGGAAGATAAACGAGAAATTCCGGATCCTGCTTCAAGTTTGGTCCGAATCATGACATCCAGAATAAAGAATTGCAGCTACTCCTATTGTTTTGAAATATTTCTATTTACACTTTTAAATGCCGCTTTCCAATTTAAACACACTCGTACTGCCGAATCACATTTAACATTAATAAACTTACTTGTGTACCACTTTCATGCCTTTCCCCCTCTCATTCAGCTGATAAATTTTTCAAGTTTTCGTCTGCTGCTTATTGATAATAAAATTATCATTTCTAGTGCTATCCCAGTTTGACTGTACATTCGATAATGGACTGTGTAGTTGGACTGAAGATGACGTATATGTAGACGCGAACTGGAACCTGCACTCAGGCTCAACGCTGACAGGCGGTACGGGACCTGATGGAGACTATCCGACCGGAGGTACGATGGTGGTGGAGGTGATAGTAGTATGGTGGTGGTGGTAATATGGTGGTGGTAGTATGGAAGTGGTGGTGGTGGTGGTGGTGGTGGTATGATGATGGTGGCAGTGGTAGTATGGTGATGGTGTTGGTGGTAGTATGGTGATGATGGTGGTGGTGGCAGTATGGTGGTGGTAGTATGATGGTGGTGGTGGTGGTGGTGGTGGTGGTAGTATGATGATGGTGGTAGTGGTAGTATGGTGATGGTGGTGGTGGTAGTATGGTGATGGTGGTGGTGGTGGTGGCAGTATGGTGGTGGTAGTATGATGATGATGGTGGTGGTGGTAGTATGGTGATGGTGGTGGTGGTTGCAGTATGGTGGTGGTATAGTACGATGATGGTGGTGGTGGTAGTATGGTGATGGTGGTGGTGACAGTATAGTGGTGGTAGTATGATGATGGTGGTGGTGGTGGTGGTAGTATGGTGATGGTGGTGGTGGTTGCAGTATGGTGGTGGCATAGTACGATGATGGTGGTGATGGTAGTATGGTGGTGTATGTGGCAGTATGATGATGGTGGTAGCAGTATGGTGGTGAAGTTGTATAGTGGTGGTAGTAGTTTGCTGCTGGTGGTGGTATTATGATGGTGGTGGTGGTAGTAATTTGCTGCTGATGATGGTGGTGGTGGTAATATGATGGTGGTGGTATTACAGCAGTGGAGGTGATAGCAATATCAGTCCTTTTCACCTATAATCCTCACTTTGGCGCAGTCACGCAAACAATGCCTCCTATTCATCCAAGCGTGAACACATACCACACGAAAATGGTACCTCATGCGGGAGATTTTTCAATATATAAACAGGCATAATTGTTTTGCGCTAATAACTCAGTTTTTTTTAATGACAATTTTCTAAGTATAAACTTTTTTTTGACTCACACGGTATTTTGTACTACATCATTTGATTACCTATGTATCCCTATATGTTACAGCTGGGCAATATCTTTACGTGGAATCATCCAATGTATTTGACAAGGATAGGCCCATACGCCTAATCAGCCCGCAAGACCAGGTCCAGGCTGGAGGGACCAAATGCTTCCAGTTCTATTATCACATGTACGGCTCAACCATCGGGGATCTAAAGGTCTATGTAGCCAGGGCGGGCGAGGACTTGCCCGTGGGTAATGAGACGTGGATTCGAACCGGTGACCAGGGAAACCAGTGGAATTTGGGACAAGTGAGTAGAGGTGTTGTGGACTATAGTGCTTAAGTCTCTGGAATATTTTTAACGAGGAGGCGCGATAGATCAGATTTTAAACAGTTAAGGCATCGTTTTTTTATTCCTTAGTATAGCATATGATTTGATTCCTTTACTTTTCCGTTTCACAATAAGCATACAGAATTACTGAGATACTGAACGAAATAAAATTGACCTGGCTGAGAAAAGACATTATGCTTTATTTTCTGGTTAATTTTATCCCTTAATCATATTCTATATATCTGTATGTCTTGTGTATGTCTTATATGTTTGTGATTTGATAATAAACGTCAACTTCATGATCAAGTTCATGTCAGTAATTCCCAGTAATAATTTTCCAAAATTCCACCCAAAGTATGCCTCAGATCGTAATTCGATTTCAATTCGAAATATGCTTAAGGTCACTCGTGGGGGGGGGGGGGGTACCGCTTCCCCACCCTCCCCTTGTTCGGTCGCTTTGATCCTTCGAATATTGAACATATTCTTGCGTCCCTGGCAAAATCGTTTATTAATGAGCTATGTTCCACAGGCCTACCAAGCATGACTGAAATATTACCTGGGGTGTCTCATTAAGCTGTTGGCAACATATTACGCATGTCTTTACGAACGACTTGAATATGAAGTGCTAAATGGGATGCCCAATTTTTTTCCTGACGTTTTAACACAGCTTTTCCCATAATCTCAGTTGAATTGTGTGAGTTGTGGTGAAATATAATTATATCACAATACAAATGTTTGTAAACAATTGTAATGTTAATCTATGTCTCCATATTTCATCTAAATAACTGATGCGATTTATGGTGATTGAAAAATCCCATTTGGCTTGCCATATTCAAGTCGTTCGTGAAGTCATTCGTAGCTTTACGAACAGCTATATGAAACAGCCCCCCCCCCCCCCCCCGGTATTTAACATGAATTGACATGGAACCCATCACCTTTCTCAATATGACCCAACATCCTGCAGTATTTTCAACTTGATATGGTTATCATCTCATTGTTATTTTCAAATGCATTTTTATATTTTTAAGTTTATGTATATCAGGCCCTACCAGTAATCATAAATGTGTTTTTTTTAAACTATAATCTTCTGTTTTCCACTTTTTATCGAAGAGTCTGGAAGGGATTCGTTTCCTTGTTCTATTTAGCTCCCTTTCAATGATATTTGACCAACCATGTTCGATAAACATTCGAGATACGTTGCGATGTATAATTATTGAAATACTGATCGCTTTAGAGTGTACGGTATTCGTATTAAACTTATCTAAATGAAAAACATCACGATCAATGGGTTAATTTCTAACCCTTCGACAACATGTTCCAAGGTTTTATTTCACTATAACTGGATATAAATAATAGTGCTCATTAATTATAAACATAGTTCCATGTATCGCTAGTATCTGAAATTGTCTGATATGAAATGTTTCAAGTACACACTCAAAGAAAATCACAAAGAACGGCAAGTTTACAGATAGCAATCGTATCCTTTTAACGTCAACTACAAATCAGCTAATTAAAAATAATGCTAAAAAAACCATGCCAGCATCCAGTGGCGTTACAACAGGGGGGGTGGCAGGGGCGGGGGGGGGGGGCACGTGCCCCTGCCTTCCATCGGCTGGTAAAAAATGAAAAAGAAGACCAAGAAAAGGGGGGGGGGAGAGTAAAGAAAGGAGACCGAAAGTGAAAAGAAAGGGGAAGCTAGTATTTAAGCAACTTAACCAATGCCGATGATAATAACTGCAAGTACTAATCTTATAAAAGGAGTCAATTTCCATCTTGGGTCTCATTCTGCTAGTCTTCCAGTCACAGAATGTTAGTAATAACCAAGGGCATCAACCGGTGCTGAGAAGTGGGAAACCATTAGCGAGGGAACGAAGTGACTGAGCCCGAGCTCGCGAAGCGAGCGAGGTGGGCCGGGGAAGGGTGCGGTGTTCCCCCCCCCCCCCACACACACACTTTTCAAAGTGGGGGGACATGTCTCCCCCACCCGTCCCCCGCCTGTTTACTCCCATGGTAACAACAAAATTTTGGATTTCACTCCAAGAAATCGGGCGGCAAGTTTACCTAAAATAATTACACTTTCAGTAGATAATGGCATAGATAAAAACAAAAATTCCCATTTTTCATTCTTTAGCTCGCTTACTCTCTCTCGTAAAAGCTAGAAACAAGATGATTTCGCGCGCGGCAGTCGGCTTATTTCAGAAGCGAGTTTGCCGATTATCTTAATATTTGGGCAGCGAGGTAGTTCACAAATTTACAAAAACATTTGCTGATGAATCCATATTTATGCTGATTTTGCTCGCTCGTAAAAATAGAATAGTTTCGGAAGGTAAGCGAGTTACCCAACTTGAGTCATATTCAGCGCGCAGGTGGTCGAATAGATTATTAATAGATTATATATAGATCTTATAGGCTATTGTGCTGCAGTTGCCCCTCAGAAATTGTGAAAACTTACATTTTTTTACTGAAAATTTTCACAAAATTAACCAAAAGTGTGCACCAAATCCTTAAATTTTACTTTTAATGCAAAAGCACCCCCATGACAAGCTCGCTTGCTTCGCTCCCTTGCTTTCGAGTTTCTTCGAAAATTTTTACGCGTCTTGCCCCCCTCCCCCCGGAAAAAATTTCTGCGTACAGCCCTGAGTCAGGAAGGCTCCTTTGTTAGTTGGAAAGTTGAGTTCGCTAGTCTTAAAATACACCTGGAAATTAGTGTAAATAAGTTTTAAAAACTTGAAGTATATCAAAGTCATTGTTGACGTGTCATTCCTTGGTTTGCTTTCAAACGAACTTTGAACTTGACCACACCAGTCTATTGAGCGCCTCTCGGTTTGTTTTATAGCTGATAATTGGAGAATTTTGATAATGCGCTGATAGAACGCATGTTAATATGCCTAACAAGCCTAATGGGTATACTAAATGAGACATTGTTATTCCAATTTTGTTCTGTAGCAGTGCATTTGTCATTATTTAATACTTCAAAAAAGTTGGTTGAGTGAATTGAATGAACTGAATTGGTATATAAATAGAGATGATTTAATTTTTCTTTGTTTGAATGTAAAAGCGATTTTGGGCATAAAAATGAGTTTGTTCAACATGCTAGCGGAAGCAAAATGGCGTTTAGGAGTATAAAAATATAGCTTTAGTTATAGTGTTACTACATGTATTACTACTGTTGCCTATACTTTTACTACTCCTATAAAAATTATTCCCCCCCACTGGTACTTCTTTCTCTTTGACATCTTCTCCTTCTCCTCCTCCTCCTTCTCCTCCTCCTCCTCCTCCTCCTCCTCCTCTTCTTCTTCTTCTTCTTCTTCTTCTTCTTCTTCTCCTCCTCCTCCTCCTACGACGACTACGCCACGACCACCACACCTACTACTAACTACTACTGCTGCTGCTGCTGCTGCTGCTACTACTACTACTACTACTACTACTACTACTACTACTACTACTGCTACTACTACTACTACTACTACTACTACTACTACTACTACTATACTACTACTACTACTTCTACTACTACTACCACTACTACTACCACTACTGCTGCTACTAGTACTAGTACTTCTACTACTGCTGCTGCTGCTGCTTCTGCTACTACTACTACTACTATTACCATTACAACTACTTTTTCACATACCCTAACATATAAATTACTTTTGTATTCAATACAAAAAAAACTCGCCGACAGGAGATACTTATTTCTATTATCAAATGAGAACAATTTAGTGATTTATATTATGTTCAGTTATTTTAATTTTCATTATTCTTATTCTTATTACAATCTTTCACTGTCTTGCTGATGTTCATTATCATCGTCACCATCATCATCATCAGCAGCAATATCGTCATCAATATCATCATTGTCGTCAATATCATCATCGTTATCATCAGTCATCATCATCACCATCGATATCATACCAATTTTCATTTACCCAAAATTAGAAGTAACGTCTCAAAAAAATTAATTTGTTTTAAAGGTCCCAAAGTTTGGAAGAATATCCCAATCACTTTAAGAAACATCCCTTCTTTGAAGAGTTTTAAAAACCTTTTTTAAGTCCCATCTTGTGAGTATGCATGATCCCCTCTGTATAATTTTTCTTTCTTTCTGTCCACCCTTTCGTGTATCAGCTATATTTTGTTTTCGTGATTTATCGTACATAGGGGTCAGCGTCTTATCAGGCTAAATGCTCTTTTTGTTAACCCCCATTCCCATAAAATGCCTCTTGTGTAAATGCATTCTTTTAATCTCGTACCTCATATTTGTTTATGTTATCATTTCTATCTCATGTACATGTGTCATATTTCTCCATTTGATGGTGAATGAAATGAATAAATGAATGAATGAATATCGTCATTCTTTACAGTAGTCATTTATTTATGTGTTTTTTTGTTTTTGTTTGTTTTTTTTGTCTTCAGGTTGATATTACGAGACCAGACTCACTCCCATTCGTCATTACAATAAATGCCTCTTGTGTAAATGTATTCTTTTAATCTCGTACCTCATATTTGTTTATGTTATCATTTCTATCTCATGTACATGTGTCCTATTTCTGCAGTTGATGGTGAATGAAATGAATAAATGAGTGAATGAATATCGTCATTCTTTACAGTAATCATTTATTTATGTGTTTGTTTGTTTGTTTTTTTGTTGTTGTTTTTTGTCTTCAGATTGATATTACGAGGCCAGACTCACTCCCATTCGTCATTACAATAGAGGCCTATAATAGACAAACCTACTACGGGGATACAGCTATTGATTACGTCAGCATAAGGGATGGCTTCTGCTCGGAAAGTAAGTTTGATTTCTCGCAAATACAAGATTTAGCAGTAGAGGGCGATGATCTACTAAGAAACTAGTACTTAAGACTATTGTTTTCCAAAAACAAACTCGACTCCCAATGGTAAGAACCTCTTAAAAACAGAAAACTATAATGCTCGACCAAATTTCTGGATTTCCCTTGATGAATCTTTCAAATAGTTACCAAGTTTATTTTGGTTCAAACATAAACTTAAGGATAGGGAAATAGCCACTTATAATTATCATTAAACAATGATTTTACTGCAGAAGGCTATTTCTTGTCCCATCCTTGTGTTTGTGTTGTTTCGTGGTATTGTCCCGTTTTGTGTGGTCTTGTACGGTCTGTCGTGATCTGTCGCTAGTTGACTAGTCAACAGATAACCTAGAAATACAATGAGAAAACAATTTGAAAAAAAAAAATGTATTGATGACAAGTTGTATGAAATGGGGCCCTAGCTACGCTGATAATAAGAACATAACCTGTCATTTCTGATAAGGCTTCGCTGAATAAGACTATCATGATATTAACCCATATTTACCAGATGTTAATAGTCTACTATATTATTTCGAACACTGGATTACTCAATCATTGTATGATTTTGTGCAATACAAACCAAACGATGAGGCGATCCTGGGTTTTGATCCAAACTGAAATGAAATGAAATTGTAATCATCTTTTTTTTCCATTGCTTTTCCATTGCTAGATGTGGCCACTCCTACGCCTTCGTCAACCCTTTCAACCGCACCTTCGTCAACCCCATCACCTACGCCTTCGGCAATCCCATCGTCTGCGCCTTCGGCAATCCCATCACCTGAGCCTTCGGCAATCCCACCACTGTCTGAATGTGACTTTGAGAACCCGGATATCTGCGGATACTGGCAAGAAAACATGACCGATGACCTTAACTGGATCCGGGTCAGAGGTCAAACACCTACCTCTAACACAGGACCATCTAATGATCATACATATGGAACAGATGCAGGTAGGTCATCCCCAAAGTGTCAATCATATACCCCTTTTATTTTATTTATCTATTTTTTATGCCTTACCAAATTGTCGGAAGAATTTTATGTGTTCATTGGCCTACACTCCACTTTTTTCTTCTCTCTATTAGGGTATTACATGTACATTGAATCATCAACCCCTAACCAAGAAGGTAACACGGCGCAGCTCTGGACCACACCATTTCCCGCTCAGGGGGGTCACTGCATCGAGTTTTTCTATCACATGTGGGGTGAGAGGATGGGGACGTTAAATGTCTACGCGCTTCCCATCGGTGTTGACGTCAACGCGGCTGTGCCAATATGGACGCGGTCGGCTGATCAGGGGAATGCATGGAACATGGCCAGGACGGATGTCCCGGAACTTGGAGACTTTCAGGTGGGTGTATTGTTGAGGATTGGACAAAAATACAGTGGTAAACTGTATAAAAATAAGAGGTGTGATGCGTGTGTATTTGTGACAAGGGGGACGGGCAGTGCCCGGGTGCGTGTGTAGGATTGGTACGGGTGGATGGTCAGTGGAGTGGGTGGGTTTTTTTTTTTTTTTTTTTTGGGGGGGGGGGGTGGGGTGCTATATAGGAGTAGAAAGTGAATTTTTCGGGAGTGGTGGTAGATACAAGCTATGGATTTTTTTTAAAGCAAGTTTTTATTTCAAACAAACACACGTGCACACGTTGGTATCAACATGCCTATAGCATTTCATTTATTTGATATACGATAAAAGAGCAATGTAGATAAAATGCCTTGCTCAAGGGCATAGGTGCCGTGTCGGGGATCAAACCGCCGATCCTCGCGTCTCCAGTCAACCGCCTTACACCACTGGGCCGACCACGGCACCTCCACTGGATATCTTAGAGTTACGATATACAGTGTCTTGATGTATATGTTAATATGTATGTAAACTCTAGCATAAGGATGCCGAAAACAAGTGGTGCTAAAATGTCAATGCAGGACCAAGGCTCCGTTTCATGAAAATTACCACTAATGGTAGCTTTGCCATCAGTGGTAACTTCCATGGACACTTTGAATTTGGCTGGCTGTTGAGCTATGTTATCATGGTAGTTACCATTGATGGCAGAGTTACCATTAATGGTACTTTTATGCAACGGGGTCTTGAACTCTCTTGTATCTTTATAACGGGCGTGTTTTCACCACTTATACCATAGATTGTATTCGAAGGCATCATTGGTCAAGACACATCCGATATGGCTATCGATGACGTGATCGTATCGGATAAGTCATGTCAAGAACAGGGTGAGTAGTAAAAGGTAAAGGATAGTTCTTGCCTCTCGCAGTTACCTTCCAATTTGACGTCATAGAAATGAATATGTATCAGTACTAGCTGTGATACTTTAACTGTTTCTTACAAAATACACAGAATTGTTATCAATTATTACAGTATAAATTCATATGGCGAGAGTGGGATTCGAACTCGGGATCGTGAGATAGTTGACCAGCTGAGCGCACAGCCATTTGAGCTGCGCGAGCGCTCGGCACCGGTGTGGTTCTCTAAGAAATTTATACCTGGAATTCATACGTTCATGCTTATACGATCATTTATAAGACGTTTCCATGACGTGTCTGTGACGTCAAATTGAAATAACTGCGAGAGGGAGGAACTATCCTCTACCGAAGTAAAATGGTTACATAGTCGAATGATTGCATGATTAACCGTTAAAATTAATGTTCGATGTTTAAATGCTTCACTTTTTAGATGGTTACATCACCGGCATAAATCCACTTTGAGGAGTGGGGGGGGGGGGGGAGGAAATGATCGACTTTTTCACCGATTTTTTTTCTTCTGTCGAAGTGGCGGATCTAAGAATTTGAAATAGGGGAGGCGCCAGCGGCGAGGGAACGGAACGACCGACCGGGTGTGTGTGTATGTGTGTGTGTGTGTGTGGTTATCTCCCCTCCCACGGTAAGGACTGTTTCAAAAAATCTTGTGCAAAAGTCGCATTTTAAGAGCCCTTTTAGAGGAAAAGCTCTTATTCATCTATTGTATGCAAATGAATGACATACCGGGAATAGGCTGTTTGTAAGGAAAATAGAAAATTCGTTTAAAATTTATTAATTCTTGACTTTCATTAAAATATTAACACTGAACGATGCAGTCAGTCAAATTTAAGCACATTGATTAATACTGAAGGATTATTGTTAATATACCTGAGTCCTATTTCACAATGACTTAATTGAAAATGAAAAATTATGATGATGGGTGCCTCGGCGAATATTATCACTACCAGACCATAATATCTATGCAATTCCAAAGGTTCGCTAATCCGAAAACGAAATAAGGTTCGTTAGTCCGAACATGAAATAGGCCTATGTTTCGTTAGTCTGAAAATATCTAACGAACTAACAAACTAACGAACTAACGAACTAAGTAACCTTATTTAATTTTCGGACTATCGAACCTTCGGAATAACGAACCTTCTTTCGTTTCCGGATTAACGAAACTTCGGAATAATGAAACTTTTTTTCATTTTCGGACTATCGAACCTTATTTCATTTTCGGAATAACGAACCTTCGGAATAACGAGCTGTAACCGGACAATCATCATTATGGTTGGATGGATTGGAGATGGAGATAGGGAGTTGGGGAGGGGGGGGGGGATTTTGCAAACATTGCCATGCAATTTTGCTTATACCCCCCCCCTCCCCCTGCGGACGCTATACGCGCCATTCGTAAGTGTCTGTCTCCTTGCCTATTCATATTAAACTATCCTTGATGTTGCAGACTTCAATCAAAGTGCTTAACAAATCCTTCAAATTGTCCTTTAAAAAAAACATTAGCAAAGTCTTTTATCATGTTTTATGTTCCTTGGTCATCGGTCATCTCTTTTTTTTTTAAACACGTGCACACGTTGGTATCAATAATGCCCATAGCTTATTCATTTATTTGATGTACGATAAAAGAGCAATGTAGATAAAAATGCCTTGCTCAAGGGCATAAGTGCCGTAACGCGGGGATCGAACCCCCGACTTCTTCACAGCATAACACGATCGCAAGTCTGGTTCAGTATCATTACAAAACAAAAATCATTATTGATGTCAGGGCCCACTAGATTTGGAATTTAATCTCCACGCTTGTAGCCGCTTTTTAGCCCTGTATCCTCATTTTCAGAATTATCTAATTTAGGGCGTTAACTTTGTTTGGTTATGTCGGAATTTTATCTCGGTCAGTGCAATTACGGAGCAATCATCATTTGTCTTCGCACTTTGCAAATATTCCCCGTAATCTTTAAATTAGGTCTTGTGCACTGAAAATACCGGACCCGTTCAGACCCCATAACACATCCATGTCGTTTAATATTTAGCGTACCGGTACCTTTTACAACATTTTTCTAAAACGTAATGGAGCCTGTAATCTTCATAAAATGTTTTTGTACATTATTTGGGGGGTTTTTGTCCTTAAAAATTCTTATAAATTGACGTCAGAAGCACGAATCCATTAAAGAAGTTAAGCGCTTTTCTTTTGATACATTTATCAAATTATTGTGCCCTAAATCAAAATGTCATTTCATAACAACACATCATTGTGCATGGGTGAGCAACTAAATAGATATAGTTATTGTCCCACTCATTACTCATGTAATGAACAAAATAACAGCCAAGTGAAGGAGTGTAGCGGAGGAGGGGGGGGGGGCGAGGGTGAAAGGAATGATTGAATCCTTCATTTTGTTTACACTTTACATGGTAGGTTATTTATAATTTACATTCTTAAAAATTCCGAGTCAGAATTGACCCGTAAAAGAGTCCACTAGGCCACACTCTGTTCCGGGTCATTTTTGACCCGGAATAAAGTAAAAATGATCTGGAATAAGGTCAAATGTGACTCAGAAACAAGTCTTCATGACCCTAATCTTGGTCATTTTGACCCGGAAAGGAGTGTGGCCCCTGAGGATTCTTTTTCGGGTCATTCTGACCCGGAATTTTAAAGAGTATATATCCGAATAAATCAAAGCAAAATATTCTGCCCGTAGGCCTACACATGATGCCCCCTGGTTAGTATTATTCTGTGTAATACCAGAAAACGATTAAATTTTCAGTGTGAAGTAGGCCCTTTAATTTACATCACTGTTTGAAAATTGAGATTAAACACACCAAAGATAAGATTATACTTTTTAGCTCCACGTCGAGTTTATCTAAAAACTTTAAACATTACGCATTAGCTGGCGGACAATTGACCTCTTACCTCCCCACTTTTCGGGCTTTACAGGTTTAGGTGTGGCGTAACATTCTTTAGTAAATCTCTCATTGAGAGAGAGAGGGGGAGAAAACTTATATTTCAGGGATTCTTTTGCTTGTATATACCACTTGCTGCAAAAATGGGAAAAGTACTGAAAGGGACACTTATTTTGATTCTTGCGGCAGCTGCACTCGGTGAGTTTCATTTTAAAATTTTAACTTACAATTATATGTCTGTGATTCCCCAAGGTTATCGTATAGGCCTACAACGCAGTTATTGCGCGTAAAATATTTGCGGGACAAAATAAACGTGCCGGGAATCGCCAACATTCCCGAACTCATACCAGCCTTGTTTTGGGACTCATTGCTACGGTGTTTTGAAATGTATACCAGTGGTTTTTTTTTTTTTCTTTCTCTGGTCTTTTTTTCTTTTTATTCTACTATTGTTAGCAGAATCGGCGTTCCAGCGGGGCAAGGTGGCGGTCATCCCTGTAATTTTTCAAATGAGAAGACGAAGAAGAAGAAGAAGAAGAAGAAGAAGAGGATTTTCATTTCATTTCATTTCATTTATTTTTTTTTCAACTGAGATATAACATACATAATTTCCAACTCAAAATAACATACATGGTTGTACAGCATACATAATTGTACATACAAAATAATTACATAATCATTACATAAGAAATTGTCAAAGTGAATTTTTACAAATTAAGCATGTAAATAAACGTTGAAATGGAGGGGAATGCTATAAAGCCAGGCTTGTATTGTGCAAACCCCTGAAGTAGAAGCAGAAGAACAAAAAAAAGAGAGAAGATTATGGGGAAGAGAGGGCATGCAGGGTCATGCAACCTGTAAAACAGCCCTATATTCCTCATTTAAAACGCAAACTTACGTGTGGTTCAACTTCCCCCTCCCCACCCCCCCCCCCCAACCATGCGCAGCCCCCGAATGGTTGTTATGAAAATACGGATTCAATATCTAATTTCCATGCAGCCGCCGACATCTGCGGGACAGACATGACATACCCGGGAACGCTCGAATCGCCGGGATTCCCGGGCCCGTATGCAAATAACCTCCGATGCAACATGACACTCATGGCTGGCAATGGACGTCTTACTCGATTACAGTTTCAGAGCGTCGACTTCCGGGACGACGGTGACGGCGTTATGGTGGAAGACCAGTACGGTGCCGTTACGGTAAGTCTGAGTACCAATGGTAATTGATTTCTTAAAAATCTAATCTCTTGTTCGCGAAATCCTTTTTAGAATATTATGCTTCAGCTTGAAAACACGTTGGCTTCTGGAAAGTTCAAACCAGCTGCAGACATTCATCCCTTCCCGGTTCCCCTAAATGGGATCTCTTGAAAATAATGTATAACCGGGGGGGGGGGGGGGGTTGTTTCATAAAGCTTTTCGTAAAGTTATGCAGACTTTACGTGTTTATGAACGCCTTGAATATGAAGTGCCAAATGTGATGCCCAAAGTTTTGCTGATGCTTTAGTGTGGACATATCATATTGTGTCCCGCCCGCCAATAATAAGATTGAGGGACGCCCCCCCCCCACCCCGCTCCCCTAACGCACATGTGGAAACTTATACTTTTAGTATAATCATGTGGTGATCCAGGAACGGCATGCCAAAGCAGTTTGAGTCAAACTGCATTTATGTTAATTTCTTAACCCAACTCCATTATATTGATATCATCTAATTATATATATTCTTTCTTTGTATATTTGTCACACTTTATCAATTTTGATTTGTGTCATTTTGGTTATGCAGAAACTTCTGCAAAAAAAAAAATAAAAAAAAAAAAAAATAAAGTTATTACTGTAAACATTAAAGATTCACGAGAAATGTTTGTGGGGTGTTATGATTCCCATAATTATGTAGTATTGATCGGAAGAAAATATGAAGACATGGAAAACAAAACAAAAACGAATAACGAATTTGAGCAACACCCTTTTATCCTCGCTCTCTCCATCTCTCCTCTTCCCCGCCCCTAATTTTTTCTATGAATCCTTATCGCCCTCGCTTCCCTTTCTCTCTATACCTAATTCAATGCCTTCTTTTTCTTTGGTGCTCTTTCTAATCTGTCATGCTCGTTTAGATGCGTCCTCTCTCTCTCTCTCTCTCTCTCTCTCTCTCTCTCGCGCGCGCTTTCTTTCTGTCTTTCTTTCCATTTCTCTTGACCTTTCCTCGTCTAAAATCTCCCTCGTGATCTTTCTCCAATCTCTCTCCCTCCCGCACTTTCTCTTACCCAACATATCTTCCTTTTATCTTTTTTTATTTTTATAAATGACTGACCCACTCCCTATCGTTCTTTTCTTTCCCTCTATCGTTAACCCCTCCTCTATCACTTCTTCTCTGTCTCTTCCCTTTCTGCAATCTCTCTCTCTCTCTCTCTCTCTCTCTCTCTCTCTCTCTCTCTCTCTCTCTCTCTCTCCTTAGTGGGTAACTGGCAGCGAGATTCCCAAGAATTTTCTAAGCACCGTACTACACGTGACTTTCGTATCCGATGGCACCAACACGAATGGTACCGGGTTCCAATTGATTTATGATGAATATCCAAGAGGTAAGTGATATCATCACTTCTCCTTAACTTTCTCTCCAAAAATGAATCGTTGGTCTCTGTCCTAACCCTCCCCTCTCTTCCTCGAAGCTATTTAACTGCCTACCTTTCTAGACTTGTAAACTTGTCAACTTTACAGTCTAACGGAATCTGTTCATTTATTGGCTACTTTAACTTATATTTTCTTATTCTACCCACATATCTGTCTGTCTGTCTGTCTGTCTGTCTGTCTGTCTGTCTGTCTATCTATCTGTCTATCTATCTATCTATCTATCTGTCTGTCTATCTATATCCCTACCATGTCCCTATCATTTTGTGTACCCTCCCTCGCTGTTTCTCTTTTTGGTTCTCTCCCTCGCTCATCTGTACTTGCTAACAGTCATCTGCATCTCTCTCCGCGATTTCACTCTCTCTCTCTCTCTCTCTTTCTCTCTCTCGGTCAGTTTGTACACAATAAAAATGCTTCTGTCTTTTTCTCTCCTTTCCAAATAAATCAAATACGATGCATCGATTACCCTTCCCATTCCCCCCCCCCCCCCTCCCCCTCTATCTAGATTCGGGTTTCGTTTTTCCACAGAATTGACTATTCGTTAAATATTCTTTGTACAAGAAGGGACTTTCATATTTTTTTTTTGTTAAAAGACACTTACTAGAGAGTCGTATATAATTACATAGGTCATAAAAGCTGGGAAAAAGTGATTATAACTTAAAGACGCTAGGTCGTTGGCTTTCATGGGGAATGGATCATAATTTGCTGACACCAGACTTTGTGAAAATACCTGTAATGGAGCTACATTTCTGGAGCAAAGCAAAACAAGCTGTCCCACCATAAACATTTTTCGGCCTGCTTCGGGCATTCTCGGGCCAGGGAAAGTGAGCTAATGACTTTGCCACATGGGGAAAGGGTGACGTATACAGAGCATTACATAAGGTCTGTTGGTCATAAAACTCACAGTGGTGGACAACACCTGTTACTGGGTAAGCACCCATGGTGTCAAATTCCCCATGAAAGCCCACGACCTAGCGTCTTTAAAAGGATATCATTCCAACTTCTATAAGAAATACATGTATCAATATGATTTTTTTTTATTATTATCATTACGATTCATTTTATTTAGATGAAGTTCCAGTTAAGGAATTCTTCTATGAAGTGTCCATGAAAGAAGGCAAGGCATTGCACCTGTATAGCAACGACTACCCCATGCAGTACGATGACAACACGCACTATATTTGGAACATTACGTCATCCGACCCCATGACTTTCACCATGGTCGACGTAGAAATGGAGGAACGCGATTGGATGGTCGTCACCGCATACTCCGCGACCTCTGACCCCGAGCAAGTCTTGTTCCAGATGGGCACGCCCACCGAAAACATTGGACAAATCACAGTGGCGAATAGTGATTACGTCACAGTGGAGTTCAGAGCGGATTATTCAAGGAGAGCTTCCGGATTCCATATCATTGTTGAACCAAACAGTGGTAAGTCGTCTTTAAAAAGGAGGGGGGGGGGGGGGGGGGGGGAGGAGAGAGAAAGGGTTTTGGATGAATACCAACGGAAAACATAAAAATACGTGGGGAAGATGAGTTAGGGTGAGACTGCTAATTTTTTATACATGTATGACATGTATGATGTCAGTACAAGTAGGTCCACTTCACCCCTGTTTATTTCTATACTTATCGTGCCATTTATCGCTAAAATAAGGTATGTACGTTAGTTTTGCATGGGATGTCTGTTAGAAGATAAATGTAAGATTTATGAAATCCCACTGACAATTTGATGGCCTATTTATTATAAAGTAATAAGGGTAAAAAGTACAAGCAATACGAGTGGACTTCTCCATTTCCACAGAAATATAAATCTAGTTTCACATGTCACTATTCTACTTTTCTTCCAAAGGTCTTACCAATAATTTGTATAGTGATCTTTGTTTATATCAAAAATTATTTTTTCATGAATCTTCCAAAATATTCTCATGATGATTATTTTATTTTCTCGTTTTATTCTGATGGAAATGAAGAAATGAAAAGCTTAAAGCTTAACGTGAGTTGAATTTCTCCGATATTGGGTATCATACTTTTCTGTCTAACTTTAGCTTTATTGGAAAGCATTTTAAAAAGAAACAATAAAGTAAATGTTCTTAAATGTTCCGAATCTTTATATTACAGTGGCGGAGATGGAAGGAAAGCCAGTATCTTCATCTTGCGGAGGGAACTTCACGCTCGACGAATCGGGTAAGAAAAAAAGGAAAGGAATATCTCTTCGACTCTACAAGTCTTCTTACCTTATATAAATAAGCAGTTTACATTTAGACGAAAAATAACGGTTTGCATAAGCCTTCCACTGCAGATTCCATGATTTTAGCATCTATTTTTACTTTAAATGAATAATCCCTAATAATGTCATGACTTGTCAAAGAATGTGTATCCAATGTATTATTTCAAAGGGTATGGATGTGTGCGCGTGTGCGTGTGTTGTGAGGGGGGGGGGGGGCTGGGTCGGGAGAATATTAGAGCAATGATCTTTGAACCCGGATACGTTATGTAGGACTCCGTGTATAATGCCTACAACGCGAATTCGGAGCCCCCTCTTTTTTTAGAGTAGCGATTATGGTCATTAAAGATGAGAAATGAGATAAGACGATGATCAGTAGGTCTGCTAGTTGCTTACTAAAGAGATTAACAACATAGTCAGTTCTTATCAGGCTTTTAGAGACTTTGATAGGAAGTTGTATGGACAAAATATTATAGATAAAAACTGATTTCCTCAAAATATCTTCAGTAAAGCAGAGATAATAATAACGATGATAATTATGTAAGATTTGTAAGGCGCCAAACCCTCTTGATCTAATGCTGAAGGCGCAACTTCTGCAACAGATGAAATCCCATAATGCGTAATGCGAATAGACAAAGGTGCAATAGGAAAGACGAGGACATGAAAGGTAATTAGTCAGCCCTCCATTAAGAAACTTCAGAATAGTAGGCCCAATGAATTATGTTAGCAGCAGAGCGTGAATTATTTTCATTGGGCAGTGGGGGGGGGGGGCGTATATTTTTGTATCGTGGACTAGATAGCGAGGGATCTTTTTAGCAGTAGGCCTAAGGTACGTATTGATATTGTTCATTCTGATGCGTTGCGTGTAGCAGCTAACACAATATCATTATATTGAGCTTTTTTTCCCGAAAAATAGAAAGAGAAAGGGGGTACCCCTTAACTCTTTCCTCCCTGGTCACCGCCCGGGTCACCGTGCCACTATTCACCATGATATTCTCAATAACAAGTTCATGATCTTGTTCCTTGTACTACAGCCGAAGTGTTCAACCTGCCTACAGACACTGTTGATCTGCACTGTGTCTACAGGATAACCAGCAGTGACCCATCCTCAAGAATACGTGTCTTTGTCGACGAAATGACTTCAGAAGAAGGGTAATGAAGAAAACTCCCCAAACAAACAAACAAGCAAACAAACAATCCAAAAAACAAGAACAACAACAACCAACAAAGCAAAAACAAAAGAGTGCAGTGAATTGCTTAAGGCGTTTTATGTTTATGTCGTTGTGCGAAAGAACTCTTCCGGAACGCAAAATGCAAAAAAGCAAAAAATTAAAATGTCAGTTTTTGACATATTAGAATATAATTTTATCAAAGATCATGCCACAAGAAGATCGTATCAATTTACAAGGTCTACATAAATTATCTGTGATTGTTCGAAAAATTTGTTTTTTTTAATAATTTTCCATTTTGCATTGCGGACCCGTTCTTTCGCATATAACGACTATAGAACAGACGCCTAATTTGAATTTTGATATTCCATGTACTTCTCGGGATTTTGTAGCTGACTTTGATGAACATATAGGTCTCTGAAATGTTATTCAACAGTTCAAACATACACTCTAATAACTATTTAGTCAGATTTGACTAGATTACCGGATCAGCTGATCAGCTAGTCAATTAATGACCAGAATTGTCAATTCAATGAAGAGTCAATTTAATGAAGAGCCAGCGGTATATACTAGTCAAAATTGACTCGGATTCTAGTGAAAATGGCTAGCTAGGTTTCTGGTCATTTTGACTAAAAATAGTGCAAGTGCCCTGCTGATGCGGTAATCTAGTCAAATCGGACTAAAGACTCTTCATTAACATAATAAACCTGATAAAGCTAATGTGAATGTCCTTCGCGACTGTCATCCACAGAGTTGACGCCCTTCACGTGTTTTCTGGTCTTGATACCACTAACTGGAATGCATATCGACGTCAGCTTACCGGCTCAGTCAATGATGAAGTGATCTTTATCAACGAGGGCAATGGTGTCACCTTGGTATTCACATCCGGGTCAGCTAACATCAGTCGATCATTCATTGTTTCCGTGGAGCATGTACAAGGTAAGGTTCCGAGATAGATAGCCCATTGGACAGACAACCCGAAAACGGACAGTCAACTACAGACCGACAGTCAATGAGACTGACAGCCCACTAGACCGACAGTCCATGAAATCGACAGCCCACAATACCGGCAGTCCATGAGATTGACAGCTCACTAGACCAACAGTCCATGAGATTGACAGCCCACTAGACTGACAGTCCATGAGATTGACAGCTCACTAGACCAACAGTCCATGAGATTGACAGCCCACTAGACCGACAGTCCATGAGATTGACAGCCCACTAGTCCGACAGTCTATGAGACCGACAGCCTTCTAGACCGACAGTTCCATGACATTGACAGCCCACTAGAACGACATCCCGCGAGACCAAACACCCACGTAACGGATGGACACAACGTCTTATGATAATTTTTTTTATTTTTTTTTTTTAAAGTTTGACTATAAGACCAGTGGCGCACGAGACTGACATGATCTATGTCTTTTATAGCCTCCCTTTTTTCACCTTTTCATCTCATTATTTATTTCTTTTGTACTAGATTACGGCTGTGGCGGAACTCTTGATCTTGCAGCCTCAAACGGAGAAGGATCCATTCGCATCGGAAACTTCTCCTCAAGTATGACCCATGTGTATTGCCAATGGCTTGTTCGTACATCATTCTTGACAAATGTGAACGTCCGCGTGTCTTCTATGATGTCTGGTAAGTGATCTAGAAAAGTAAGGAAACTATATGATGAAATTTTGTAGTCAAGGAAATGTAGTGAACAGATTTGAAAGAAAGAGGGAGAGTCGAGGGAGAGAGGGAGAGAGAGAGAGAGAGAGAGAGAGAGAGACGGACAAAGATAGGTAGACTATTGACAGACTTTTAGAGAGATGATCAAAGAAAGAGAAAGATAGATTGGCAAACTAGGGAAAAAGACAGATGGAGACAGAGAGACAGAAAGAAAGCAAGAGAAGAAGCGGTAGAGATCAAAAGAAAGATGAAGAGAAAGAGGGAGAAAGAGAGACAGGGAGAGAGAGGGAAAGTCAAGGAAAAAGAAGGTTTAAATGCAAATATGATGGACAATTCCGATGAATAAAAATGGCTAAATAGAATAATTGAATGTAATAATAATAATATTAATAATTGAAGATTTATAAAGCACATATCTGCCTATAATGACACTCAAGGCGCACAAAGGAAATTAGACTGCTTATAAAATACAAAATATGAAATATATAAACACTTGTGTAGAAATTGACTGATTGCTAATTGACAATATTCATATATTCAGTTGGAAGTCAACATGGTCAAAGTGACAAGTAAGTCCAAACAGTTAAGCATATGCTTCCTTCATAAGGTGAGTATTTAATTTGTCGTTTAAAAAGAATGACAGAACTAATATTGTCGGGATCATTATAGAGAAACAAATAGAAAAGAAAGGAATAAATAATTGATAAAGAAACAGGCCTTAAAAACTAAATTGACAGTTGCTGAAGTCTGAATACGTCAGTAAAAGTAAAAGTATAAAATGAATAATTCTTTATTTTCTTGGTATGCAGAATCCCTATACGACATGCTTGAGATCGGCTACGGATCCGTTCCTACCGATGCCGGTAGTCGGCTGAAACTGATGACCGGCAATGTCCAGAACCAGACCTATTCCACCTACAATGGCGACCTGTGGATCGTATTCTCGGCTGAGGATATCATGGAGGATGAAGTCGACATTGAACTGGTGCTCGATGACGGTGAGAAAACGCTTTGCTGTATTGCTTTTAAACATAGGGAGCCACGGGGAATGTTAGGCGTGTTATAAGCCTAAGATCTCTTCGTCACAAATAATGGGGATGCCGAGGGGAGGGAAACATCGAGTTGAATTTTTAAAAAGGGGGGCTAGCACAATTCCGAAAATTCTTTTAAAAGCGTACAAACAAACAATTAAACAAACAGATAAACAAACAAACCAAACATGAAATGGTATGTGGGAACTTTTATTTTTGCTGCGAAAAAAAATTATTTCAACCGCCTCAACCCCCCCCCCAAGTTTCCACGATATCAAAATATGCATCCTAAACATGTTTTTCTTGTGTGACCTAAAAAGGATTATAACAACTGCAGTAACAATATGATATAAAGTATATTTCTGATGTACTTGCAAATTTCATTGTTGTGACGTGAATAATAAGTAACTTTTACAATTAAAGGAAGTTGTTACCAGGTAACGTTGCACTTGCCCATCATGGTTGCTGTCCGGGGATTCCCGTCTCAAGTGTTATCTGTTGTCCATGAATGGCAATCCAAGTTAAAGTCAAACTTCAAATTTGTTGAATTTCCACAAACGACAATAATAAGGAAAATAAACAAATACATAGGAATTTAAAATATTTCAGTGTACGTAGATTACATTATGAAATTACGAGAAAAAAAAAGGAAATAACAGAATGAAACATCAACAATTACACTAAAATTAACGATAACAGCATTATCAAAACAGGACAGAGTGGAATAATGTGGAGATAGCCAACAATAACACAAAAAAGCTGTCTGTTAGGCCATTGGAAGCTTACATTATAGGCCTATACTGAAAGATTGATTTAATGCACTGTTATAACAAAAATGAATATTGAATTTAATCTTTGATTGCATTAATCATGAATGAATACAATCGCAGAAATAAAATGAATACAGCAACGAGCATTAGCCATCCAGAAGAAGTTTGCACCAAAACAGAATATTGTGACTGCTTGATTTGATTTTACTTTGTATAATTTGATACGATTAGATTTGATCTGGGGGATGTAACATAAAACATATAATCAATCTTACGATTGATATCAATCGTAAGTCTATGGCAAACCATGTACTAAAGAGATACAATTGATTGTAAGATTGATTGTATCTCTTTATGTTACACCCCCCTGATGTAATATATTTTTACCTTGTACAGATGCTTGCTTGATCGATACCCGTTTGGACCTAAACGGCGTCATCTCCTCCCCTATGCTCCCGGGCGGGTTCTACCCGAACGACGCCGACTGTCAGTGGATCATACAAGTCCGTGGGGGGTTCCAAGTCCGTATTCATTTCACCGAGTTCGACCTGGAGTTCGGCCACGACAAGCTCATCATCGGTGGATCGGATCTCATCGATGACAGCTTCGGAACTTCTTATATTGTAAGATGATTAATCGTGATTTTGCTATTCACATAAAAAGCATGTGTAAAGTTTGTTGTAATTCGTATAGAAAGATAAAAAGCAGAACTCAAGCAAGGGATTTTTTTTTTCCAAACAACTATCCCCACCCTACCCCCACCCCCTAAAACGGAATCTAATGAAACTTCCTTAGGCTACACAGGTCTACAGCTGCATTACCATCACAACCGTTATCTTCATCTTCGTCCTCTTCTTCTTCATCTTCATCATCATCAGCATCATCATCATCATCATCATCATCATCATCATCATCATCATCTTCCTCACGATCATCATCCTCATCATTGTCTTCGTCATCATCATTATCTTACACGATCACTATCATCCTTATTACCATATCATCTTTATTGTCATCATCGTCACCGTCATCATCATCTTCACAAACATTGTCATCAGTATCATTATCACCATCATCGTCATCAACAACAACAATATCATCATCATCATCATCATCATCATCATCATCATCATCATCATTATCATCAGTGTAATCATTCACCATCTCATTTTCATGTCATGCACGTTTGAGCCATTAAAGATAGTGATCCAAAAATAAAGCTCGCACAATTGTATTATCTGATTTTGACGATCAGTGGGATGCTTTTCTTTATAATTTTCGTTTTTTTTCGTTCGTAATTTAATCCTCAAACAGATTATCACTGGATCAGAATTACCCAACGATGTTGTCAGCCGGTTCAACGGTCTTAACATCCGATTCACGTCTGATAGCTCGGGTACCCGATCTGGGTTCAGTTTGACGTATGAAGAGTTCTGTAAGTTCTGCTTGCTGAAAATCAGGAAATGAAGTAAGATGAAATTATTCAGAGGAGATTGTTAAAGTAAGAGTGAGAGAAAGAAGGAAGGGAAGGGGAATGTTAAGGGGGGGGGGGAGAATGGGGCATCAGAATTAAAGAGAAATAGAAAGAGAAGAGACAGCCAGGTAGACAATGACTAGCAGATGCTAGGAGAGAAAGATAGATAGATAGATAGATAGATACAGAGAGAGAGAGAGAGAGAGAGAGAGAGAGAGAGGGGGGGGGGGAGAAAGATATTATACACTGTGAAAAATAATGGGTAAATTTTTAACCAGCACGAGGGTAATTATATTGTCAAATTTTGGGCATTATTTTACCCAATGCGAGAAGCGCATTGTCCAGTTAGGGTAAAGATAAGCAGTAGGCTAATGACTTTAGGATGGGCAAAATTTCCGTGAAACTGATAAAAAGGAAAGCCCAAAGAAATGCCCAAAGTTGGTTGGACGCATAGTTACCCTCATGGCATTTTTTTACCCATTATTTTTCAGAGTGTAAAGAAAAGAAGAGAAAAAGGGGGAATAAAGTAAGAAGTATGACAAAAGATGGGGAAAACGACAGAAACAGAAGAAAAGGACATAAAATACACCGATGGTATAGAGAGAATAAAGAGAAAATACAAGGGATGAGAAGGAGAGAGAGAGAGAGGGGGGGGGGGGGGGAGGGGGAATTATGAACAGTGAATGAAGGATGCGCGACGGTCAAAGATTTGGCATAAGGGTGGAAGGTAATGGGGGTGGGGTGGGGGAGGATACTTTATGGACATGATGGATGACCTGCGTCTCCTTTTTGCTCCTTGTGGGAAAAAAATGAATAAACTTTCGCCTCACTTTTTTTCCACCTTCTTTTCCATAATCAGTCGATTGTCCTACCGGGTACAGCTACAACCCGTCTAATGATACCTGCTACAAATTTGTGGACACGCCCGCCGATTGGTTCAACGCTCGCTACGATTGTACGGACGTTGCTGACGGCGACATTGTCGTGATCAATGACCAAGAGGAGAACGATTACGTCCTCGACATGATCAATGCTATGAAGGGCAATGATTCAAGGGATTGGTGGATAGGTAAGATATGCTAACATTTTCGCTAACAGAGAAATATGATTGCAGCGAAATATAAAGAGGGAGAAAGAGAGGATAAGAGAAATATGTAAACATTCATGAGAAATTATAAATATGAGAAGAGGTAAAGTATAGAACAATGGATCAATATAAAGAGAAAAGGCATGAAAGACTGGTGTGATTAACGGTAATCTCCTTTTCTTGGTAAAACAAAGTTTGTACCCTCAGTCGTTTCCAAAGATGGAAGTATGGTGTCGGAATGCGCAAGCGCTCCTTTTTGGTTCGACCAAAATAAAATTCTGCTTGAAACTACTTGGGAAACATAAGGAATACAGAAAAACTGGCAGTAAAACCTAACATGAATACAACGAATAGTACAAAACATCATGTCGATCCTTCATAACTTTTCTTATGTGTTCCACCTGTCGATAGGTTACTACGATGCCGCCATCAACGGCGTGTGGACGTGGGTGGATTGTGGTGCGGATACCGATTTCGCAGAGACCAAGTGGCAAGTCGGTGCACCGAATAACCAGGACGATAACCATTGTGCCTTCATGAATCTAACCGACGGAAAGTACAACGATGATGATTGCTTCAGCAGCAGACGCTACGTCTGTGAGATCACGCGTAAAAGTAAGGATAATGAATTGTCCTCAAACTTGCGCAAGTCGCCGCATTTTCTTCTTGTTTTGACCCCATCCCCATTTATTTCCGACCCGGGTGGACACAGCTGCCACACCGGTGATCGAACCCACAACTTTGTTTGCACTGCCAGTGAAGTGCTCAATTAGAAGCGGGGGAGGCCTCTCATACCGATTGTTATTATTGTTATTATTATTATTTTCATTATTATTATTATTGTTGTTGTTATTATCATCATCATCATTATTATTATTATTATTATTATTATTATTATTATTATTATTATTATTATTATTATTATTATTATTATTATTATTATTATTATTATTATTATTATTATTATTATTATTATTATTATTATTATTATTATTATTATCATTGTTAATATTATCATTGATATTATTGATATTAGGCTATCACTTTCACTATCATTATAATTATCATTATATTATAAGCATTTTATTCATCACTATTATATTGTTGTTGTTATTATTATCTTCATTATTGATTTACTTTTCTTTTTAGATTACGTTGACTCGGATTGTTACCCGTCCAATTTCCAGGTCCTTGCTGTTGATGACACTTCAGTCTCTCTTTCATTCAACGTCTCAGAATATCTTTGCGATGTCGCAGGATACCTGGTAAATGTTCATATTGTTATTTTGAATTAGATTGCATCTCTCCGATGTCTCTCTAAGAGTCCAGCTCCGATCATCAGATTCAGGCTTGCCCGCACACAACGCATGCACCTTTTCCACTCCCTATTTCGGGAGCATTCCAGCCAGACGCCTTTTTGCAGGCACTTCCAATGCTAAACCACCACAAACTCATGTTAGGCATAAAAGACCTGGGGAGGTTGGAGCCTTGAAGCCCCCCCCCCCCCCCCTCCCTGAAAAAAAATAACATAAGCATATGGGAAACAACGGTTACCGCAAGATCCTGTTCGGTCGTTTTAAAAATATTCCACAACTTGGGAGTCTTTCTGAAAAAAAGGGAAAAATATAGCATTCACTCTCTTCACTCGAGCCCTAAAATAAAACTCTGGGTTGCGTTTCACGAAACCGTCATAACTCGAAGTTCATGGACATCCCATTGAAACGTGTGTTAATTCTACAACACGCGTTTCAATGGGATGTCCATGAAGTTAGACTTATGACGGTTTCGTGAAACGCAGCCCTGGAAGCTATATAGAAATGGATTTTTATTAGAGGAGAAGACAGCCGACCACCCTTTGGGCTTTGGCACACCATGACCATGTAGACGGTGTGACTGTAGCAGTTCGAAAGAGAAACGGTGGATTTGAATAAATGTATTCTATGATTATGATTGTTTTATTCCATGGTCTATGAATTAACAAACTGGTATCAATTTCGCTTTAAATAAAGCATGCTTTATCAAGATTTACACTCTTAAAGCAAAGTAGTTAAGAAATACTCAAAAGGATCAACTGGTACCATCTATTATTCGAGTCATTTTAGTACTATTTTCTAGTCGAATTTTGATGAGAGCAGTCTTTTCTGACTGGACCCCCCCCCAAAAAAAAAAAAAAACAGAAAAAAGGCAGAAGAAGTATTAGTCGCACCCAGCTGAATCTTAAACTAGTCATTTGAACTAGTTCGCTTTTAGAGTGCAGGGAAAATATTCATTTCACCTTGCATCGTCATCTGTAGATTCGATACAACACGACGGCGAACGGCGATTTCATCCAAATCGAACTCGAAGGAGCTCTGAATTCTGCCGTCACAATTACCGACCTCTCCCCCGCTACCACTTACCTATTCGAACTGACAACCTGTACAGTCAGTTATGGCTGCTACGGCTACAGCACAGCTCTCTCTGTACTTGGTACAAGTAAGTCATATCAGTTTATTTGATTTATTAATGTCATTTATTTATTCCTTCATTTTTTTCATTCATTTACTCATTGATTCATCTATTCATTTATTCATTTATCTATTATTAATTTTCTTGTCAGTTTTGATAATGCAATATTGTTAGTTAATAATGATCGATCTAATATTCCTTTTATTTATATTCAATCAAGTTAATTAATCAATCAAATCAGTATAGTGATTAATCAATTCATTGTCTTTCCTTCTTCTTTCTCTTATTACCATCATTTCCGTGCAGTTTATAGCTTTTTAATTTCATTATTTCGTGTAGATGGCGTAGAGATCATGAGCTTAAATTGTCTTGTTTTACAACAGTGTCAAGGCGGATTCTGTAGGCCGCTTTGGCGATAGGACCAAATCCGCCAGGGAATGTAATATCCGGCTGCCCGGACACCGTTAACAATCCTTGGTTTAATTATTATTCTATTAGAATCTAAACATGGCGCTGCATGGGTTTACATTGGTCGGGACTTACACGTTCCACGTTTTCCCTTTTCTATTGACTTAACTTCGGGACCAGGGCCCCGTTTCATAAAAACTCATTTTCAGTAACAACTGCCACATTTCTGTGATTTGCTCTCGGCCAATCAGTTGC
>CM057168.1:13944704-13964054 GCA_029962745.1 Echinometra lucunter
TTCCCCCCTCTCTCTAGATTCAGGTTTCGTTTTTCCACAGAATTGACTATTCGTTAAATATTCTTTGTACAAGAAGGGGCTTTCATATATTTTTTTTTTTGTTGTTGTTAAAATGCACTTACTAGAGAGTCGTTATATAGGTCATAGAAGTTGGGAAAAAGTGATTATAACTTAAAAGGACATCATTCCAACTTCTATAAGAAATACATGTATCAGTATCATTTTCTTTATCATTTACGATTCAATTTATTTTAGATGAAGTTCCAGTTAAGGAATTCTTCTATGAAGTGTCCATGAAAGAAGGCAAGGCATTACACCTGTATAGCAACGACTACCCCATGCAGTACGATGACAACACACACTATATTTGGAACATTACGTCATCCGACCCTATGACTTTCACCATGGTCGACGTAGAAATGGAGGAACGCGATTGGATGGTCGTCACCGCATACTCCGCGACCTCTGACCCCGAGCAAGTCTTGTTCCAGATGGGCACGCCCACCGAAAACATTGGACAAATCACAGTGGCGAATAGTGATTACGTCATAGTGGAGTTCAGAGCGGATTATTCGAGGAGAGCTTCCGGATTCCATATCATTGTTGAACCAAACAGTGGTAAGTCGTCTTTAAAAAGGAGGGGGAGGGGGGAGAGAAAGGGTTTTCGATGAATGCAAATGGAAAACATAAAAATACATGGGGAAGATGAGTTAGGGTGAGACTGCTAATTTTTATACATGTATGACATGTATGATGTCTGTACAAGTAGGTCCACTTCACCCCTGTTTTTTCTATACTTATAGTGCCATGTGTTAACATTTATCGCTAATGTATGTATAGGACTAATGTCTGTTAGAAGATAAATGTAAGATTTATGAAATCCCATCGACAATTTGATGGCCTATTTATTATAAAGTAATGAGGGTAGAAAAATACAAGCAATACGAGTGGACTTCTCCATTTCCACAGAATATAAATCTAGTTTCACATGACACTATTCTACTTTTCTTCCAAAGGTCTTACCAATAATTTGTATAGTGATCTTTGTTTATATCAAAAGGTATTTTTTCATGAATCTTCCAAAATATTCTCATGATGATTATTTTATTTTCTCGTTCTGTTCTGATGGAAATGAAGAAATAAAAAGTTTAAAGCTTAACGTGAGTTGAATTTCTCCGATATTGTGTATCATACTTTTCTGTCTAACTTTAGCTTTATTGGAAAGCATTTTAAAAAGAAAAAATAAAATAAATGTTCTTAAATGTTCCAAATCTTTATATTACAGTGGCGGAGATGGAAGAAAGGCCAGTATCTTCATCTTGCGGAGGGAACTTCACACTCGACGAATCGGGTAAGAAAAAAAGGAAAGGAATATCTCTCCGACTCTACAAGTCTTCTTACCTTATATAAATAAGCAGTTTACATTTAGAAAAAAAAATAACGGTTTGCATAAGCCTTCCAGGGCAGATTCCATGATTTTAGTGTCTATTTTTATTTTAAATGAATAATCCCTAATAATTTCATGACTTCTCAAAGAATGTATATCCAATGTAGTATTTCAAAGGGTATGGATGTGTGCGCGTGTGCGTGTGTTGTGAGGGGGGGGGGCTGGGTCGGGAGAATATTAGAGCAATAATCTTTGAACCCGGATACGTTATGTAGGACTCCGTGTATAATGCCTACAACGCGAATTCGGAGGCCCCTCTTTTTTTAGAGTAGCGATTATGATCATTAAAGTAAGAAATGAGATAAGGCGATGATCAGTAGGTCTGCTAGTTGCTTACTAAAGAGATTAACAACATAGTCAGTTCTTATCAGGCTTTTAGAGACTTTGATAGGAAGTTGTATGGACAAAATATTATAGATAAAAATTGATTTCCTCAAAATATCTCCACTAAAACAGAGATAATAATAACGATAATAATAATTATGTAAGATTTGTAAGGCGCCAAACCCTCTTGATCTAATGCTGAAGGCGCAACTTGTGCAACAGATGAAATCCCATAATGTGAATAGACAAAGGTGCAGTAGGAGAGACGATGACATTGAAAGGTAACGGTAATTAGTAATTAGTCACTCCTCGATCAAGAAACTTCAGAATAGTAGGCCCAATGAATTTTGTTAGCAGCAGAGCGTGAATTATTTTCATTGGGCAGTGGGGGGGGGGGGGGGGTATATTTTTGTATCGTGGACTAGATAGCGAGGGATCTTTTTAGCAGTAGGCCTAAGGTACGTATTGATATTGTTCATTCCAATGCTTTGCGTGTAGCAGCTAACACAATATCATCATTTTGAGCTTTTTTTCGAAAAATAGAAAGAGAAAGGAGATACCCCTTTACTCTTTCCTCCCTGGTCACCGTGCCACTATTCACCATGATATTCTCAATAACAAGTTCATTATCTTGTTCCTTGTACTACAGCCGAAGTGTTCAACCTGCCTACGGACACTGCTGATTTGCACTGTGTCTACAGGATATCCAGCAGTGACCCATCCTCAAGAATACGTGTCTTTGTCGACGAAATGACTTCAGAAGACGGGTAATGAAGAGAACTCCCAAAACAAACAAACAAGCAAACAAACAAACCAAAAAACAACAACAACAACCAACAAAGCAAAAACAAAAGAGTGCAGTGAATTGCTTGAGGCGTTTTATCTTTATGTCGTTGTGCGAAAGAACGCTTCCGGAACGCAAAATACAACAATGCAAAAAATTATAATGTCAATTTTGACATATTCGAATAGAATTTTAGCAAAGATCAAGCCACAAGAAGATCGTATCAATTTACAACGTCTACATGCTACATTAAATTATCTATGATTGCTCGAAAAATTTGGGTTTTCAATAATTTTCCATTTTGCGTTGCGGACGCGTTCTTTCGCATATAACGACTAAAGAACAGACGCCTAATATTGATGTACTTCTCGGGATTTTATAGCTGACTTTGATGAACATATAGGTCTCTGAAATGTTATTCAACAGTTCAAACATACACTGTAATATCTGTCTAGTCAGATTTGACTAGATTACCGGATCAGCTGGGCACTTACACTATTTCTGGTCAATTTAATGACCAGAATTGTCAATTCAATGAAGAGTCAAGTTAATGAAGAACCAGGTATATACTAGTCAGAATTGACTCGGATTCTAGTGAAAATGACTAGGTTTCTGGTCATTTTGACTAAAAATAGTGCAAGTGCCCTGCTGATCCGGTAATCTAGTCAAATATGACGAAAGACTCTTCATTAACATTATAAACCTGATGAAGCCAATGCGAATGTCTTTTGTCCATGACTGTCATCCACAGAGTTGACGCCCTTCACGTATTTTCTGGTCTTGATCCCACTAACTGGAATGCCTATCGACGTCAGCTTACCGGCTCAGTCAATGATGAAGTGATCTTTATCAACGAGGGCAACGGTGTCACCTTGGTATTCACTTCCGGGTCAGCTAACATCAGTCGATCATTCACTGTTTCCGTGGAGCATGTACAAGGTAAAGTTCTGAGATAGAAAGCCCATTAGACAGACAGCCCAAAAACGGACAGTCAACTACAGACCGACAGTCCATGAGTTTGACAGCCCACTAGACCGACAGTCCATGAAATTGACAGCCCACGATACTGGCAGTCCATGAGATCGATAGCCCACAATACCGGCAGTCCATGAGATTGATAGCCCACTAGACCGACAGTTCATTAGATTGACAGCCCACTAGTCCGACAGTCCATGAGACCGACAACCCTCTAGACCGACAGTTCCATGAGATTGACAGCCCACTAGAACATCCCGCGAGACCAAACTCTCACGTAACGGACGGACACAACGTCTTATGATAATTTTTTTTTTTAAGTTTGACTATAAGACCAATGGCGCACGAGACTGACATGATCTATGTCTTTATAGCTTCCTTTTTCACCTTTTCATCTCATTATTTATTTCTTTTGTACTAGATTACGGCTGTGGCGGAACTCTTGATCTTGCAGCCTCAAACGGAGAAGGATCCATTCGCATCGGAAACTTCTCCTCAAGTATGACCCATGTGTATTGCCAATGGCTTGTTCCTACATCATTCTTGACAAATGTGAACGTCCGCGTGTCTTCTATGATGTCTGGTAAGTGATCTAGATAAGTAGGGAAACTATATGATGAAATTTTGTAGTCGAGGAAATGTAGTGAACAGATTTGAAAGAAAGAGGGAGAGTCGAGGGAGAGAGAGAGAGAGACGGGCAAAGATAGGTAGACTATTGACAGACTTTTAGAGAGATGATCAAAGAAAGAGAAAGATAGATTGACACCCGGGATTGGCAAACTAGGGAAAAAGACAGAGGGAGACAGAGAGACAGAAAGAAAGCAAGCGAAGAAGCGGTAGAGATCAAAAGAAAGATGAAGAGGAAGAGAGAGAAAAAGAGACAGGGGAGAGAGGGAGAGTCAAGGAAAAATAGAGTTAAAATGCAAAAATGATGGACAATTCTGATGAATAAAAATGGGTAAATAGATTATTGAATGTAATAATAATAATAATATTAATAATTGAAGATTTATAAAGCACATATCTGCCTATAATGACACTCAAGGCGCACAAAGGAAATTAGACTACTTATAAAATACAAAATATGAAATATATAAACACATGTAAAGAAACTGACTGATTGCTAATTGACAATTCATATATTCAGTTGGAAGTCAACATGGTCAAAGTGACAAGTAAGTCCAAACAGTAAAGCATATGCTTCCTTCATAAGGTGAGTATTTAATTTGTCGTTTAAAAGGAATGACAGAACTAATATTGTCGGGATCATTATAGAGAAACAAATAGAAAAGAAAGGAATAAATAATTGATAAAGAAACGGGCCTTAAAAAACTAAATTGACAGTTGCTGAAGTCTGAATACGTCAGTAACGTGTCAAATGAATAATTCTTTATTTTCTTGGTATGCAGAATCCCTATACGACATGCTTGAGATCGGCTACGGATCCGTTCCTACCGATGTCGGTAGTCGGCTGAAACTGATGACCGGCGATGTCCAGAACCAGACCTATTCCACCTACAATGGCGACCTGTGGATCGTATTCTCGGCTGAGGATATCATGGGGGATGAAGTCGACATTGAACTGGTGCTCGATGACGGTGAGAAAACGCTTTGCTGTATTGCTTTTAAACATAGGGAGCCACGGGGAATGTTAGGCGTGTTATAAGCCTAAGATCTCTTCGTCACAAATGGGGATAGCCGGGGGAGGGGAAACATCGAGTTGAATTTTTAAAAAGGGGGGCTAGCACAATTCCGAAATTCTTTTAAAAGCGTACAAACAAACAATTAAACAAACAGATAAACAAACAAACCAAACATGAAATGGTATGTGGGAACTTTTATTTTTGCTGCGAAAAAAATTTATTTCAACCGCCTCAACCCCCCCCCCCCCCCCCCAAGTTTCCACGATATCAAAATATGCATCGTAAACATGTTTTTCTTGTGTGACTAAAAAGGATTATAACAACTGCAGTAACAATATGATATAAAGTATATTTCTGATGTACTTGCAAATTTCATTGTTGTGACGTGAATAATAAGTAACTTTTACAATTAAAGGAAGTTGTTACCAGGTAACGTTGCACTTGCCCATCATGGTTGCTGTCCGGGGATTCCCGTCTCAAGTGTTATCTGTTATCCATGTATGGCAATCCAAGTTAAAGTCAAAGTTCAAATTTGTTGAATTTCCACAAACGACAATAATAAGGAAAATAAACAAATACATAGGATTTAAAAAATATTTCAATGTACGTGGATTACATTATGAAATTACGAGAAAAAAAATAACAGAATGAGACATCAACCATTACCCTAAAATTAACGATAACACAGCATTATCAAAACAGGACAGAGTGGAATAATGTGGAGATAGCCAACATGAACAAAAAAACCCTGTCTTTTAGGCCACTGGAAGCTTACATGTATATAGGCCTATACTGAAAGATTGATTTAATGTATTGTTATAGCAAAAATGAATATTGAATTTAATCTTTGATTGCTTTAATCATGAATGAATACAATCGCAGAAACAAAATGAATACAGCAACGAGCATTAGCTATCCAGAAGAAGTTTGCACCAAAACAGAATATTATGACTGCTTGATTTGATTTTACTTTGTATAATTTGATACGATTAGATTTGATCTGATGTGATATATTTTGACCTTGTACAGATGCTTGCTTGATCGATACCCGTTTGGACCTAAACGGCGTCATCTCCTCCCCTATGCTCCCGGGCGGGTTCTACCCGAACGATGCCGACTGTCAGTGGATCATACAAGTTCGTGGAGGGTTCCAAGTCCGTATTCATTTCACCGAGTTCGACCTTGAGTTCGGCCACGACAAGCTCATCATCGGTGGATCAGATCTCATCGATGACAGCTTCGGAACTTCTTATATTGTAAGATGATTAATCATAATTTTGCTATTCACATAAAAAGCATGTGTAAAGTTTGTTGTAATTCGTATAGAAGATAAAAAGCAGAACTAAAGCAAGGGATTTTTTTTTCAAACAACTATCCCTACCCTACCCCCACCCCCTAAAACGGAATCTAATGAAACTTCCTTAGGGTACACAGGTCTACAGCTGCATTACCATCACAACCGTTATCTTCATCTTCGTCCTCTTCTTCTTCATCTTCATCACCATCAGCATCATCATTATCATCATCATCATCATCATCATCTTCATCATCATCATCATCATCATCTTCCTCACGATCATCATCCTCATCAACGTCTTCGTCATCATCATTATCTTACACGATCACTATCATCTTTATTACCATCATCTTCATTGTCATAATCGTCACCGTCATCATCATTTTCACAAAAATTATAATCAGTATCATTATCACCATCATCGTCATCAACAACAACAACATCATCATCATCATCATTATCATCAGTGTAATCATACACCATCTCATTTTCATGTCATGCACGTTTGAGCCATTAAAGATAATGATCCAAAATAAAGCTTGCACAATTGTATTATCTGATTTGGACGATCAGTGGGTTGCTTTTCTTTACGATTTTTTTTTTTCGTTCGTAATTCAATCCTCAAACAGATTATCACTGGATCGGAATTACCAACGATGTTGTCAGCCGGTTCAACGGTCTTAACATCCGATTCACGTCTGATAGCTCGGGTACCCGATCTGGGTTCAGTTTGACGTATGAAGAGTTCTGTAAGTTCTGCTTGTTGAAAATCAGGAAATGAAGTAAGATGAAATTATTCAGTGGAGATTGTTAAGTAAGAGTGAGAGAAAGAAGGAAGGGAAGGAGAGTAGTAAGGGGGGGGGGGGAATGGGGCATCAGAATTAAAGAGAAATAGAAGGAGAAGAGACAGCCAGGTAGACAATGACCAGCAGATGCTAGGAGAGAAAGATAGATAGATAGATAGATAGATAGAGAGAGAGAGAGAGAGAGAGAGAGAGAGAGAGAGAGAGAGAGAGAGAGGGGCAGAAAAAGATATTATACACTATAAAAAATAATGGGTAATTATATGTCAATGTTTGGGTATTATTTTACCCAGTGCGAGAAGCGCATTGTCCACTTAGGGTAAAGATAAGCAGTAGGCTAATTACTTTAGGATGGGCAAAATAAACTTTCGCCTCACTTCTTTTCCACCTTCTTTTTCATAATCAGTCGATTGTCCTACCGGGTACAGCTACAACCCATCTAATGATACTTGCTACAAATTTGTGGACACCCCCGCCGATTGGTTCAACGCTCGCTACGATTGTACGGACGTTGCTGACGGCGACATTGTCGTGATCAATGACCAAGAGGAGAGCGATTACGTCCTCGAGATGATCAGTGCTATGAAGGGCAATGATTCAAGGGATTGGTGGATAGGTATGTGCTAACATTTTCGCTAACAGAGAAATATGATTAGAGCGAAATATAAAGAGGGAGAAAGAGAGGATAAGAGAAATATGTAAACATTCATGAGAAATTATAAAATATGAGAAGAGGTAAAGTATAGAACAATGGATCAATATAAAGAGAAAAGGCATGAAAGACTGGTGTAATTAACGTTAATCTCTTTTTCTTGGTAAAACAAAGTTTGTACCCTCAGTCGTTTCCAAAGATGGAAGTATGGTGTCGGAATGCGCAAGCGCTCCTTTTTGGTTTGACCAAAATTAAATTCTGCTTGAAACTACTTGGGAAACATAAGGAATACAGAAAAACTGGCAGTAAAACCTAAAATGAATACAGCGAATAGTACAAACCATCATGTCGATGCTTCATAACTTTTCTGATGTCTTCCGCCTGTCAATAGGCTACTACGATGCCGCCATCAACGGCGTGTGGAAGTGGGTGGATTGTGGTGCGGATACCGATTTCGCTGAGACCAACTGGCAAGTCGGTGCACCGAATAACCAGGACGATAACCACTGTGCCTACATGAATCTAACCGACGGAAAGTACAACGATGATGATTGCTTCAGCAGCAGACGCTACGTCTGTGAGATCACGCGTAAAAGTAAGGATAATGAATTGTCCTCAAACATGCGCAAGTTGCCGTATATTTTCTTCTGTTTTTGACCCCCATCCCCATTTTTTTTTCGACCCGGGTGGACACAGCTGCCACAACGGTGATCGAACCCACAACTTTTGTTTGCACTGCCAGTGAAGTGCTCAATTGGAAGCGGGGGGGGGGGGGGGGGGGGGGGGGGGGGGGGGCTCCCATACAGATTGATGACGAAACGTGTGATGATCTTTTTTGTATGTCAAGAAATTTCCTGCGATTTGTCCCCTTTTTGTTGAAATATCCTAAATCACTTAACAGGTGCCTTGAGCAACCATTTTAAAGGATACGTAAGAAAAATATCTGTACCTAATATAGTATGTTATCACTATCATTTGTATTCTTATCATTAATTCTGTTATTTCATTATCATTATTATGATTATGATTATTATGATTATTACGATTATTATTATCATTATTATTATTATTATTATTGTTATTATTACTATTATTATTATTATCATTATTATTATTATTATTGTTATTATTACTATTATTATTATTATCATTATTATTATTATTATTATTATGATTATGATTATGATTGGCATTATTATTATTATTATTATTATTATTATTATTATTATTATTATTAATATTATTATTATCATTATTATTATTATTATTATTATGATTATGATTATGATTGGCATTATTATTATTATTATTATTATTATTATTATTATTATTATTATTATTATTATTATTATTATTATTATTATTATTATTATTATCATTATTATTGTCATTGTTATTATTATCTTCATTATTGATTTACTTTTCTTTTTAGATTACGTTGACTCGGATTGTTACCCGTCCAATTTCCAGGTCCTTGCTGTTGATGACAGTTCAGTCTCTCTGTCATTCAACGTCTCAGAATATCTTTGCGATGTCGCAGGATACCTGGTAAATAAATGTTCATATTGATATTTTGGATTAGATTACATCTCTTTGATGTCTCTCTAAGAGTCTAAGGGCTTCAGAGAAATACAACTCCGGTCATCGGATTCAGGCTTGCCTGCGCACAACGTATGCACCTTTCCCACTCCCTATTTAGGGAGCATTCCAGCCAGACGCCTTTTTGCAGGCACTTACAATGCTAAACCATCACAAATTATACTGATGTTAGGCATAAAATACCGGAGGAGGTTGTAGCCTTGAAGCCCCCACCCCCCGAAAAAAACCCCAAACATAAGCATATGGGAAACAACGGTTACCGCAAGATCATGTTAGTTCGTCTGTTAGAAGTTTTTCAAAATAAAAAGGTTTTTAAAACATTCGACAACTTGGAGTCTTTCTGAAAAAGGGAAAAATATAGCATGTTTATTCACTCGCTTCACTCGCGCCGTAAAATAAAACTCTCGGCTGCGTTTCACGAAACCGTCATAACTCTAAGTTCATGGACATCCCATTGAAACGTGTGTTAATTCTACAACACGCGTTTCAATGGGATGTCCACGAAGTTAGACTTATGACGGTTTCGTGAAATAAAACTCTGGAAACTATATGGAAATGGATTTTTATTAGAGGAGAAGACAGCCGACCACCCTTTGTGCTTTGGTACACTATGACCATGTAGACGGTGTGACCGTAGCAGTTCGAAAGCGAAACGGTGGATTGGAATAAATGTATTCTATGATTATGACTGTTTTATTCCATGGTCTATGAAATAACAAATTGATATTGATTTCGCTTTAGATAAAACATTTTCTATCAAGTTTTATACTCTTAAAGCAAAGTAGTTAAAATTACACAAAAGGATCAGCTGGTACCATCTATTATTCGAGTCATTTTAGTACTATTTTCTAGTCGAATTTTGATGAGAACGTCTTTTCTGACTGGACCAAAGAAAAAAACAAACAGAAAAAGGGCAGAAGAAGTATTAGTCGCACCCAGCTGATTCTTAATCTAGTCATTTTAACTAGTTCGCTTATAGAGTGCAGGGAAAATATTCATTTTACCTTGCATCGTCATCTGTAGATTCGATACAACACGACGGCGAACGGCGATTTCATTCAAATCGAACTCGAAGGAGCTCTGAATTCTGACGTCACAATTACCGACCTCTCTCCCGCCACCACTTACCTGTTCGAACTGACAACCTGTACAGTCAGTTATGGCTGCTACGGCTACAGCACAGCTCTCTCTGTACTCGGTACAAGTAAGTCATATCAGTTTCTTTGATTTATTAATGTCATTATTTATTTGTTTTTTTCATTCATTTAATCATTTGTTTTTTTAGAAATTGATTCATCTATTCATTCATTCATTTATATTATTCATTATTTTGTTTGTCAGTTTTAATAATGCAATATTGTTAGTTAATAGTGATCGATCTAATAATTCTTTTATCTATTTAATCAATTAATTAATCAATCAAATCAGTATAGTGATTATTTAATCAATTATGTTTCCTTCTTCTACTTTCTGTTATTACTATCATTTCCGTGCAGTTTATCGCTTTTTAATTTCAATATTTCCTGTAGATGGCGTAGTGATCATAAGTTTAAATTGTCTTGTTTTATAACGGTGTCAAAGCTGATTCTGTTGGCCACTTTGGCGATAGGACCATATTCGTCAAGGTATTTTATCCCGGCGGACACCAATAACCAATGCTTGGTTTGATTATTCTACTAGAATCAAAACCCGGTGCTGGGTTTTACATTGGTCGAAACTCGGGCCGACAAAGGAACTTACACCGAGTTCAAAGTTTTCCATGCCTTTAACATGACCTATATCTTCAAGACCTGGGGAGCATTTCATGAAGAGTTTTGTCAGTGATTTTCACTGACAACTAATATAAGCTACTGAAAATCCTCGCATCTGATTCGCTGAGACCGAATTAGTCAATGAAAATCACTGACAAGACTCTTCATGAAACGCTCCCCTGACATGCCTGATATACTTAATTAGAAGAAAACAGCCCTGCATGCATGCATCTTTAAAATTCCATTTTATGCTTATTTTCTAACTTTCATATAGCCACATGTCCAGATAACTACGAGGTCGGGCCAAACGGCCATTGCTACAGATTCAGAATCCTCGATCTCGGCTCCTGGTGGTCGACGGGAAGACGAACTTGCGACAACGTGGCCGACTCCGATCTCGTCATCATCAACGACCAGGCCGAACTCGACTTCCTCACGATGAGATCGACGGAGATCAGCCCGAACATGACGTGGTGGGTCGGTAAGTAAAGATGGCGTAAAGAATAAAAACTGAACCCATAGTTTGGTTTCGAAAGATTTGCAACACAGTTGCTATCCAAGTAGCGAGAGGGGGGGGGGGGGGGGGATGTCTCATCGAGATGCGTGGGGGGGGGGGGGGAGAGGGGGCCCTCGGGATATAAACTCATTCAAATTCAAATTCAAATTCAAATTTATTGAAATAAAATCCTGACATTTAAGGATCATCATCAAATATCGAAACATAACAAAACAAAGATTTAACGGAAACATATTGAGTAACAAATATAACAAAACAAAGACAGATTATATCAAAACATAATATTGTACATAAACAAGGCATCACATAACTGCCAACAGTGACAGGCAAGAAATAAGAACAAATAATTAGAATAAGAAATAATCGAAAACAGGAACATTCCTAAATTTCCTATTCACTGAAAGTAAAAAGTTTCAATCGTCTTTTGATATTGATACAGGTTACTCCGATCAATCGGTTGAAAGCCAATGGCGCTGGGTCGATTGCAGTGAGTCGACAGACTTTCAGATGGATCTTTGGGCACCCGGCTCCCCTGGCAACGGTCGTCTGGACTGTGCTGCTCTGCAACCTTCCGGTGATCTTGTCTCGCTCATCTGTGACGAAACACTGAGTTACATCTGTGAAATATCACCAAAAGGTATGAAATTATCACATTTTAATCTTTTTAACTCTAATTGTGTGCTTGTATAATACAAACGTATGACATTTTTCATGGTGAATAATTTCTGTGAGCATGGTGAGACATCGCTGTAAATAAGAAATTATGAAACTACAATGTTCATCGATTAAAATTTCCATGTCCCTTATTTTTATTACAACAACAACAACAACAACAACATCAATAATGATAATAATAATAATGATGATGATGATGATGATGATGATGATGATGATGAGGATAATAGTATTCCCGTTATTGTATAGCCGCTATCTGTCTATGAATTATCGAAAAATTTTGTGAGATCAAAGATTCTTACGACTACTCCCCTCTCCAATATTTCTAAAGTTAGAAACTTGTATGTCATGAAACATTAAGTTACATTTGTGAGATGTTATTGAGATTACTATTTAACCAATAATATTTTTCCATGTTTGTAGTTTGCCTGTATCACTTGAAAGATGCAGGGTTATGAAATGATATTTAATTTCATTATATGAGATGAAATGTTTCATTAGAAGGAAACACAAGTAATTGTGAATGTGAATTCTTAAAGGAGAATGCAACCATGACATCAGTGTGCTTCCAGTGAATGAAGAAGAACAAGAAGAGTAAACAGTGAAAGTTTGAGCAAAATCGGACAATCTGTTTAAGAGTTATGAAGTTTGGATCCTTGAATTGGCAACTTTGCCAGCATTTGTGATGTCATCGTGGACAACTCTCCATTCATTTTGTACACAGAATTTAACATTTCCTTTATTTTCAAGAAAAATAAAAATTCTATTGATTTATCGTTTGAGTATGACATGGCTATATCAATTCTGCAAACATTTTGGGAAGAATCATGTGGATTCCTGACTTGAAATTTCGTATAATTATGTACAAAATGAATTGAGAGTTGTCCACGATGACAACACAGATGTTGGCAAAGTCACAGATGTTGGCAAAGTTGCCAACTCAAGGATCCTCATAATAGGGATTTACTGAAACTTTCAAAATTCATAACTCTTGAACAAATTGTCCGATCTTGCTCAAACTTTCACTGTCTGCTCTTCTTGGTCATCTTTATTCATGAAGAGCACACTGATGCCTGGGTTGCATTCTCCTTTAACGGTTGCTACAATATTTTGTATTTCTGAAGGATTCGAACTCGAAGACGCAAATCCATATGACCTTGCCGCCGTCGCTACGTCATCCAGCATATTGGTCACGTGGTCACCATCACCGACAAGCTGTGACGTAGTAGGCTATAGAGTCCAGTATTGGCTGGCTGACGAAGCCAACGCTGACGTCAGTTTCCGTAAGTATCAGATAGTCGTTGGTAGAATGGAATGAATTTCATTTTTTAAAATGAAAACAGTAGTTTGACATTTTTTTTGGTTTGTTTGTAAGATTAGCTTTCACGGAGTAGCGCATTTTTAGGAAAGGCATTTTTTCAAGGTATCAAACTGTTTATTATTGGTTTAGCATGTTTGGAGGACGCATTATACTTGCATCGAAATAATAGCGCTTTTTCGAAGACGGAGTACTGTTCTGATAACCTTAGCAGGATGTTTGCATACTTAGAATTACAGTACTTAATATGGGGAAAGATAAAAGCATTTCTACTGAGAAAAAATGGTTTAAGTGACTCTTTACGAGAGAGAGAGAGAGAGAGAGAGTGAGAGAATGCATTCTTGTAGTACGCGCGAAGCAAGGGCACGGCCCAAGCTTTAAGTACATTATCAGCATAATATTCTCAATTGTATTTTCGTTGGGTCAAATTCGGGTAATAGCAACTCGAAAAATACTGCCTTATTAATCCACTGCCCCTGATTTAGTAACAACGATTAAATCCTGTAGTCAAACAAGGATTTGTTAATTGCTTAGCTAATTACAGTGATCGCGATCTTAATTGCTACCGAAGTCCATTTTTCCCGTCTTTGGCTGGTCAATAAACTAAATATCACGTTTATGATTAGCTAAATTATAAGATTTAATTGGCTACCTTACCAAACTGTAATGAAGACTGACTTTTTGTTATGCTGATAGAGAGGGGAAATGAAATAGGAAAAGAGGAATATGGACCAACGGGGTGAATAAAGATTAAATACAATGTTACATTCACATTGATTTAATTTCTATCTTTGTTTGCTTTAATGTTTTTGTAGGCTTTTTATCCTGGTTATTCAGTTGAAATCGTTATGTCAATTAAAAGACAAAAAGAATGTTTTTGAAATGCACAGTACGTGGTTGGCAGTAGCAGATTCAGGATTCTCGGGGGGGGGGGGGGGGGCGGGGGGAATGTGGTTGTGTGCCTGCCCGGAAATCAGCAGGTGTCCTGATGCCTTGTGAAGTATTAAAGGGCACGTTCATCTTCAGAATGCAGTGTGTACTTGTGGTATGCTACATTGGGTTTTGCCACGAAGGGGGGTACGAATGCCCCCTTGCCCCGTGGATCCGCCCGTCTCAAGTTAGACAAGTATAAATTGGCTTACTTGTTGTTTACGATCCGTGTTCTTGATTGTGATGATTGTGATGGTGAAACATGAGAACTTTAGGTTTTGTCTTTGCTGAGTTTATTTGTCTTTGTGTTATTAATATTTTTGTTTCCATTTTTTTGTTACTATAGAGATTGTCTACGGAGGCGATGCAGACAGCGCCACCATCGATGGAATATTGCCAGACCGCATGTACAATGTAACCGTAGGAGCGATTCTCAGCCAAGACTATGAGCTTTCACCTGTTGGCCCCGTCTCAGTCAGAACAGGTTTGAAAAACTACAGTTTTAGTCGGGGAAGATCCTGGGCCCCGTTTCATAAAACCTGTTATTAATAAGAATTTGTCACAACTGTTATAAGCTAGTGAAATCCTTGCATCTGATTGGCTGAGAGCAAATTTGTCATAGAAACGTGGCAGTTTTAACGAGTTTTATGAAACGGGGCCCAGGTTTTTCTAGGAGGGGAGTGGACATGCCAGACAGCATCTACAATGTGACCAGTCGAGCCAATTCTTTATAAGGACTATGAGTTTTCTCCTACTATTGGTCCGAGTCCGGTTTAAGAGAATTACTTCCTTCCCGGTTCCATTTTATCCGTGCCAAAATGCAGCATTTTCCATTTGGAGATGCGGGGGGGGGGGGGGGGGGGGGGCTACATTGTTTTAAAATGCTGAATAGTATAATTATGTATACAGTCCCACCGCATAAGGGTCGATAATCGGTCAGGACTATTATGAACCTACACCTGTTTGCCCCGTACGAGTCAGAACAGGTTGGAAAGATTCCGTGCACAATCAAATTCTAGCAAGGGCTGATCCACTGGTGTTGTTTTTGGAAGGGGGAGGCTTATCTTAAACTTATTTAAAAAAAAAAAAATCTAACAAAGTAACCATCACTGTTGAAGGGCACTTTTTTGTACTTATGCATTTTTTTTTCTAAGAGAGTGATTAGGCCGATTTGGGGTCGAAATGCGCCAAGGGTAATGTTTTCAGACTCCTATATTTACCTTTCCATTTTTTTTTTCATGATATGTGGTCTTCTTGAAGTCAATTGGTTAAGATAATGACATAAAACTTCATTTTACTTCAATTTTAAATGACGAAAAGTATGGCTTCTTTCGAATTGGTTCTTCACTATTTCTACTGCATTTCATATTTTCCTTCCCTGCTTCAGTTACGGCTATAATTCTCCAGTGCTCCCCTACCAGTATGTCCGTGAGAGTTCCGCTGGAGCGCCTCGGCGGGGCCACACTCGGGTCAGATCTTCAGCTCATGAACGACGGGAACTGTCAGGGGGTGATCTCAGAAGACGGAATGGCCATTGTTATCTCAACAAATCTGACGTCATGTAACAATGACAGGAGAGTATGTACAAATTATTGCGTTCACACTGCTTGTAATAAGAATTTACTCGTCTTTACACTTTATTTACATTGTTATGCATGCAAAATGTAAGTAATCTCCATTGTTCAGTGTGGATACACTCCGTTCATTATGTATTCACAGTGTCTACTCACCGTGAACGCTTCCTTCTCTCTTTGTTCACAGTGCACTGTAAAGGCTCCCTTCACAATATGTTCACTGTGTCTACTCACTGTGAATGCTCCCTTTACTCTGTGTCAGAGTCTATTCACTGTGAACGCTCCCTTCACACTGTTTTCACAGTGTTTATTCATTCTAAATGCTCCCTTCCACAGTGTGTTCACAGTGTCTTCCCCCAGTGGGCGCTCCCTCCACACTGTGTTCACAGTGTCTACTTACTGTGAAGGCTTCCTTCACTCTGTGTTCTCATTGAATTGTAAAGGCTCCCTTCATACTGTCTTCACTGTGTCTACTCACTGTAAAGGCTCCCTTCACATTGTGTTCACTGTGTCTCATTACTGTGAATGCTCCTTTCACAATGTTCTCACAGTGTCTACTCACTCTGAATGCTCCTTCCACACTGTGTTCACCGTGTCTACCCACTGTAAGCGCTCCATCTGCACTGTGTTCATAGTGTTTACTCACTGTGAACGCTCCGTTCACATTGTGTCCACCGTGTTTACTCATTGTGAGCGCTCCCTTCACACTGTATTCACAGTGTCTACTACAGTCTCTGCTCACTGTGCACGCTCCCTTCACTTTAATTTCACAGTGAACTGTAAACGCTCCCTTCACATCGTGTTCACTGTGTTTACTCACTGTGAATGCTCCTTTTACAGTGTGTTCATAGTGTCTATGCTCACTGCGAATGCCACTTCCACAATGTGTTCACAGTGCCTACTTCCTGTGAACACTCCTTCCACACCGTGTTCACAGTGTCTACTTCCTGTGAACACTCCTTCCACACTGTGTTCACAGTGCTTACTTCCTGTGAACACTCCTTCCACACTGTGTTCACAGTGCCTACTTCCTGTGAACACTCCTTTCACTTCTCCCTTCACACTGGGTTCATAGTGTTCACTCACTGTGAGCGCTACCTTGGCAGTGTCTACTTCATGTGAATGCTCCCTTAACAGTGTGTTCACCGTGTTTACTCACTGTTAACACTCTCTCCACACTGCTTACTGTGCATGCTTTCTTCACACCGTTTTCCACCGTTTTCTACACTGTGAATTCCTTTACATAGTGTGTTTGCCCTATTTCCTCAATTTATTCACAGTTTTACACACTGTGAACGTTCCCTTCATATTACTGTCACATTTCATTGCACCGTACACAGTCTCTACATGCCATTTTTATGTTATTTTCATACTGAGAATGCTCCTGCCATGTTCACACTGTGAACGATCATTGTTTTAGAACTGATGCCTAAAACTACAAGATCACCAGAAAAACAGATACAAAACAAAATCCAAGTAAAATCTGCATGTCTCCCTCTTCTAAAACACACAGGAAGATTCATCCTTCGAGTATTACAGCAATACTGTGGTAGAACGAGAATATGGTGTAGTAACACGTGTGTCAGATGTGTACATCCCTTTCACGTGTTACTATAACCGAACTGGGCGAGTGGGACTACGTTCTTATGAACTCAAGAATTATCGTCTGAACGTTACTGAGGAATCGAGCGGCCAGTACGCTTTTGCTTTGGATATCTACAGGTACAACAATTTGAAATTTTCAGAAACCAGAAATGAAGTCATTTTTTTATGTTTTGCGTGTGTTTATTTAATTTTAACCCATTTGTGACAGAGGGTCCACATTATGTGGTTTGGTTGAATAATTTTTGATGCAGAGCCCTAAAAAATCATACCAAATACATGAGCAGAAAGAGCAAAAAATTCTACACTTACTGTGCCCATTTTTGTTCCATCAATATTTGTTGTTTGATGCTGAAATTTTTTTAAAGGAAAATAAGCATTAAAATCCTTAAATTGGCAATGTGATGAAAATGTTAAATTTACCATTTTCCCCTGCAAATTGGCAAATTTATGACTTCTCATCATACATTCAGTCAATTTATATTTATTTCAGATACATGATGTTTTATAAGAAAAATGTAGAAATAAAGGAAAAATGTTGGTGTTGCCAATTTGAAGAATAAAAGCTGATCAAATTAGGCTTTAAATAATTCCTGTCACGAATGGGTTAAGGAACATAACAACAAAAAAAAAATCAACCAGTTCTAGGTTTACAAGATATCAAGACTGAATTGGTAGTGAATGCAGGCTGCTTCTTGAACGCAGTGAGAATCATAAAACTTGTTCATTCTCTTGTTGTGGAGCGCTAATTTGATAGATGACTAAACAAATTATTCCTTCATCATGGTTCACTGAAATATATGACGTTATTATACGAAAATATAAGTAAAGCAGTTCATAGATGCTTACAGCACTCATAAGTTTTTTATAATTGGAAAAGAATTCATTATGACTAGATCATTACCGCATCAAATACGAAACTCTGTTTCAAGTTTCGCTCTTCAGATCTGACCACTTTACTTTATCAGGTTTATGTACAATGCATGCATAGCCAGTTCATTTTGTTTGTAATGGGGAACATGCAAGAACCGACCAATATCGGGTATCATGCCACTTTCAAAATGCTTTGTTATTTTGTTCAAACGCAAAAGTTAGAAACTCGGAACCACTAGAAAAATGTCAAAGACTTTCAAAAATCCAAATAATTTTGCAGGGACGAGGCTTTCGAAGAGAAATACCTAGAGGACGACTACCCAGTCGACATGGAGATCAACGAAGATCTTTACTTTGGAGCTTCAGTCCCTTCACAAGACGGAACGCTCGATCTTTCCATTACTCGATGTGTAGCCACCCCCTCCAATTCGTACAACGATGATCAATATGTCTTCATTGAAGATGGGTAAGTTGTGGTTACTATGACGCCAATTTGAAATGATACCCTAAAGGCCAACGCGTGCTCTCGATTCCCGAAGAATATCATCGATCATACATGTACATGTATTATCAGGTATGCATTTTT
>CM057168.1:13964554-14001168 GCA_029962745.1 Echinometra lucunter
GGGGGGGGGGGGGGGGGGGGGTCCTCATGACCATACACCATGTACACATCGAAAATAATGACGTATAATCCGTTAATAAATATTCCGAGTCCGTAGAAAGCGAATTGCGCTTGGTTGTTTGCACCAAGTCGACCTCATAAACACTAACAATGACAATTTCCTATCGTCTTTTGATATGAATACAGGTTACTCCGACCAATCCGTCGAAAGCGAATGGCGCTGGGTCGATTGCAGCGAGTCGACAGACTTTCAGATGGATCTTTGGGCACCCGGTTCCCCTGGCAACGGTCGTCTGGACTGTGCTGCTCTGCAACCTTCCGGTGATCTTGTCTCGCTCATCTGTGACGAAACATTGAGTTACATCTGTGAAATATCACCAAAAGGTGTGAAATTATCACCTTTTAATCTTTTAAACTCTAACTGTATACTAGTATACTACTTAAGTTATGAGATATTTCAAACATGCAATTTTTTTCGTGGTGAATAGGCCTGTTTAGTTATTTCTGTGAGCATGGCGAAGTATCATTATAAATACGAAATCAAACTACAGTTTCCATTGATTAAAATTTCCATGTCCTTCGTTTTCATCTGTAATGAATTATCGAAAAATTTCGTGGCATCAAAGATTTATGTGGAAAAATCCTGATATTTCTAAAGTTATGAAAGTTGTAAGTGTAAATTCGCCATGCTATACAACCAATTATTGTAAAGTTTCAGTTTTACCCTATGTATGTCAAACGTTGTATTTTATTTATTGAAAATGGAAATAAACAAAACATTTCGTCTCATATCATTTTATTTATTTCCATTTTCAATAAATAAAATGACATGAGATGAAATGTTTTATTAGCAGGAAACAAAAGTGACTTTGAAGTTTGAATGTAAATTGTTAACCGTTGTTCGCTATACATTATTATGTATTTCTGAAGAATTCGAACTCGAAGACGCAAACCCATATGACCTTACCGCCGTCGCTACGTCATCCAGCATATTGGTCACGTGGTCACCGTCACCGACAAGCTGTGACGTAGTGGGCTATAGAGTCCAGTATTGGCTGGCTGACGAAGCCAACGCTGACGTTAGTTTCCGTAAGTATCATATAGCCGTTGTTAGAATGGACTGAATTTCATTGTTTTTGTTTGTTTGTTGTTTTTTTTTCAATGAAAACGATAGTTTGATATAATATTTTGTAAATTTAGCTTTCGGGGGATGGTACGTTTTTAGGAAAGGCATTTTTTTTTCAAAGTATTAAACTGTTTATTAGTGGTTTAGAGGACGCATATGACATACTTGCATTACAAGAGCTTTTTTCCGAAGAAGGAATAAAGTTTTGTTAACCTTTGCGCGATGTTTTGCACACACAGAATTACAATACTTAATATATAGAAAGATAAAAGTATTTCAAAACATAAATACTTTTATACTGAGAAAAAAATGATTTTAGTGACTCTTTATGAAGAGAGAGAGAGAGAGAGAGAGAGAGAGAGAGAGAATACATTTTGCACTGTACGCACGAAGCAAGCGCAAGGCCAAGCTTAAGTTAGTATCGTCATAATATTCTTAAATGTCTTTTTTCTTAGGGTTAAAATTGGGTAATAGTAACTCAAACAAAACTGCCCCTTTTACCCGCTGCTCCTGATTTATAAACAACCATTAAATCCTGAAGTTAAACAAATATTTGTTAATCATGTTAATATGCTTAGCTAATTACAGTGATCGGGATCTTAATTGCTACCGAAGTCCATTTTCCGTCCTTTGCTGGTCAACAAACTAAATATCACGTTTATGATTAGCTAATTATAAGATTTAATTGGCTACCTTACTAAACTGTAATGTAGACTGATTTTGTTATGGTAAAAGAAAGAAGAAGAAAATTAGGAAAAGAGAAATCTGGAACAACGGGGTGAATAAAGATTAAATACACTACTACATTCACATCGATTCGTATTTCCAACATTTTTTTGCTTCAACGTTTTTGGGGGCTTTTAACCCGGGTTCGTAGCAGATCTATTCAGTTTAAATAGTTATGCCAATTCAAAAACTAAAAGAATATTATCAAAATCATTTGTGCACAATGGTTAGTAGCAGATTCAGGATTCTCGGGGAGGGGGGGGGGGGGGGGGGTTGGTGGCTGTGTGCCTGCCCAGAAATCACCAAGTGTCTTGATGCCTTGTAAAGTATCGAAGGGCATGTTCAACTTCAGTATGCAGTGTTTACTTGTGGTATGTCACATTGGGTTTTGGCCCCGAAGGGGTTACGTATGCCCCCTTGCCCCGTGGATCCGCCAGTCTCAAGTTAGACAAGTATAAATGATTGCCTAACTTTTAATTGTATTTGGTCCGTGTTCTTAACTGTGTGATGATTTGTGATGGTGAAATGTGAGAACTTTTAGGTTTTGTCTTAATTCATTTTATTTATGTTTGTGTTATTATTTTTTCTTTTGTTTCGATAACATTTTTTATTATAGAGATCGTCTACGGAGGCGATGCAGACAGCGCCACCATCGATGGAATATTGACAGACCGCATGTACAATGTAACCGTAGGAGCGATTCTCAGCCAAGACTATGAGCTTTCACCTGTTGGCCCCGTCTCAGTCAGAACAGGTTTGAAAGACTACAGTTTTAGTCCGGGAAGATCCTGGGCCCCGTTTCACAAAACTGGTTAATAATAAAAAGTTGTCATAACTGTTATAAGCTACTGAAATCCTTGCATCTGATTGGCTGAGAGCAAATTAGTTATAGAAATGTGGCAGTTGTTCCTGATAACGACTTTTATGAAACGGGGCCCAGGTTTTCGTAAGAGGGGAGGGGGCATAATTTTTATTCAGTACGAATGCCAGCCAGCATCTACAATGTGACCACTTGAGTCGATTCTTCACAAGGACTGTGAGTTTTTTCCTATTATTGGTCCGAGTCCGGTTTGAGAAAATTACTTCCTTACCGGTTCCATTTTGACCGTGCCAATATTTGGAGATGGCGGGGGGGGGGGACTGCATTATTTTAAAATGCTGAATAGTACATTATTATGTATATTATGTATGCCACCGCATAAGAGGCGATAATCATTCAGGAATATTATGAACCTATACACCTGTTTGCCCCGCGTCAGTCACAACAGGTTGGAAAGATTCCTTGCACAATCCAATTCTAGTAAGGGCAGATCCAGGCATTGGTTCTTGGAAAGGGGAGGCATATTTTCAAAGAAAATCTGACAACAGTAACTGTCACTTTTTGAAGGGGCGCAACTTTTAGGCATTTTAAAAATAAGATTAGCCCGATTTTGGCCGAATTCGCCAAGGGTCTCCCCTTGTTTTCAGACTTTTTTTTTTGTTTGTTTACCTTTCCACATTGTTTTTTAATGACTAAATGAAAATGTGGTCTTCTTGAAAGCAATTTATGGTTAAGATAATGATACAAAACATTAATGCACTTCGATTTTAAATGACGAAAAGGTTATGGCCTCTTTCGAATTGCTTGTTCACTGTAAGCTACTACATTTCATATTTTCCTTACCTGCTTCAGTTGCGGCTATAATTCTCCAGTGTTCCCCTACCAGTATGTCCGTGAGAGTTCCGCTGGAGCGCCTCGGCGGGGCCACACTCGGGTCAGATCTTCAGCTCATGAACGACGGGAACTGTCTGGGGGTGATCTCAGAAGACGGAATGGCCATCGTTATCGCCACAAATCTGACGTCATGTAACAATGACAGGAGAGTATGTACAAACTGCGTTCACACAGCTTGTAATAAGAATTTATAAGTCTACACTTTATTTACATTTTTATGCACGCAAAATGTAAGTAATCTCCATTGTTCGGTGTGGATACACTCCATTCACTATGTATTCACAGTGTCTACTCACTGTGAACGCTTCCTTCACTCTTTGTTCACAGTGCACTGTCAAGGCTCCCTTCACAATGTGTTCACTGTGTCTACTCACTGTGAACACTTCCTTTACTCTGTGTCAGTGTCTATTCACTGTGAACGCTCCCTTCACACTGTTTTCACAGTGCGTATTCATTCTAGATGCTCCCTTCCACGGTGTGTTCACTGTGTCTTCCCACAGTGGGCGCTCCCTCCACACTGTGTTCACTGTGTCTACTTACTGTGAAGGCTTCCTTCACTCTGTGTTCTCATTAAAGTGTAAAGGCTCCCTTCATACTGTCTTCACTGTGTCTACTCACTATAAAGGCTCCCTTCACATTGTGTTCACTGTGTCTCGTTAATGTGAATGCTTCTTCACACTGTTCTCACAGTGTCTACCCACTGTAAGCGCTCCTACACTGTGTTCATAGTGTTTACTCACTGTGAATGCTCTGTTCACATTGTGTCCACCGTGTTTACTCATTGTGAGCGCTCCCTTCACACTGTATTCACAGTGTCTACTACAGTCTCTACTCACTGTGCACGCTCCCTTCACTCTAATTTCACAGTGAACTGTAAACGCTCCCTTCACATCGTGTTCACTGTGTTTACTCACTGTGAATGCTCCTTTCACAGTGTGTTCATAGTGTCTATGCTCACTGCGAATGCCACTTCCACAATGTGTTCACAGTGCCTACTTCTTGTGAACACTCCTTCCACACTGTGTGTTCACAGTGTCTACTTCCTGTGAACACTCCTTCCACAATGTGTTCACAGTGCCTACTTCCTGTGAACACTCCTTTCACAATGTGTTCAAAGTGCCTACTTCCTGTGAACACTCCTTCCACAATGTGTTCACAGTGCCTACTTCCTGTGAACACTCCTTTCACAATGTGTTCACAGTGCCTACTTCCTGTGAACACTCCTTCCACAATGTGTTCACAGTGCCTACTTTCTGTAAACACTCCTTTCACACTGTGTTCACAGTGCCTACTTCCTGTGAACACTCCTTCCACACTGTGTTCCCAGTGTCTACTTCCTGTGAATGCTCCCTTCACACTGGGTTCATAGTGTTCACTCACTGTGAGCGCTACCTTGGTACAGTGTTTACAGTGTCTACTTCCTGTGAATGCTGCCTTAACAGTGTGTCCACCGTGTTTACTCACTTTTAACACTCTCTCCACACTGCTTACTGTGCATGCTTTCTTCACACCGTTTTCCACCGTTTTCCACACTGTGAATTCCTTTACATAGTGTGTTTGCCCTATTTCCTCAATTTATTCGCAGTTTTACACACTGTGAACGTTCCCTTCATATTACTTTCACATTTCATTGCACCGTACACAGTCTCTACATGCCATTTTATACTGAGAATGCTCTTGCCATGTTCACACTGTGAACGATCATTGTTTTGGAACTGATGCCTAAAACTACAAGATCACCAGAAAAACAAAAACAAAACAAAATCCAAGTAAAGTATGCATGTCTCCCTCTTCTAAAACACACAGGAAGATTCATCCTTCGAGTATTACAGCAATACTGTGGTAGAACGAGAATATGGTGTAGTAACACGTGTGTCAGATGTGTACATCCCTTTCACGTGTTACTATAACCGAACTGGGCGAGTGGGACTACGTTCTTATGAACTCAAGAATTATCGTCTGAACGTTACTGAGGAATCGAGCGGCCAGTACGCTTTTGCTTTGGATATCTACAGGTACAACCACAACAATTTGAAATATTCAGAAATCAGAAATGAAGTAATTTTTTATGTTTTGCGTGTGTTTATTTAATTTTGAGGAACATAACATCAAAATATCAACCAGTTCTAGGTTTACAAGATATCAAGACTGAATTGGTAGTGAGTGCAGGCTGCTTGTTGAACGCAGTGAGAATCATTAAATTTGTTTATTCTGTTGTTCTGGTTAAAGTGGCGCGCTAATTTGATAGATGACCAAAAAATTATTCCTTCATCATTGCTCACTGAAATATATGACGTTATTTTACGAAAAATATAAATAAAGCAGTTCATAGAAGCTTACAGCATTCAGAAGTTTTTTTATAATTGGAAAAGAATTCATTATGATTAGATCATTACCGCATCAAATACGCCCGCAAATACGAAACTCGGTTTCAAGTTTCGCTCTTCAGATCTGACCACTGTACTTGATCAGGTTTATGTACAATGCATGCATAGCCAGTTCACTTTGTTTGTAATGGGGAACATGCACAGAACCGACCAATATTGGGTATCATGCCACTTTCAAAATGCTTTGTTATTGGGTTCAAACGCAAAAGTTAGAAACTCGGAACCTCTAGAAAAATGTCAGAGACTTCTGAAAAATCCAAATAATTTTGCAGGGACGAGGCTTTCGAAGAGAAATACCTAGAGGACGACTACCCTGTCGACATGGAGATCAACGAAGATCTTTACTTTGGAGCTTCAGTCCCTTCACAAGACGGAACGCTCGATCTTTCCATTACTCGATGTGTAGCCACCCCCTCCAATTCGTACAACGATGATCAATATGTCTTCATTGAAGATGGGTAAGTTGTGGTTATTATGACGCCATTTTGAAATGATACCCTAAAGGCCAACGCGTGATCTCGATTTCCGAAGAATATCATCGATCATACATGTACATGTATTATCAGGTATGCATTTTTAAAATATACCCATTTGTATGTTTTATTAGGTTTCAAGATTTATAATCTCAGAACAATCACATATAAATCATTGATTTGAAAAAGGCAAAAAGGAATAATAGTAATAGAAATAATAAAAAAAAAATAGGTAAAGCAGCTTATGAGATATGCAAATTTACCAAATACTCTCTATTTAATGTTCAGCAAAGATGTGCTCTATTTTGTACGTATCAACTAAACAAAAATATCACATCTCACTCTCTCTCTCTTCCCCTCCATCTCTCTCGCTCTCTCTCTTCCCCTCCATCTCTCTCTCTCTCTTCCCTTCCATCTCTCTCTCTCGCTCTCTCTCTTTTCCCCTCCATCTCTCTCTCGCTCTCTCTCTCTCTTCCCCTCCATCTCTCCCTCGCTCTCTCTCTCTTCCCCTCCATCTCTCTCTCTCTCTCTTCCCCTCCATCTCTCTCTCGCTCTCTCTCTCTTCCCCTCCATCTCTCTCTCGCTCTCTCTCTTCCCCTCTATCTCTCTCTCTCTCTCACACACACCTCTCTTTCTGTCTCTCTCCCGTCTCTTTTTCTATCCTATTTTCTCCCTCTCCCCTTTCTGTCCCCATCTCTCTCCCTCTCTCCCTCTCTCCCCACTGTCTCCTCTCCTCTCTCCATGTCATAAAGCTGCTCAACTGATGAGAGCACTGTTATACGTCCAGACCAGCTTGACTTTGTTGGGGTTACCATGAGGACCTTCCGTTTCGTTGGCCTGGGAAACCGGGTAAGTGATTAAGAAAATTCCCCTGAATAACTCTTGATCACTTGGTACAATAATATTATCTGTTGTTGCTTGGTTCCATGACATTTGCTCCGACGGCAATTGCTCCAATGGAAAATCTGCACTTTAACCCATAGAGGTACAGCGTCTCCTTTAGGAGACGCTTTTGCAGTATCTGTTGGTCCAGAATGTTTGGCATTACATATCATACATGAGCAGAAAGAGAAAAATGCACTGTAAAATTTGAGCCCATTTCCAACATTGTATGATATGGGGTTCTCGAATTAGAGCAATTTAATTGAAACTAATTAAACTCTTTAGATTGGCAACGCAGTGACTAATACATAAACACTATTTCTGTGTTCAAATTGGCAATTTCTGATTAAATTTTACAATTATAATTCATTTTGGATCATGTTATATCCATATTTATTTTTTTTCAAGCTATGTAAGCATAGAAAAAAAAATGTGTTGCCAATTTGAGGATTGAAGATGATTGATTTACATCTCAAGAAAGCTCTGTACTGCTATGGGTTAAGTAAAACATAACCCCCCCCCCTAAAAAACCTAACACTAAGCTTAACCCTTATCCTCACATCGTTCTGAACGAAAAAAAAAAAACTATCGCAACCGTACACCTAACGCTACATATTCGGAGATATTAAGACAGGAGCAATTACTTGAATCGATACATTAATGAGGAATACTAAAATCTAAGATGTAATTGGTAGCCTGCGGGAAAAATACTTTGGACTAGCCCACAGGCATTAAGAATTATTTTGTCAGCTTAAAAAAAAATGAACGCTAAGAGATTAAAAGTATAATACAAATTATCCTCTTAAATGATAATGATGCCGTAGATAAATTGAATAATATTACTAATATTTATTTTCAAATAGGGACTGATTTATGAAAAATGAATAAATACTGAACATTTTTGTTTTAACGTAGGTCTACATCCACTGCGATCTGCTCGTCTGTGACGCAACGACGGGAAACCTCACCGAATGTGACGTCACGTGCCCGAGTGAACTGAACAATGCGCGTCAGCGTCGTGACGTCACAGAGTCGAAATCTACCATTGCGCGTACGAGGATCAGCCGTGGACCAATCAGATTCCGACGGAGCTCAATCGATATGGGACATAAGGAATGGATTTCATACGGTATGTTATTTCCACAGTCTGGGGAGCATTTCATCAAGAGTTTTGTCAGAGATTTTCACTGACAACTGTTACAAGCTACTGAAAATCCTTGCATCTGATTGGTTGAGAGCAAATTAGTCGGTGAAAATCACCGACAAAACTTTTCATGAAACGCTCCCCTGTTGAAAGAGATAGTTGTGAGGCTTACCCGAATAGTCCCCCCCCCCTCCCAGCATAAAATCTATTTGAAGCTCCATGAGAATGATGCAGGGGCGGCGTTACAGGGGTGGGGGGCAAGGGAGTGGATGCCCCTATGATTTTTCAAATGATTAAAAAAATGAGAATAAAGAAGAAAAAGAGGAGGAACAAGAAAGAAGAGGGTTGGAAAAGAGAGGCCTGGGGCTTGCAACTATATTAATCCTATTTGTTCATTTAAAAACGTCAATAAATTCACCTATGTGTCATCTTGCCCCTCCCCCTATCAAAATACCCTGGCGTCGCCCCTAAAATGATAGACAAATCACGAACCGCCTCCGCTGACTTAAGTTTATCAACTTGTCTTGTTTATATGTGTTGGGTGGCATTATACGGTGGTGATGATTTTTTTTTTTTTTTTGGGGGGGGGGGGTCTAAAAATGTATTTCATGTTCCGATTGTACAGAACATTCTCCGACTTTTCTAAATACATTGTGTCAAACAGACCTTTATTTTGTTTTTGTATTGATGTTAAAAAAGAGAAAATAAATTATATTAATTTACGATTTTTCTTTAAAAAAAACCACCCAAATATTAATATTCTATGTTTCGTGTTATGTTGGAAATAAAAACTTGAACCTGAATTTGAACGATTCTTGTTCCAAATTTATACACTTAAAGGATTCTGAAATCAAACATTGGACCAAATATTACACCGAACCAAACCCTAAGCCTATGACTTAACCCGAAATACATTTTGCCTGTCATACTAGTACGCCAGAGATAGGATTTAATACCAATTTAAAAGAGAAGACAGTATTCAGAGTAAATCCTCATGAATCAACAATATCATTATTTCCATATTTTTTTCCCCACAATTATTCTCAAATTGCAGATGACAAAGACACAATCTCCTCTTTCAACCCCTGGATTCTGGCTATCGTTGCTATGGCAGCAATCATGATCGTTCTCCTCGTCGTCGTCGTGGTCGTAGTCAAAAAGATGACGTCTGTGATGCGTTCCCAGCATGTCCGCAAAGATGACGAGGCTTCAGTACCACTCATGAGCGAATAGGAAGCTTTTGAGATGAGACAAAATCATCCAGAACCTGATCAGTAAAAAGAGGCATTTTTGTCCGTCCGTAACATTCATCATTTTATGGATCCTAGTTCAAGTAGACAGCAAAGGCAACCAAAATTTATTGAATTTCATCGGTTCAAATATTCCCTTCACAAAAAATCATAAAGTGGCTTAACAAATTCCATTACTTATTGTTACCGGCCTTCAAACTTTCAAAATTTATCAAATGTCCGTCCGTGACAATCATGATCAGGCTCTCCAAAGGAGTATACGTGAAATGCCCTTCCCCAAGAGACCCCCTCCCATAAAAACAAGAAATAAACAACAACAACAAAAAACACCAACAGATATTTTGCATAAATTAATTGTCACTGTAAGGATTTTTTTTTTTTGGGGGGGGGGGGGAATGGCGTATAAAAAAATTTGGACTTATTATCAAAGTAATGCTTGAACTGAAAGAAAATATGCTGCTTTTAAAAAGGTCTCTGAATATTACGCAGTGAAAATTGGTAATGTCAAAATCAAGTATTGTAGTCTTAGACACCTGTTAGATGGCGATCACTTAATTTTTTTTATCTTCATGTATTATGTGTATTTTTACCTCTGGCTCGTATACCTTAGAAAGATGTTTATGTTCAATTAAAGACATCGAATCAATCAATTCATTTTGAAGATTTATTGATCAAGGTGTTCCACAAACGACGTACAGTATTTCACTATTTCGAATGCCCGTGTGTATTGGTTGTGCTTTATGAAAAGATGTATAAATAAAGCATTTAAACGATACAGCCAAGCAGAAAAACATATACATCTCCATTATATTTGTCGGCGATATCAAATTCTATAGGGTGAATCGATAAAACGCAACTCTGTATTATTATTTTTTTTCATGATTTATAAATGGCCAAAACCAGATCACAACTACCTGCGCCGAGTCGAGCATGGCTGCAAGCTAAAATTCCCAAAATTTCATTGAATCAATAATGTATTTATTTGTCTCGTGTTTTTAAAACCACGAAAAGAAAACTAAAATTATACTATCCAAATGATGATTTAAAAAAAAACATTCCACGACACCCTATTTCATAAAAAAACCCATTGCGCATGCTACATTTTTATTTATTCACACGGGAGAATGTCCATTTTTTAAAACGTCTTGATTAGATTTTCCCAACCATCTAATTCTTTTTGCTAACTACAAGGTTCAACCTTGCATTTCTTCTTCAACTTCAAAATGCTGCCGCTCGCATCGTTTCTCTATCCACCAGGCGCACTCACATTACTCCTATTTTAAGATCCTTACATTGGCTCCCTGTAAAACAGCGTATTATGTTCAAGATTTTGTTGTTAACTTTCCATTGTGTTCATGGCTCATCTCCCCAGTACCTTATTTCACTGATCAAAAGTTATACCCCTTCAAGATCCTTACGTTCCTCCCTTTCCAATTCTCTTGTTACCCCCAAAGTTTCCAAAACCTGGGGTGAAAGATCATTTGTTTACTCATCCTCGAAGCTATGGAATAGCCTCCCTCATAACATCAAACAGTGCTTGACTTCTGAAACTTTCAAAAATTACCTCAAAACATTTCTGTTCAATTCTTCTTAATTTCTTTTATAATTTCCTAAAAAGCGCCTCGAGCACTCTACAGAGTGGATTTGGCGCGATATAAGTCTTAATTATTATTATTATTATTATTATTATTTCGGAAATCCAATAGAGTACGTCGTCGGCTTCCCGGAAAAAGGCCGTTAGCGACCTTTTCTCAATTTTCCCGCCACTTTTTTTCATTGTAGAAATGGAAAAAGCATGTCATAAGCTTTCTTCTCGTACCATTCTCGAACCTCAATTTGACGTCATTATGACGTAATAAGCCAAAACACAAAATTACACGAGCACGTGAATTCCTCCTCACTCAACGTGCTTGTATAGACCGTTTCGCAATAGCGTCCTTTTTCTGGAAACTATTGCGCATTTTTTGTTCCCGGAAGAAAGACACTATTCTTCGCTCAACGTGCTTACGCGCATTAGCGGCCTTTTCCCGGGAACTGGATTTACGTACTCGCGCATTTTCGGTCCGGGAAGAAAGTCGTTAAGGATAAAATGCTAATGATTAGAAAACCTTTAGAGTGTTTTAAATAAAAGCACAAAATATCATTGAAGAAAAAATCTTGCTCTGTCAGAAAGTTTGAGAGTTAGGACGGAAAAATAATACACTAGCTGCTGAAAGCTCAAAATAAGGTCAAAACTTCATTCGCGTTTTTCTCGAAAACGTATATTTCGCGCACGTGCGCGTTAGTGGCCTTTTTCCGGGAAGGCGACGCCGTACTCTATTACATTATTTTATGCACGGAAAGGAAAACTAGTACTCTCCTCAAGTGCAGATTTCTTTGTCGACATGTCGGCCAAATTTTTAGCCGACGTCAACAAGACAGTGTCGATCAAACAGTTATCGGTATAAAATCGCAACGCTCTAGCCGACATAATTATCGCCAGAACCCACACTTAAAAAATAAGGGAAACACAGCGGCCTTTTACCGGAGCATAATCTGATCATTATGCATTCAAAAAGGTCGGACTTTGAAACAAACTTAGGGAGACAAAATTACAGCAAGGATTGGAGCAGCTAAGAGAAGACAAATAAGAGAGAGAGAGAGAGAGAGAGAGAGAGAGAGAGAAAGAGAGAGAATGGGAGAAAACAGGGGATAAGAGAGAGGGAGGGAGAGAGAGAGAGAGAGAGAGAGAGAGAGAGAGAGAATGATAGTGAGAGAGAATTAAGGGGCGGAGGGAAGTGCAACTGGAAAGAGAAGGGACCCCCCCCCCCCAAAAAAAAAAGGGGGGGGCCAGGGAAGAGGAGAGCGGGGTACAAAATGATCAATGGAAAGAGAAATATAAAGAGAGACTCCGATAGGCACATGCCTAAGCGAAAGTAAAGAGAGATTGAGAGATGGAGAGAGAGAGAGAGAGAGTACAGAAAAGATGGGGAAAGGGCTTTAAAACCTCAAACTCATTTCAATAATAGTCACTGGCATATGGTTGGTGAATGGAGGGCTGCTTACATGTTTACATGTACTAAGAATTTTGTTTGATTATTGTTTACATCTCTTAAACACTATCACTGCATCGGATTTTCCTGAATATCTGGCCACTTTTACCCTTTTTTAAAACCTAGATTTTCCTTGCAGACCCCTTTTTTCCCTTGCTTGTCGGCGCCGGATCCCTCATTTTTTTAAAATTATTTTTCATTTTTTATAGTAAGGCATCCCCAATATTTCTCACATTACGCCACTTATCACAGTAGGCCTACCTTGTTAATAATTCGCATGAAAACAAAATCAATGCCATGTCTCCTCCCCCTCCCCGATATGAAAAAGCACTCTATGTCACCGGTGCATATTGAAGAGGTTTTTTTTTCCAAAAGGCGTATCCACTTTGAGCATGTTGAGTGATTTGGAGTAAATTAAGGATTTTTATTTAATAAATTTTCCTTCTTCGAAAGATCAAAACTTTTTCGCACGTTGGAAGTACTGGCATTAGACATCTAAACAAATTAGAATAAAAAAATTCTGCATGAGAAGATTTTTTTTTTTAGAATTCCGATACATGAACTCTATAATGTTGCGAAAAAGATATATTTCTAAAAGGCGCTATGTGCTTGCAAAATTAATGTCAAAAGTTTGATGTTTCGAGAAAGCAAAACGGTTTTGATAAAAATCTTTGATCCACGCAAAGTGGATTTAGTGTCTTTTAGAAATAAACGAATTTGACTTTGGTGCATTTTGGAAATAAACTTATTTTTTACCCATTTTTCTACTTTTCTGATTGTTTCTTTTTTTGTAAATATTCAAATGTGTCATATTGAAGTGCATATGGAACAATCACAAATTTCCGTGAAAAATGGATTTAGCACCTTTTGGAAATAAGCTCTTCAATAATAAAGCCTAGCTTTGATACATCACACCGTTACATGCTTTATAAAGCAATAAGGCCCACTTCGCTATGGCAAGAGACTATACCATGCCGGATCACAATATTGATCCCTATTTTTCGATCGCCTGGCGAAGGTTAGCCTTGCCAGGAAAAAGTACAATTTTATTGATCACTTTTACCGGGCTATGAGAGAACTCGACCAAAGACAAAAACGACCCAAACTCGCTCCCAAAATGAAAATTCACGAGTGTTTTGACAACCTGAGGTGTATAAATTGTGAGAAGATTGTCTTTGAGCTAGACATGGAAAGATATAGTTCCACAACATACATCCATATATACGAGTATATAATTTGATGCCGATTCAATTTTTTTTTGTAAAGGTAGTGTATAATATGATTTCGTGATACATACGCACAAACCATGTATGCAGAGTGAGTTTGTTCAGGGCGAGCTAACAGCCCCCCCCCTTCTCTCTCTCTCTCTCTCTCTCTTTCGCTATACAATAGAAAACCATTCCTTTTCGGTGAACATAAAAGAACACAAATATATCCGCTTTTGTATACACTGAGAGAAATGTACGGTAAACGCAACGAACGTTCCTTACGTAAATAGTATTGAGTTATTGGTCTACTAGTATACATGCACACCGTTAATGCTTGCACTGTTACGACATAAGAGGACTATATACTTGGAAGTTGGATTATATACATGACATTGTATATTTTGTGATTTCTCCCTCGGAACATTCGGTTTTCACAGTTTTGTTTTGTTTTTTGAAATATTTTTTTCCCCGCTTTTCTTCGAATTCCGTGCATTGCTGACTTCTTCTTAAAACGATAAGTGGAATATTATCGTCACAAAGTTGCATTTGATTGCATAATAAGCAGAGCTCCAACATGTTCAGTCGTCATTAAATATCATGGAGTTTTGGAGTTACAAAGTTTCCATCGACTGACGTACCAGAGGAATTGCTCTAGATGCTGAAAAATATGCTTTGAAAATCATTGAGAAGTTTCTTCGGTAAGTATCGTATTCTCGGGTATAACATAATTTATAAAGTAATTCGGTTCAGAGTGACTACTTTATTCATCGTAGGTAAGTCATATTATGCTTCGGGATACCGGTGGCTATAATACGGCTTTAAAGATGATGTCGTAATCACTATAGGAAAAATAGGTAGGCCTGTTCAAGTGCCCCCTCCCCCCCCCTAATTAATGGAACAATTTTCAAACTTGAATTTATGGCAATCTCTTTTCACCTTTCTAACGCTCCTTTCCAGTTCTCTGTTTTAATAATTTGTGCTGATGCGATATAGAAACCATCATTGAAGTACTTTATGCATGCTGAAGAACCCCATAACTTTTAATAATGATACACGAGCAATCACCCGCCAAAAGCAGGGGGGGGGGGGGGAACACAAAGAAAGTTTGCTAGATGTCATTATCTTGCAAAAGACTAAACACATGCAGTTCACAAATATACTTTGGGCCAAAACATGAACATGGAAGAAGGCGCGATTAAGGTGAAAGCTTTAGGGTGTTTACAACTGAAGTTATAGGCTATACAGTCATGATTGTCGGTTCTATGAGTGATAAGAAGAGATTTTTTTTTTTTCATCATTCAAACCAGCAGGTGGACAAATAAGAACATCCAACCTCTATTGGTATATGCCATCACTCATGAGTAACGCAAATCTTGGACTTCTGAAGAGATGACATCGGTACCGGAAGAACCACACCCTCTAGCCCCTACACCAACCCCACCACCACCACCTCCACCACCACCAGTCCCGGAGTTACCCCCTTACACCGCACATGACCCACACAAGATCCCTACACGACCCGACCTGGACCTTCCGCCTCCCTACGCCAGCGTCGTGCAGGAAACCTACACAAACAACGGGTTCCAAGGTGAAGGTCATGCTCAATGTCAGTGTCAAAGACCCTTGCAAGGTCAGGGAAATTCTCAAGGGCAACCTCAATGTCATGTGCATTACCACAGAGGACCACCTTTCAATCGATGTCGCTTGGAGGGCATGCATGAACTCGATGCCGACCATGAACTGTCGACGTCGTTTGAACAATATAACCAGTGCTCTTATGATGGGATGCATGCGCCAGTAAGTTATCTTTCTTTCGTCTAGCTGGGAAATCTTGAGGTCCGGCCATATGGTTATGGGGCGGGGAGCCGGACCTATGCAACACAGTAAAGATCGAAGTCTTCAGTTTAAAAAAAAAAATTTCCTCTGGATACTTAGTCATAATCCTATCAAGTAAAGATAACTTTCTATAAGGCCGTCACTGTAAAGATGTTTTTTTTTTGGAGGGGGGGGGGGCACAAACTTGTAAGTCGAAAAAAAAGCGTTCCAAATGATAGATCTATACATACTGGGGTGGGAGCACCCCCTCCCCCTTCAATAGACTTTATTGCTAGAAAGGGGCTTCCGATTACACTCATTTTTGAAAGGAATATTATTGAGCAGTATGACCCCCTCCCTCTCGTTGGATGGGACAGAGCCCGGATTTAATAAGTGGGGCACAATGCCAAAAGATTCTTGCATAATATAAGCAATAACAACGACGAAGAAGAAAAAAAAATAAAGAAATAGAAAAAATACATAAGAATGCAAGACAGATGAGTACTAATAAATCAGGGGGCGATCTGCAATTCGGGGGGGGGGGGAGGGGTGGTACGATGCAGAAAAAAAATATGATAGTGGCAGAGACGACAACAACACCCAAAAGGGAAACAAAAATTAAGTATGTAAAGAAATTCAAGATGCAGACATGTTGTATTCCTGAAATCCGCCATTGAATGAAGTTTTATTTGAATTTGAATTTGATGTGGAATGCAATGCAATCAAGTACAGTCAGTCATTATAATCAATTTTCTCGTTCTCAACAGTACCCGCAACATGTTACCATCATACGCGACAGCCAAGTCGGCGCTCCAATCAACACGAACTGCCTGATTGGGTTCTCAGCGTTCGTCATCTGTTGCTGCTGCGTGCCCTTCGGGATGGCGGCAATGATAAAGGCATTAGAGGTATGTGGCGTAGCCAGGGGCGACGCTACATGGGGGAGGGGGTGGCCGCCCTTATCATTTTCTCAAGTGATCAAAAGGAAAAATGGAAGAAGAAGAGGAAGAAGAAAAGAAAACACACTCTTAAAAAAAAGGATTTGTCAGTATAACCAATGTTTGGGTCAGATTTGTCCCACCAAAAAATTGGTCATTTCAACCCAAATTTCGGTACATTTCAACCCAAACTTCGGCATTTTAACCACTAATTTGGTAATATTGACCATCATAAGGGTCATTCTTTACCAATATTTTCGGTCGGACACACATTAACCAAAGTATTGGTCATTTTGACCAATCCTTTTTTAGAGTGTTTTTCTCAAGTGTACACTCTTATTTCCACGGTGTCAAATTTGACTCGAAATGGCGTCAGCTTGGAGTCAGCTCTATTCCGAGTTAAAGTGACCCGGATTCCGAATTAATTTGACTCGGAATAGAGTTGACTCCCAGCTGACGCCATTCCGAGTGAACTTTGACACCGCAAAAATAAGAATGTATGATCAAAAGAAAAAGTAGTAGCAGAAGAAGAAGAAGAAGAAGAAGAAGAAGAAGAAGAAGAAGAAGAAGAAGAAGAAAAAAAAAAGAAGAAGAAGAAGAAGAAAGAAAGAAAGAAAGAAAGAAAGAAAGAAAGAAGAACAGTATTGGGAATGGAATAGTCTCATGCAACTAGCCTTGTTTCTTCATTTAATACGTAAATAAACTCACCTGTCATACCTGTGGGCCAAGGTTAAAAACAGGCCTGCGACATTGCCATTAACACCTCATTTTGCCAACCCTATCAAGATACCCTTGCGCCGCCCCTGGAGTGTGGCCTAGCCTATATACCCCCAACCCGGGTAGGCATAAGGTTATTTGTGGAATATGATGACGACAGCGGAAAACATTGATATTTATATATTTCTGCAGTATTGCCAGGTTATCTCAATAACCATGAAAACTGACACAAAGCACATCTGAAAAAAAGTTTTGTCGTTCCTGAATGCTTTCAAGAAGAAAATTATGTTTGTGAAATTTATGGAAGACCATTTCGTAAGTATAAATATGCACCTTAAGTATAATTATTATATATATATATAATTTTGTGGACCAGTTTGTTGAGCATTCCAAAGACGCTGCTGGAAGAAAAAATCATAAAAAATAGATTACTGTTTTCGTGCAATCATTATGATAATTTTCTCCCTTCGGCAGGTTCGTTCAAGACTTCGGGCAGGGGACATTACCGGAGCTCGGACAGCGGCGTCATCGTCAAGGATGTGGGCGGGGTCGGGTCTGCTGATGGGCGCAATGTTTCAACTTTCCATCATCGTCTATATCATGTACATATAACCAGTGGCGTATCCAGAAGGGGGGGGGAGGTAAATTTTTTTTTTCTTCTACACTGATACAGTGGATGAAGAAGAAAGAAGAGTTGGGGAAGAGTTGACATGGTCGTGCCATATTTGTTCATTTAAAACGTAAACTCATCCGTGGACCAAGGTTAAAAACCATAAAAAATACTCATCTTGACCTTATCAAAATACCCTGCCGCCGCCCGTGTATATAGTATAATGATAAGGAAAACTTCCAACAAAATATGCATTTTGAAATTAAACTATTTTTGCAACACTTTACAAATCGTAGATTTTTAGTCCAAATATTCTTTATTGCAGTATCGGCATTAAAGTGAGGGGGCGCATTCCATATGATTTACAAAAGATGCCCCTTCCCATTTCATTGAAAATGTCCTCTTTTTATGGGAAAGGTGTCAAATATTTGTTGACCTATGATAAAGTGAAATAAAGTAATAAATTTTTAGGTATCAGAGATTTTTTACAACTGCTCAGTGATAAAAATTTCTATCAAGCAATCACATTAATGATAATCATTACATAACGCTTGTGAGTTCACAGGCGGTTACACTTAAAACATTCTCTTTATATATATATGATTGTACATATTTGTATTGAACTCTAATGATATATCCTTAGTATATATAATATCTATATTTGACAAAAATCAAAATGTATAACTTTGTGTGTTTTTTTCTGAAAATCAGTCTTGTCTGATTACATTTGAGTATTAGAAATGTTATCTATTTTGTATGTTGACTGTCGTCATATCTATTTATGTTAAGTATGTAAACTGATCCTATCAGCTTTGCTGCTGATCAGTATTTTCATATACCAATAAATAAAATAAAAATAAAAATAATGAGCAGGCAGAATAACGGAAGCATGTATACACAAAACCACTGCAAAATTATGAATGCCGTACCTTGATATAGACAATCACGAAAACTGACAAACGTGGAAAGAGTATAGAAATGATTGATAGATAGATAGATAGATAGATAGATAGAATGAGAGAGAGTGAGAGAGAGAGAGAGAGAGAGAGAGAGAGATGGATTGGTATGGTGGGAGAGGGAGAGAGTGTGACAGAAAGAGAGAGCGTGAGAGAGGGGGTGAGATAGATAGATAGAAACTTGCGGGTAAGATAGAGAGATCAGAGAGATAGAGAGAGGGAGAGAGAGAAAGATAGGGAGAGAGAGAGAAAGACTTCTTCTTCTTCTTCTTCTTCCTCTTCTTCTTCTTCTTCTTCTTCTTCTTCTTCTTCTTCTTCTTCTTCTTCTTCTTCTTCTTCTTCTTCTTCTTCTTCTTCTTCTTCTTCTTCTTCTTCTTCTTCTTCTTCTTCTTCTTCTTCTTCTTCTTCTTCTTCTAGCTTCTTCTTCTTTCTCTACTCCGCTTCCCCCCTCCTCCTACTCTAACTGTCTCCTCCTAACCTCCTCAAATTCTTCCTTGCTTTCCAAAAATGGCAAAAAAAAAAAAAAAAAAGAAAAGAAAAGAAAAGAAAAAGATCTTACCTGGTAGTAGTCTAGAAATATAAACACCAATATAACAATAGTACCAAACGTAATAAAAGAACATCTTTAACTAGCTTTTCATCATTCACCTTTTCTTATCGAAGGAAAATGGCAAACTGATGATCAATGCGGTTGTCACATTTTTCAAGAATATGATTCTTTGGCTGGAATTTTGATCTTTGTACCAACGAGACAAAAAATTGCTTTGTCGAAGACTAATATTATTCAAGATGGCAGCCTCCACGGAGCATTTTCATCATGACAAAGAAACAAAAGAATTACGTGTAGTAGAATTTTTCAGTGGTGTTGGAGGCCTTCACTGTGCCGTGAAAGGTATGCAGTCAATTTAAAGTTATTTTTTCACGATTTTATCAATTGTAAGTGGTTTTTGATGACAGAAACGACAGGAGCTGTGCACACTTTCCGTAATGTACGTACCCATGTACTGTAATTTATGTCATGTAAATTGAAGGAGGGGAAGGAGAAGAAGGCCGAAGTCTCTGGTTCGATTCAAGATGTGGCTGACGACTGTTACACATCGAAAACATTTCGGTTGGTCGAAACAAAGCAGGGTTTGAAGAAGATATCATAAGCAGAGGTCTAGAGTAGATATTTTCTGAATTTACATTTATCGTTTTCACTTTCATGACTTTGAAGTTAATTATAAAAGTAAAAACTTGGCGTCAGGCTGGCATTTTCTCACTTGACTGCATCGACCAGTCCGGTGACCAGTGATTGCTGCGATCATCCATGTACAACAGCATAGATGATCATTCAGTCTCTATGATTGTACGGAGGTTAGTGGAGCGAGACGTAGACGACCAACGACAGAGAGACTGAAGTTTTTGGTCTAGTAAATTGAAGGAGAAGGAGAAGGAGAAGAAGAAGAAGAATACCAAAGCATATCTGTAATCAGATAGTGATTAGATTTCTTTCTTTGGGATGATTCTGTGTGATTTTACAATTAATGAGGAGTAATAATGTGACTGTGGTAAATTGCAATATACACAAAAGGGAGTTTAGTTCAGTAGTTTCCATGGCAACCAGCTCTTAACATGGATTATAAGCTTTCTACAAATGCCTGACATTATGACTGTACATCATAAAAATTTGATTTGCCATGAACTGCAGATATATTTCGTTTACAAATTTTGGGAATATTTTGTTCTCGGAAAAAAACGACTCCCATGTGTAAGTTTTTCCATAGGCGTTTGCCAGTGTGAATGTTAAGATGATAATATATCAGTTATGGAGAAATGAGTTGTAAGGTTTCATTGTCTTTGTATTTCAGCATGTGGAGTCCCATGCGCTGTAGTAGCAGCTGTAGAAATCAATACCGTTGCCAATGCAGTCTACCAACACAACTTTCCTGAAGTTAACCTCATGCAGAGGAACTTGGAGGTATGTTTTTCTTCCTTTAAATCCTTTCTGTGCAGAGTGGAAAAAGATATGGTAGACCACTATTGCCCTTTTCTCAAGCTGCATAAACCCTTTCATTAACTGAAATTATTTAATGCCAAATTTAATCTGAATATTTTTGTCAAATTGGCCATATCAGTATTTTCCTTTTAACGTGACATTTTTTCTTATGAACATTCATGTATCCATAGGAATATAAATTGAGGGAGAGCATGGTGGAAAGTTAAAATGTTGGTGATTTACCTGGGTAAACAGTGACCTTTCTACTATGTTGCCAATTTAAGGATTTCAGTGATTATTTTCTTTAAAAAAAAATATGGAATCAAACAACAAATACTGACCCAACCAAAATGAGCACATTATATACTAGTTTTTGCTCTTTTTCTTGTGTATTTGGTATGATTTTTAGGGCTCAGCATCAAAGTTGATCAGCTGAACTACAAGATGTAGGCACTCTGTCACAAATGGGTGATTTCAACATTGAGAGATTCTATTCACCCTCACAGTATCATTATTTGTTGTAAACACATGATGATGACAGTATTTTTACATTTATGTTGCACATTACTTGCATACTTCAAAACACTTTATAATTTTTACCCTCATTTCCCCAATGATTGGATTATCAATTTTATCTGCTTATCCTCTGTCACTTTCTCAGTGATGCCAAATGTTCCTTTTTTTTGTGCAGTATATTGTATTTTTCTAAAAGGGAAACGCCCGGGGGGGGGGGGGGGGTCACTTCCATTGAAGAGTGGACAGCATCTGCGAGAAAAATAAGCGGAAAATGGGTATTTTTTCAGGGGTAGGCGCTGAACACGCGGAATGCGAATAGAGTGTCAAAAACGCCCAAAAATGAAAAAAAGCCCCCTAAATCACGATAATCTAAAAAGGGTATGTAGTTTGCACCGATTGTGGGACCGACTGTAACAAGACCCGTGAACGGAAAATCCTATAACTCCTGTGTAAAATATAATGATACAGTGAGATAGAAATGGCTCCAAACTTTCAATGGACCCAACTATCACTCTCAAGGTATGAAAATTGGAATATCCTCGTTTCGGGTATGAATATCCCAAGAATTAATGAAATCCCTGTGTTAGGGTGTGCAAATCTGGGACATCTGCAAGAAATCCGTGTTTAGGGTGTCCTAACGGCCTGCCCTTGAATCCTTCTTTAGGGTGCTTTTTTAAGGACGATTCTCGCGGATGCTGTCCACTCTTCAATGGAAGTGACCCCCCCGGGGGGAAACTACTGCAAGTTTTAAGCCAAATACTTTTTTCTGTGAACTTAAATTGTAATTGCTGTACAGTTCTACGGCTGTGAAATAGGATATACCGGCCTTCTTTCTACCCGTAATACTTCTTTTCAGATATAGAAATACTGCCAAACTTAACCCATAGAAGTACAGAGCTTTTTAGAGGTCTAAATTAATCATCTTCAATCCTCAAATTGGCAACAACTATTATTTTTTTTTCCACTCTTACATAGTTTGAAAAAAATGAAATAGATATAGCATGAACCAAAATGAATTGTGATTGTAAACTTTAAGCAGAAACTGCCAATTTGAATGTGGAAATAGGGATTATATAATATTAATTGCATTGCCAATTCAAAGACATTAATGACATTTAAACTGTTCTAATTCGAAAACGCAAGATCTTACTGCATCGAAAATGGACTCAAAATTTTCAGTGAATTTTCACTTTCTACTCATGTATAATTTGTCATGCCCAGCACTCTGGACCAACAGATACTGCCAAATCGTCTCCTAAAGGAGACACTGTACGTCTATGGGTTAATAAAAGGTTGACATCTGTATTTTCTCTCCCCAATATACACTCACACAGGGATTCAGTACCGATGACTTTACTTCGTTTGATGCTGATATGTTTGTAATGAGTCCACCCTGTCAGCCATTTACCAGGTAAGACTAAGATATATTATCTTTTCTGAATTTCAAGGTACATATTAAGGCTAGTTAACATATGAAGTATTAGTAGCAAGCCCCCACTGTAAATCCCCACAGTTTTTTGTGTCTAAATATATGGGATATCATATGGCAAAAAAAAAAAAGAAAACAAAAAAGCCAAGGCAAAAAGCATCTTTTCAGCCTCCTGGTGGCAAAAAAGTGTGGACCAATCCAATTTTTATAAAGTTAATGTAAAATATGATGTAACAAGTCGTTGTGCATAACTGACTAGTCAATCTCATTATTATAAGTGGTATGGTAACCCCCCCCCCCCCAAAAAAAGGGGGTTTTCTGGGGGGGAGGTGCCTTTGGATATATGTTTGAGCCTTAAGACAAACAGTGGAGACAGTGGATTTCAGTGGAAAAAGAATTCATAAATGTCACGAGGAGTTTCAGTTTACCATCTCTCATATCATACATTACCATCTGACATCAACTTTGTTTTAGTCATTTTATCTTTATGTAGTGGTGCGAAAGAGCACGTCCAGAACGCAAAATACATGTATAGAAATGCAAAAATAAATTGTCTATTTTGACATATTGGAGTAGAATTTTAGAAAAATCATGCCAAAAGAAAATCATGTATCAATTTACAAGGTCTACATGCAACCCATGAAATTCTTAATCATTGTTTGAAAAATTTGATCTTCAATAATTTTCCATTTTGCGTTCTGGACACGTTCTTTTGCACAGCATCATAGAGATAAGACACCTTATTCAGATTTTTTTTTTTCTTGTACGAGCATTATCCTTTTTCTTTCGTTCCCCTTCTAGAGTTGGCTTGAAAGGGGATAAGAATGATGCCAGGACAAATGCTTTCTTCAACATTATGAGAAACCTTCCAAGGTAGGTCATTGTCTTTGTACCGCACAGAACTTTATAATTCCAAACAGAAAGAAGACAAGATCCTCATATGACAGTATTCATGCGACAAAACTCTCCTATGTCCCCCCTCCCCCACAAGTTGAAGTAGATATATGTATTTGAAGAGGTTGTTTGCAAAAGGGGTTCGATCCACTTCTGATGAAAATTGAGTAATCAATATCAGAACATTGTTCAACTGTGTACCTGTCTTTTGAACAAAAGTATTAAGCTTAATTTTCAGAGCACTCATGGAAAAATGCACTTTCACATTTCACTTTTCCATAGATTCCTGTACAAAATCTGGCAAACAAATGCATTTTTCTCTGTAGTTGCCTAAATTGATCTAACTCCTTTTGCAAACAAACTCTTCATTTAAGATTAGGGTAAGGCATAGGGTTAGGTTAAGGGTTAAGGTTAGGGAACCTTCAGGTTAGGATTAGGATTAGGGTTAGGCCTAAGGTTGGTTTGGGGTAAGGGTTAGGGTTAAGGTTGGGGTGATGGTAAGTGTTAAGGTTCTTGTTAGGGATAGCAGGGGAGGGGCATAAGGAAGTCTTTTCATTTATCTTTGGAGCAATTGGATATCAAAACAAACAAATGCTTCTATGATCAATCAATTCAAAATTTACCTTTCTGAATGCCATTTGTGATGAATATTTGGATTTACCTATATTTCTGTCATTTGATTTTGCCTTTGTTTTTATTGCTTTACATTTTTTTTAGAGAGAGGAAACAGTAAAACTTGCACGTGCAAGTCTTGACTTACAAGTCTTTACTTACAAGAACAAGCGTATGAAGGCAGGTTGCTATCAAACTTGCAATGAGATATGCTGCTTGATGGTAACTTTTAAAAAGTACCGGTACTTTTTTAAGACAAGTGTTCTTTATTTCACTTTAGATAATATCAATGAAGGTTCTGATATTCTCTCATAACCCACTTGTATTTGTGTTTTTCTGCACAGAATGCCTAAAAAGCCAATGTATTTACTGGTGGAAAATGTGAAAGGATTTGAGACATCTGAAACAAGGTATAGTGTTTATCAATAGTCAGCTCGTCTAAAGAGATTTAAGAGATTTATCCCATAGCGGTACGGAGTTTCATGAAGGGTTAAATTTATCAGCTGTCATTCCTCAAAGTGGCAACACTTATCTTATTTCCCATTCCTGCATCATTTGAAAAAAAAAAATAACAGTGTATATAGCATGAACTAATGTGAATGGAAATTGCTAAATTCACCAGTTATATTGCCAATTTGCACATGAAAATAGTGATGATATATTTCAGTCTGCATTGCCAATTTAGAGAGCTTAATGATTTAGCTTCAATCAAATTGCTCTCATTTGTAAATCAGTGCCTTGCAAAAAAGTGTTCATGTGAAAAAATATTCTTTTACAGTTTTTACATCCTCTTTGTTTCATAGAAACTTTCTCGTGGAGACTCTACAGCAGTGCAATTACAACTTTCAGGTAATTATGTTGCACAGAAAATAGGTTGAAATCAGTCCGACCTCGTTTATCAGGCCTTCACTTATCCGCACTCTTCTATTAATGGGCCACATCTCCCAGCCAGCTTCCCTCTTTTATTCTTCATCCAATTCACCTAAAAGCCTGAGAGACAAACAATTGTGGGCAATTTTCCCTTTTTATTTTAATTTATTTTCATCTCGTACAGACGGAAAGATATCATTGATCATTTACAATCATCCACAACACCAAAGAAATACAGCAAATAGACCACTCTACCCTATAAATTTTCATAGAAAAGGTGTCCCACTGCATTACTCTCATATCCGGCCATTTCACTTATACGGATGGGTGCCGGTCCTGACGCGGCCGGAAAAGCGAGGTCACACTGTAGCTAGGTATGTGTTGATGTGGTAGTAAACAAGGATGAATTTGCATCTTTTCTCAACTTAACAAAATAGGTGAAGCGGGGCTTTTGTTAAATATGGGATCAGGATTGAAATTGTAGGGTCCGTATGCATTGACCCCTTAACTGAAATTTTCAAAAATTTGGGGCACTGGAAAATAATTATGTGTGCCCAAGTGTCGCAGGTGCCTGATAGTCTAGCGCCATGGATAAAGCCATTGATATAGCGCTACAAAATGCTTGTCCTGAGAACAATAGCAAGTTGATTATGATAAATAAAGATATTTAAATCGTTGCCTTAGATTGACTGTGAGCACATTTTGATAACGAATTGGCACAGTTCAGGGCTGCACCCTTAATTTTTTGTTAGGGGGGGGGGCTGAATCGGCAGTTTCAGGTTCTGCATGTATTGAGCCCCATCATAAAATTGTTCGTTTGAGAGGGTCCGCGTACTTAAATATTTTTAAGCCCATGTGTCCCGTGCAACTGTAAGCGATGACCCAGGCTGTAGCTGATATGTAGAACAAGATTTATAAAAAAGGAGATGAAATCACATATTAGACTGCATTTCCAAAATTTACATATGCCTTGTGTCTTGCACCGTGTACACCCCCCATCTTCTTTTCAAAATTTTAAAAAGAAAATATGCATTATTCTTTCAGGAATTCTTACTTTCTCCAATGGACATTGGCATACCAAATCAACGGGTACGCTACTTCATGCTTGCTAAACAGCACCCTCTACAGTTCAAAGAGGAATGGGGTTCACAACTCATAAAGCACAGAGTTAATGTAACTGTGACTCAAAATCAGTCAGATGAAGCTAGCAGACTGGTTTGTAACAACTCTATGGTGTTACCACAGGAGCAAACAGATGAGCTATTAATTGATTCATGTGAGAGGACAAGTCAAGATGAATCTGCTGTGGTGTCCCTGAATGAGCAAATGTTTGAAACAAGAACAGATGAGCAGGAAACGAATGGGATAGGGGACTCTCCTAGATGTGCCGGAGACACACATTCGAGGGAGGAATTAACAATGGATGTCAAGGAAAGCTCAACAAGAACAGAATGTATGAACAGCAGTAGCTGTGAAACTATGGTGTCTTCAAGTGAAGAAAATAAGCAGGAAATGGGGGAAGGTTGTGGGAAATGGAAAGTAGGTGACTACCTTCAATCGGATTTGAATGTAAACTCCATGGCAGAGTACCTGATACCAGACAGGATTTTACTGAAATATGCCCACATGATGGACATAGTTACTACAGAGGATATGAAGACTCGATGCTTCACCAAGGCGTAAGGAAATATGATACCATTACTGTAAAGCCAGAAAATTTTGGAGCAAAGTGCATCACAGTGCAAATTGTCTGTAATCAAAGCTCCTTACTTTTTTGAGAAGGTGTTTGGACAATGAAGTTGAGAATTCTTATCTTTTAAAGCAAAGTTTTGGCCAAAAAAAAAGTATTTAGAATCAGAGAACAAATTACATGTAGTGTTTAAAAATAAACTGCAGTGAATTGAAAGAATTTTTATGCCTCCGCCCACCGTAAGTGGTTGCCGGAGGCATTATTTTTCTTGCATTTAAATTCCAAATAGAGTACTGAATAAAGTTTGTAATAATTGCCTCAGAAAGATGCCTTACTCATTTTATTTATAATCATTTTTTCCAAAGAATTACATTGATCTTTTATTAGTTGTAAGTTAAGTTTTAACATCTTCTACTGGCTATCTCTGACTTTCTATATCTTTTTTTTCTAGGTATGCACATTATGTAGAAGGAACAGGATCTATTCTACGTACTGATCTCTCCACTGATGTAAGTTAATAATTTAACTCAAATCACTTTAACCCATTCGTGACAGATGGTCCACATTATGTGGTTTGGCCTTATAACCTTTGATGCAGAGCCCTAGAAATCATTCCAAATACATGAGTAGAAAGAGCAAAAATTTCTACACAAACTGTGCCCGTTTTGGTTGCGTCAGTATTTTCTGTTCAATGTTGAAAATTTTAAAAGGAAAATAAGCATTAAAATCCTTAAATTGGCAATGCAATGGAAATTTTAAAATCACCATTTTCCCCTGCAAATTGGCAACTTTTTGAATTCTTTTCATACTTTTTGCCAATTTATATTTATTTCAGATACATGACCTTTTATTTAAAAAATGTAGCAATAAAATAAAAATGTTGGTGTTGCCAATTTGAAGAATAAAAGCTGATCAAATTAGGCTTTAAATCCTGTAACGAATGGGTTAACTCAAATCACTTTGAATGTGCCACTTTCTTGTCATTGATATTTTGAATGTAGGGTAGGAAAGGATGCCAGAGATCTAGAGCAGGGGAAGTTTTATTTCATTGGTCCCTTGTAGCTGTGCGAAAGATGCATCAATTGCATTGTCAAACCTTTCTATAAAGTTCACTCAAGGGGAAACAAAGAAAAGTGGCCACTGCAAACAGGTGGCTGTTCAAGGCAGGTTATATAACACATTTTCTTTGGCAGAGGAGACAGTGTAAGTGACCACTGTAGACAGGTGGCATTTACATAGAGGTGGCCTCTAAGAAAGGTGCAACTCTATCTTATTATTATTATTACTTTATTCGGCAGAATCAACAAACCAAAGAACAAATACAAACAATAGTAGAATATAGGGAGAGTCACATGGATGCCGGGAAAAGAAAAAGATTAACTTCATAACTATAACCCGAAGGTCTTCTTTTCCAATCCATGTGACTTTACATAAATAGAAGTACATAAAATAATGTAATGAATACATGTACATCGTATGATGAATAGCGAATAATAATTACAGTGATCAGAAAGAAAAGGAGAATACAAATTAAGGATAGGTAAGAATGTCGCCCTGGGCACACGTAAAACACATACCATAGAATGGTGCTGTGATACTGTGATACCCAAGTCCGACACATGTGGAGATAGAGGGCGCTGTGCAACTAGCAGCAACTAGCAGTCCTTTTATGTTATTTTGAATGTAGGGCAGAAAAGGGCTCTAGAAATCTAAAGCAAAGGAATATATTTTTTTTATTAGTCCCCTTTTCAAAAGATATCTTTACAGCCAAATTAATTTCATTTTGTTTTGAGAATGTCTAAAGTGCCTTCATGCATACATGATTTGCTCCATTAGATTGCACTTTCTTTAAATTTACTTGATTGACTACACTTATCACTGTCTAAAGTGCCTTCATGCATACATGATTTGCTCCATTAGATTGCACTGTCTTTAAATTTACTTGATTGACTACACTTATCACTGTATAAGCCAATTTTTTTAGTGTACAGATATTTTAGCAGTGTGGGACACTTTTGACATATTAGTACCAAGTTACCGGTATTATTTTCACGTTTTTGATGATATTCCTCTAAATACATGCATTTATTGAGTAGAAATTTTAGCAAGGACATAATCGCAAAATTACATAAAAATTCTTAGTGTACAGATACTTTAGCTGTGTGGGACACTTTTGACATATTAGTACCAAGTTTTGGGTATTATTTTCACATTGATATTTATTTAAATACATGCATATATTGAGTGGAAATTTTAGCAAAGACAGAATCCCAAAAATTCAACCACCATTTCAGCTTACAGTAAGCAATTTACACTCTTTCACTTTTCTTCTAAACTTTTTCCCGGACTTGCCCCCAATTGTTGTTACAGATGTCAGCAGCTTTCTCACCAGGGTCATGCAGTGAGGATGAGCGATTACAGAGGTTGAGAGCACTGGGTCTTCGGTACTTCACTCCGAGAGAGGTTGCCAACTTGCATCACTTCCCTCAAAACTTTGGTAAGAGTGTGTGGGTGTGTGTCTGCATCTTTTTTTTTGGGGGGGGGGAGGGGGAGGGGAGATTTGTGAAGTGCACATTATATAAACATATTCATTTCTACGGCATCAACTAAGTTGAACATATTAAAAAAAAAAGAGAAGAAGATTTCCATATTTTGAAGGATCATGCTTTATATTCATTTGCTTTTATTCTTATATTATTTTAATTTATTTATTTATTCTTTTTTGGGGGGGAGGGGCTCGTGTTGGGGTTTGGGTGTATTTAGGTGAGGCTTTTTAGAATTTATTTCATTCCATTTTTTCTCCTCTATCTCATTGTTATGTGCATATTATATTTAATTTCTCAGATTATGTTATGAAAACGAAATGAAGATTTGTGTTCTATTGATTTATTGATTGTATTCATTGATTAAATTTTAATGAAATCTCTCTCTCTCTCTCAAAAAAAAAAAAACTATGGAAAAGACAAAAATGTGCAAGTGTACATTTTGCTTTTTACAGATCTTTGTATCAGTGAGATGAAATTATTTACATGTGGGGCCGGGTAGGGGGAGGTGGGGAAAGTCGACCTGCAGTCTGTCTTCATGCCCTTGTATGATATTTCTATAAGACTACGTGTACATGTATTCTTGTCTCTTTCCTGATTAAATCTCTTTTTGTCACTTCATTGGTCTATCTTTCAATATTTGTCTATAGGTCTGTCTTTCTTTTACTTCCTCTCTCTCTCTCTCTCCCCTTTCTTTGTCTCTCTCTTTCTTTGTCTCTCTGTCTACCTCTGACTCTCTCCTTGTTTCTTTTTCTTTCTCACTCTCTCTCTCTCTCTCTCCCCTTTGTCTCTCTCTTTCTCCCTCTTTCTTTGTCTCTCTGTCTACCTCTGACTCTCACCTTGTTCTTTTTCTTTCTCACTGTCTCTCTAATATCTCTATTTTTTTTCTCTCTTTTCTTTGTCTCTCTCTTTCTCCCTCTTGCTTTGTCTCTTTCTCTGTCTACCTCTGATTCTCTCCTTGTCTCTCATCCCTTCTCACTATCTCTCTCCCTCTCTCGCACTAATTATCATTTTTCTCCTTTTCTCCTTTGGTTCTCCAGGTTTCCCAGAATGCTCTACCAAGAAGCAGAGGTATCGGTTGCTAGGCAACAGTCTCAATGTGACGCTGGTCTCCAAGCTTATCCGCTACATGGTGGCATAAAAGAGAAGAAATGTATACCGATATAGTATTCAGTTTATGGGGATGACTGGGGGGGGGGGGCTGGCTCTGGTATAGGGGGGTTGAAGGCTGCTGAAAAAAGGCTCATAACTATCATACAAAAGACACTGTGATTACTGTCTCCAAGCGTATTTGCTACATGGTGGCACAAAAGCAAAAGAGAACAAATGTACATTGTATTCTCCTTATGCGGATGACTGTGTGGGGGCTCTGGTATGGGGGGGGGGGAGGGGCTGCTAGAAAAGGCTCTTAACTATCATACAAGAGACGCTGTGATGCTGGTCTCTCAGCTTATCAGCTACATGGTGGCATAAAAGAGAAGATATGGACACTGTGTTCAACTTAATGGAATGACGATGTAGGGGCTCTGTAGTGTGGGGGGGGGGGGGCGGCTGCACAAAAGAGCTCTTAATTATCATACAAGAGACGTTAAGGACACTGGGTCGTGGGTTTTTCATGGAGAGTGGATCATAATTTGCTGACACCAGACTTTGTGAAAAGCACTGAAAATACTTGTAATAGAGCTACATCCCTGGAGCACAGCAAAACAAGCTCTCCCACCATAAACATTCTTCGGCCTGCTTTGGGCATTGTCGGGCCAGGGAAAGTGAGATAATGACTTTAGGGTGTGGGGCAGTGGGTGGAATATACGGAGAATTACGTAAGGTCTGTTGGTCATAAAATTCAATTCCACTCTGCGTGATGGACAACACCTGTTACTGGGTAAGCACCCGAATGGTGTGAAATTCCCTATGAAAGTTCACGACCTAGTGTCTTTAAGATGCAGGTCCCTCAGCTTATCAGCTACATGGTGGCACAAAAGAGAAGATTATCTCGTCTTTTGACTTTTCTTGTCGTCTTTTTGTCCTTAATTATCTTGTCATGTCCAGTGCTGCTGGCACTTTTAAACTTCAGTAAATTTGTGATAACTTATAGAAAATTATTTTGGACTGTCATCATGCTAGTGGGGGAAAAACAACATCTCATTTCTTGGTGGGTCCTCTGAACAAAGTAAATTCAAACCACTACTTTGCTAGAAAGCTCCGAACGCTGAACATCAACATGAATATGAACGTGTGGGATCACTACTTGCATTATGCTTACTGCTCCCTATATCATCATTACCGATCTTGTCATCCTGCTGAAATATTTTTGAACGAATAAATAAGCAAATAAACAAAAAAATAAATGAATAAATAAACGAATGGAAAAAAAACTATTACTTCAGTTTGAATGTGCTTGCGAAAAATTGTGAACATTCATTCAGAACTGAATTTGATCTATCACTGTCTACTAAGATTTTTTGTTTTGTTTTGATAATTATGTCAGTAAACATGGTCTCTTAATCATGTTTGTGCACAAAGGAAAGAATGTATAATCAATGCTTAAAGAAGTGATAACCACTCTCAAAAGAGATGGACCCACTGTCATTAAGAGCAGTTTTAAATCCAAAGTAAGTGATCTATTATAGGCTGATAATGCCTCCGAAAACTTATGGTTTTCCACTCCTCATCAAGAACAAGGCGTTATACATCATGTACATGCTATAACGAAGTGACAGTATACCTTTAAAACTGCGGCTCGACAAACTTCACTAATTTCACACCGATGTTCAGTAATGCATAATCATGGTTTGATTGAGGGTTGGCTGAGTATTAGCAACTACTGAAATCGAACAATTGGGCAGGATCAAGTAATAAAAGTCAATGAAGATTACAGTCGCTAAAGAATATACGACTGAAACCACAAACAATGATAAAGATAAGGTTTGTTGGTTTGTTCTTTTCCTCAACCCGAGTCACTTTTACGAAAGCACGCCTTAAACGGCGTAGCTGTAGAATAGACCAATATGAGATCAATGTTCAATCGACCTTTTCATGAAAAGCTTAATATTTGCAAAAAACCTTAATAAAGTGCTTGAAAGGAATAAAAAATATTCTCATTTCTTTCTAAGAGCGTTCATTAGGTGTAAAAGAACAAACGGTGATAATGTCGCATTAAATGAAGTAATTTCTGTTTGGAGGAAAGGGGATAAGTGCATGGCCGTACGAAGCGGGGGGGGGGGGATGCCCCCCCCCCCCCCGAAATTTTCAAGACTTACATTTTTTTTACTGAACAATTTTCCAATATTCCACCAAAACTCTGCAACAGATTCTTCAATTTCAATTTCAAAAATGCAAAATCACCCTCGTGACTAGCTTGTTCGCTTTGCTCCCTCGCTTACCTATTTCTTCGAACATTTTACGTATTTTTCCCCGTTGAAAAAAAAAAAAACTTTTCATAAGGCCCTGGATGCAGGCACGCTTCTTGATACTTATTTTGATGATCATACCATTCTAATTGGGCAAAATGAATCCAGGGTAACGCCAATGTATTTTGAGGGGGAGGCAAGACGACCGACAGCTGAGTTTACTTCGTTAGTAATGAAAAAAGTATAGGGTCATATCTGTGTACACATTTGCATGACAATGCGTTCCCTTCCCCAAAATAATTTTTCTTCTTCTGCTTCATAGCCTCTTTCTTACGGAAGCTTTAAAGTGCAACCGAGATGACGAGATAATTGAGGCCCAAAAGAACTCGGCAAGTCGATTTGTTTAAGACAAGAAGACGAGATGACGAGTTATTGGAACTCGGCAAGTCGAATTGTTTGGGACAAGAAGATAATATGACAAGTTAAAAGACGAGATGGCGAGTTATTGGAACTTGCTGAGTTCCAGAATCTCGTCATCTTGTGTTTTTGTCCAAACAAGTCGACTGTCCTAGTTCCATTAACTCGTCATCTCGTCTTCTCGTCCCAAGCAAGTCGACTTGCCAAATTCGAAGACCTCGTCATCCCGTCTTTTCTTCCAAACAAGCCGAGTTGCTAAGTTTCAAGAGCTCGGCATCTCGTCTTTTTATACAGTTTTATCTCGTTTATCTTTTTCTAGTTCACCCAAATTATCTCGTCATTTTGATGGCACTTTTAAGCTTCCGAATTTACTTTTTCTTTTGATCACTTGAAAAATAATAGGACGGATGCCCCTGCCCCCGTCCCCTGTAGGGCCGTCCACGAACGTATCTGAGACGCTAATAACTGTGTTTTATATAAATAGTTATGTAATTATTAAGCTCATTACACTTTCAGGGTAACGTGCATCTCATGATCAGTCTGGAATAATTTCCACTTTACTATTATGAACTAACGTTGCAGTGTTGCCATCGGACTGTCAGGTTCGAGACTGAAACCGAGACCGGCACTATCTCTCCAGAGACGGAGATCTTTAGAGACCGATAGTTTGATTGGAGACAAACGAAGCCCAATGAGCTCTAGCTGATAGAATTGATAAAATGATCGCGAGCCGGTAAAGTTTCTGATATTACTTCTGTAATAACTATGTGCTGGCTTAGCAAGTAAAACAATCAACTCCGCAAAGTTTGCAGGTTTTTTTTTCTGGATCCTAGGTGTAAAGCAATTTTCTAGAGACCTTGAGGTTTGTACCTAGATCCTAAACCGGGCTGAAGACAGCCGTCTCGAGACCTGCAACAGTGATAAGTCTGCAAAATTAATGACTTTCATCAATATGATTATCGTCCTTAGGTTACCCTCGGTGGAGGGGGGGGGGGGGGGGGATGTCGCATCGCACATGATTAGATACGTGCTCTCTCTCCTCCTAATCTTTTGTCAGCCGACTTTTCATCAATCGAAAACGATCTAGCTAAATAGAGATAATCCTTATTTATGGCTTACGAGAGGAAAATAGAAAAGAAAAGAGATAAAAATTGAACGTTGCAGGTCAATCGACCGATAATCAGGCTATTTGTTCCTCGGAATTCTTTGAGTTGACTCAATCTTCCCCTGGGAAAGGCACAGATAAGAGAACGAAAGTTACTTTTGATCGATAGCCCTCGATGATAATCGATAGCGATTGACTTTGTTGGAACGTCTGTCATCCACATTCGTGATATTCATTTACAGCGTGGTAATTAAGGTTGTATATTCCTTGTTTGGAGGGGTTTATAGGCAGCGATGAATTTGTCATGTGGAGTTTCAGCAGAATTTCTAGTTTTGCTGCTCTCAAATTATCTGAGTCTGAATGATGTTGAGTTATGCAGAATGAGCATTGCTTCCACAGCGAGGCTAATCAAGGTAGGCCTGTAGGAAAAGTATAAGGCTAAGAAAATTTACCGAACTCTCTCTCCCCCTCCCCAGCAAAATGCAACAACACAAACAGAACATAACAAACAAAAGTATTAAACTGTCCCCAACAATAATTATGTAGGCCTACGTCATTATATATTTTTCAAGATTACATTTCAGAAAAGTTGGAAAAAAGGAAACAGCTTTATTATTCTTTTTTTTTTTTCTTCTGGATTCTGGATTAATGTATTGATATATCTTCAATATATGGTAGTACACTTGCTCCTGATTTTAAACAAGCAGACATGGTGCTATAATAATTGTGTCACTGACTATTAAATCCAGCTTTTTTTTTTTAATGTGAAAACAAATAAGAGGAATAAATAGACGAAGCTCAATAATTTTGTCTGTCGTCACAGAAGTAATAACCTCCCTCGGGAAATCAAAACCAGGACACAATTTGTGTATGTGGGCATGGTGCACTCGTTTAGGTCTATCTACGATGTACACGCATTTGACTTTCTACAATTCTTTATTCGGTGAGAGAGAGAAGGAGAGAGAGGGGGGAGGGAAAGAGACAGAGAGACGGAGAGACAGAGAGACAGAGGCAGAGAGACAGAGAGACAGAGACAGAGACAGACAGACAGACAGACAGACAGACAGTGAGAGGAAAAGAGAGCATGATAGAGAGATGGGGGGGGGGGGGGGGAGGAAACAGATGGGGGCTATTTTGTTTGATCGATCTCGTTACCCCTTCTTCTACTCGCACAAAATCAAGTGGAGCTTAAGAATCGACAAAACACCACTAACACTGGCTAAATTCTTTACGCCTCCTGAGCCAGATATCTCATTTATTCAGTTACTTCTGTCACCTACGAGGTCCAATTTATCTTCGGAACAATTAAAAAGCAAGGCAGACGAGCCTGAGATTTTCGACAACAGAATGATTAGAGTCCCTCATAAGCACACCAGAACATCAAAAATACAAATCCTTTCTTTCGGGGGGCGTTTAGCCTTTCATCGGAACATTAGCGCCCAAAGGGGAATGGGGACATATATAGGATACGAGAAGTCCCAGCGAAGGTTGTAACTCCGACCAGCTTTGTTTAATTCGAAACTGCTGCTTTTTCGAAAAAAGGGGCTATCTATAAGTTTTATTCGTCGGCTTCTCTGAAAACAGCGGTCTAGAATTCCAACTTTATTGGTTTCTCATCATTCACATGTTGACTTTTAAATCCCCGGATAGGATAAGCTGAAGAAGTTGGCAAGCGGAGAAAAACATGATATTAGTGGAACACCAGCAGAGAGTATACATATTTCCTAACATAAACAGCTGAATCAGGGAAGTCACTGAAACATTCTGAGAGCGAGAAGGAGGGCGGGGGGGGGGGGTAGGGATTTGGTACCCGACAAACAGGTGAAGCCCCCCGAAAAAACTACGACACAATTTGCAAGGACAAAAAAAAATCTAGGAAATCTAAAAAGGATAATCTTACAAACAAGCCTAAATATGTCTTAAAAGTTGTGAATAAATTACACTGTAAAAAACTGAGGATGTAACCCTGAAACAGTGAAAGGGCGTTTAAGATCTGAATTATTTTCTTAACTCTCGTGAGGTAAATCAATACTCGAACAGGGGTGTGTTCACAAAACTGGCTTAAGGTTACGCATTACTTTAAAAACGACTGAACTGTGAATAGCCAATTGGAATGCCCAAAGCTTTTCCTGAACGCTTTAACAAATTGGGACTGTATTTCACACAGTCTCAATAATATTTTTGGCAAAAAAATATACTTCACATAATTTTTTTGTACATAATAATGATGTTA
>CM057168.1:14001668-14024123 GCA_029962745.1 Echinometra lucunter
CCCCCCCCCCCACAAGTTGAAGTAGATATATGTATTTAAGATTAGGGTAAGGCATAGGGTTAGGTTAAGGGTTAAAGTTAGGGAACCTTCAGGTTAGTATTAGGATTAGGGTTAGGCCTATGGTTAGGGTTGGGGTTGGTGTTGGGGTAAGGGTTAGGGTTAGGGTTAGGGTTGGGGTAATGGTAAGTGTTAGGGTTCTTGTTGGGGATAGCAGGGGAGGGGGCATAAGGAAGTCTTTTCATTTACGCCATTGATATCAGATTATACATTTATCTTTGGAGCAATTGGATATCAAAACAAACAAATGCTTCTACGATCAATCAATTCAAAATTTACCTTTCTGAATGCCATTTGTGATGAATATTTGGATTTACCTACATTTCTGTCATTTCATTTTGCCTTTGTTTTTATTGCTTTATATTTTTTAGAGAGAGGATACAGTAAAACTTGTAAGTAAAGACTTGCAAGTCTTGACTAACAAGTCTTTACTTACAAGAACAAGTGTATGAAGGCAGGTTGCTATCAAACTTGCAATGAGATATGCTGCTTGATGGTAACTTTTAAAAAGTACCGGTACTTCTTTAAGACAAGTGTTCTTTATTTCACTTTAGATAATATCAATTAAGTTTCTGATATTCTTTCATAACCCACTTGTATTTGTGTTTTTCTGCACAGAATGCCTAAAAAGCCAATGTATTTACTGGTGGAAAATGTGAAAGGATTTGAGACATCTGAAACAAGGTATAGTGTTTATCAATAGTCAGCTTGCCTAAAAGTTGAGTAGATTTAACCCATAGCGGTACGGAGTTTCATGAAGGGTTAAATTTATCAGCTGTCATCCCTCAAATTGGCAACACTTATTTTATTTCCCATTCCTACATCGTTTGAAAAAAAAATAACAGTGTATATAGCATGAACTAATGTGAATAGCAATTGCTAAATTCAACAGAAATATTGCCAATTTGCACATGAAAATAGTGATTATATATTTCAATCTGCATTGCCAATTTAGAGAGTTTAATGATTTAGCTACAATCAAATTGCTCTCATTTGTAAATCAGTGCCTTGCAAAAAAGTGTTCATGTGAAAAAAAATTTCTTTTACAGTTTTTACATCCTCTTTGTTTCATAGAAACTTTCTCGTGGAGACTCTACAGCAGTGCAATTACAACTTTCAGGTAATTATGTTGCACAGAAAATAGGTTTAAATCAGTCCGACCTTGCTTATCTGGCCTTCACTTATCCGGACTCTTCTATTAGTGGGCCGTGTCTCCCGGCCAGCTTCCCTCTTTTATTCTCCATCCAATTCACCTAAAAAGCCTGGGAGACGGAAACATTGTGGGCAATTTTCCGTTTTATGTTATTTTATTTTCATCTTGTACAAACGGAAAGATATCATTGATCATTTACAATCATCTGCAACACCAAGGAAATACAGCAAGTAGACCACTCTACCCTATAAATTTTCGTAGAAAAGGTGTTCCACTTCATTACTCTCATATCCGGCCATTTCACTTATACGGATGGGCGCCGGTCCCGACGCGGCCGGATAAGCGAGGTCAGACTGTAGCTAGGTATGTTTTGATGTGGTAGTAAACAAGGATGAATTTGCATCTTTTCTCAACTTACAAAATAGATGAAGCGGGGCTTTTTGTTAAATATGGGATCAGGACTGACATTGTAGGGTCCGTATGCATTGACCCCTGAATTGAAATTTTCAAAAATTTGGGGCTCTGGAAAACAATTATGTGTGCCCAAGTGTCGCAGGTGCCTGATAGTCTAGAGCCATGGATAAAGCCATTGATATAGCGTTACAAAATGCTTGTCCTGTGAACAATAGCAAGTTGATTATGATAAATAAAGATATTTAAATCATTGCCTTAGATTGACTGTGAGCACATTTTGATAATGAATTGTCACAGTTCAGGGCTGCACACTTAATTTTTTGTTAGGGGGGCTGAATCGGCAGTTTCAGGTTCTGCATGTATTGAGCCCCATCATAAAATTGTTCATTTGAGAGGGTCCGCGTACTTAAATATTTTTAAGCCCATGTGTCCCGTGCAACTGTAAGTGATGACCCAGGCTGTAGCTGATATGTAGAACAAGATTTATAAAAAAGGAGATGAAATCACTTATATGACTGCATTTCCAAAATTTACATATGCCTTGTGTCTTGCACCGTGTACACCCCCCAATCTTCTTTTCAAAATTTTAAAAAGAAAATGTGCATTATTCTTTCAGGAATTCTTACTTTCTCCAATGGACATTGGCATACCAAATCAACGGGTACGCTACTTCATGCTTGCTAAACAGCACCCTCTACAGTTCAAAGAGGAATGTGGTTCGCAACTCATAAAGCACAGAGTTAATGTAACTGTGACTCGAAATCAGTCAGATGAAGCTAGCAGGCTGGTTTGTAACAACTCTGTGGTGTTACCACAGGAGCAAACAGATGAGCAATTAATTGATTCATGTGAGAGGACAAGTCAAGATGAATCTGCTGTGGTGTCCCTGAATGAGCAAATGTTTGAAACAAGAACAGATGAGCAGGAAACGAATGGGATAGGGGACTCTCCCAGATGTGCCAGAGACACACATTCGAAAAAGGAATTAACAATGGATGTCAAGGAAAGCTCAACAAGGACAGAATGTATGAACAGCAGTAGCTGTGAAACTATGGTGTCTTCAAGTGAAGAAAATAAGCAGGAAATGGGGGAAGGTTGTGGGAAATGGAAAGTGGGTGACTACCTTCAATCTGATTTGAATGTAAACTCCATGGCAGAGTACCTGATACCAGACAGGATTTTACTGAAATATGCCCACATGATGGACATAGTTACTGCAGAGGACACGAAGACTCGATGCTTCACCAAGGCGTAAGGAAATATGATACCATTACTGTAAAGCCAGAAAATTTTGGAGCAATGTACATCACAGTGCAAATTGTCTGTAATCAAAGCTCCTTACTTTTTGGAGAAGATGTTTGGACAATGAAGTTGAGAATTCTTATCTTTTAAAGTGAAGTTTTGGCCAAAAAAAATATTTAGGATCAGAGAACAAATTGTAGTGTTTGAAAATAAACTGCAGTGAATTGAAAGATTTTTTATGCCTCTGCCCACCGTAGGTGGTTGCTGGAGGCATTATTTTTCTTGCATTTAAATTCCAAATAGAGTACTGAATAAAGTTTGTAATAATTGCCTCAGAAGGATGCCTTACTCATTTTATTTATAATAATTTTTTTCCAAAGAATTACATTGATCTTATATTAGTTCTAAGTTAAAGGAGAATGGAACCCAGGCATCAGTGTGCTCTTAGTGATTAAAGATGACCAAGAAGAGTAAACAGTGAAAATTTTAGCAAAATCGGACAATCTGTTCAGGAATTATGAATTTTGAAAGTTTAGGTAAATCCCTATGATAGGGATCCTTGAGTTGGCAACTTTGCCAGCATCTGTGATGTCATCATGGACAACTCTCAATTCATTTTGCACGTAATTTTTCCAAAAAAATGATCTGTATGAAATTTCACATCAGGAATCAACACAATTCTTCCCAAAATGCGTGCAGAATTGATGTAGCCATGTCATACTCAAACAATAAATCGAAAGAATTTTTATTTTTCTTGAAAATGAAGAAAATGTTAAATTTTGTGTACAAAATGAATGGAGAGTTGTCCATGATGACATCACCAATGCTGGCAAAGTTGCCAATTCAAGGATCCCCACAATAAGGATTTACTTAAATTTTCAAAGTTCATAACTCTTGAACTGTTTGTCCAATTTTCCTAAAACCTTCAGTGTTTAATTTTCTTGTTCTTCTTCATTTACTGGAAGCATACTGATGTCTGGGTTGCATTCTCCTTTAAGTTTTAACATCTTCTACTGGCTATCTCTGATTTTCTATATCTTTTTTTCTAGGTATGCACATTATGTAGAAGGAACAGGATCTATTCTACGTACTGATCTCTCCACTGATGTAAGTTAATAATTTAAAGGAGAATGCAACCCAGACATCAGTGTGCTCTTAGTGAATAAAGGTGACTAAGAAGAGTAAACAGTGAAAGTTTGAGCAAAATCGGACAATCTGTTCAAGAGATATGAATTTTGAAAGTTTCAGTAAATCTCTGTTATGGGATCCTTGAGTTGGCAACTTTGCCAGCATCTGTGATGTCATTGTGGACAACTCTCAATTCATTTTGTACATAATTTCAAAAAAATTGATTTTGTATGAAATTTCAAGTCGGGAATCAACACAATTGTTCCCAAAATGCTTGCAGAATTGATATAGCCATGCCATACTCAAACAATAAATCAAAAGAATTTTTATTTTTCTTGAAAATAAAGAAAATGTTAAATTCTGTGTACAAAATGAATGGAGAGTTGTCCACAATGACATCACAGATGCTGGCAAAGTTGCCAATTCAAGGATCCCCATGATAAGGATTTACTTAAACTTTCAAAGTTCATAACTCTTGAACAGATTGTCCGATTTTCCTCAAACTTTCACTGTTTACTTTTCTTGTTCTTCTTCACTGGAAGCATACTGATGTCTGGGTTGCATTCTCCTATAAATGTGCCACTTTCTTGTCATTGATATTTTGAATGTAGGGTAGGAAAGGATGCCAGAGATCTAGAGCAGGGGAAGTTTTATTTCATTGGTCCCTTGTAGCTGTACGAAAGATGCATCAAATGCATCGTCAAACCTTTCTATAAAGTTCACTCAAGGGAAAAAAAGGAAAGTGGCCTCTGCAAAAGATATCTTTACAGCCAAATTAATTTCATTTTATTTTGAAAGTGCCTTCATGCATACATGATTTGCTCCATTAGATTGCACTGTCTTTAAATTTACTTGATTGACTACACTTATCACTGTATAAGCCAATTTTTTTAGTGTACAGATATTTTAGCAGTGTGGGACACTTACGACATATTAGTACCAAGTTACCGGTATTATTTTCACGTTTTTGATGATATTCCTCTAAATACACGCATTTATTGAGTAGAAATTTTAGCAAGGACATAATCGCAAAATTACATAAAAATTCTTAGTGTACAGATACTTCAGGTGTGTGGGACACTTTTGACATATTAGTACCAAGTTTTGGGTATTATTTTCACATTATGAATGATATTTCTATAAATACACGCATTTATTGAGTGGAAATTTTAGCAAAGACATAATCCCAAAATTACATAAAAATTCAACCACCATTTCAGCTTACAGTAAACAATTTACACTCTTTCTCTTTTCTTCTGAACTTTTTCCCGGACTTGCCCCCGATTGTTGTTACAGATGTCAGCAGCTTTCTCACCAGGGTCATGCAGTGAGGATGAGCGATTACAGAGGTTGAGAGCACTGGGTCTTCGGTACTTCACACCGAGAGAGGTCGCCAACTTGCATCACTTCCCTCAAGATTTCAGTAAGAGTATGTGGGTGTGTGGGTGTTTTTTTGGGGGGGAGGGGAGAATTTGTGAAGTGCACATTATATAAACATATTTGTCATGCAGTGAGGACGAGCAATTACAGAGGTTGAGGGCACTCGGCCTTCGGTACTTCACACCCAGAGAAGTTGCCAACTTGCATCACTTCCCTCAAAACTTTTGTAAGAGTGTGTGGGTGTGTGTCTGCATCTTTTTTTTTGGGGGGGGGAGATTTGTGAAGTGCACATTATATAAACTTATTCATTTGTATGGCATCAACTAAGTTGAACATATTTTTAAAAAAGAAGAAGATTTCCATATTTTGAAGGATCATTCTTTATAGTTATTTGCTTTTATTCTTATTTTATTTTATTTATTCTTTTTTTTGGGGGGGAGGGGCTCGTGTTGGGGTTTGGGTGTATTTAGGACTTAGGTGGGGCTTTTTAGAATTTATTTCATTCCATTTTTTTCTCCCCTATCTCATTGATATGTGCATATAATATTCAATTTCTCAGATTATGTTATGAAAACGAAATGAAGATTTGTGTTCTATTGATTTATTGATTGTATTTATTGATTTAATTTTAATGAAATCTCTCTCTCTAAAAAAAAAAAAAAAATGTGGAAAAGACAAAAATGTGCAAGTGTACATTTTGCTTTTTACAGATCTTTGTATCGGTGAGATGAAATTATTTACATGTGGGGCCGGGTAGGAGGAGGTAGGGAAAGTCGACCTGCAGTCTGTCTTCATGCCCTTTTTATGATATTTCCATAAGACTACGTGTACATGATTTCTTGTCTCTTTCCTGATTAAATCTCTTTTTGTCACTTCATTGGTCTATCTCTCAATATTTGTCTCGATATGTCTTTCTTTTACTTCCTCTCCCTCTCTCCTCTCTCTCTCTCTCTCTCTCTCTCCCCTTTCTTTGTGTCTCTCTTTCTCCCTCATGGTTTGTCTCTCTGTCTACCTCTGACTCTCTCCATGTTTCTTCTTCTTTGTCACTGTCTCTCTAATATCTCTCTAATCTCTCTCTTTTTCTCCTATATTTCTTCATTGGTCTATCTCTCAATATTTGTCTATAGGTCTGTCTTTTATTTACTTCCTCTCTCTCTCATTCTCTCTCTTTCTCTCTCTCTCTCTCTTGCTTTTTCTCTTTCTCTGTCTACCTCTGATTCTCTCCTTGTCTCTCATCCCTTGTCACTATCTCTCTCCCTCTCTCTCACTAATTTTCATTTTTCTCCTTTTCTCCTTTGGTTCTCCAGGTTTCCCAGAGTGCTCTACCAAGAAGCAGAGGTATCGGTTGCTAGGCAACAGTCTCAATGTGACGCTGGTCTCTCAGCTTATCCGCTACATGGTGGCATAAAAGAGAAGAAATGTATACCGATATAGTATTCAGTTTATGGGGATGACTTGGGGGGGGGGTTGAAGGCTGCTGAAAAAAGGCTCATAACTATCATACAAAAGACACTATGATTACTGTCTCCAAGCTTATCTGCTACATGGTAGCACAAAAGCAAAAGAGAACAAATGTACACTGTATTCTCCTTATGCGGATGACTGTGTGGGGGCTCTGGTATGGGGGGGGGGGGGGAGGGGCTGCTAGAAAAGGTTCTTAACTATCATACAAGAGACATTGTGATGCTGGTCTCCCAGCTTATGAGCTACGTGGTGGCATAAAAGAGAAGAAATGTACACTGTATTCAACTTACTGGAATGACGATGTAGGGGCTCTGTAGTGTGGGGGGGGGGGGCGGCTGCACAAAAGAGCTCTTATCATACAAGAGACGTTAAAGAAGAATGCAACCCAAGCATCAGTGTGCTCTTAGTGAATAAAGATGACCACGAAGAACAAACAGTGAAAGTTTGGAGCAAAATCGGACAATCCGTTCAAGAGTTATGAATTTTGAAAGTTTCAGTAAATCCCTATTATGAGGATCCTTGAGTTGGCAACTTTGCCAGCATCTGTGATGTCATTGTGGACAACTCTCAATTCACTTTGTACATAATTTTTCAAAAAGATTGATTTATATGAAATTTCATGTCAGGAATCAACATAATTCTTCCCAATATGCTTGCAGAATTGATATAGCCATGTTATACTCAAACAATAAATCAAAAGAATTTTTATTTCTTTCTGTGTACAAAATGAATGGAGAGTTGTCCATGATTACATCACAAATGCTGACAAAGTTGCCAATTTAAGTATACCCATAATAAGGATTTACTTAAACTTTCAAAGTTCATAACTCTTGAACAGATTGTCCGATTATCCTCAAACTTTCATTGTTTATTCTTCTTGTTTTTCTTCATTCACTGGAAGCACACTGATATCTGGGTTGCATTCTCCTTTAAGGACACTGGGTCGTGGGTTTTTCATGGAGAGTGGATCATAATTTGCTGACACCAGACTTTGTGAAAAGCACTGAAAATACTTGTAATAGAGCTACATCCCTGGAGCACAGCAAAACAAGCTGTCCCACCATAAACATTCTTCACCCTGCTTTGGGCATTGTCGGGCCAGGGAAAGTGAGATAAGACTTTAGGGTGTGGGGCAATGGGTGGAATATACAGAGAATTACGTAAGGTCTGTTGGTCATAAAATTCAATTCCACTCTGCATGATGGACAACACCTGTTACTGGGTAAGCACCTGAATGGTGTGAAATTCCCCATGAAAGTTCACGACCTAGTGTCTTTAAGATGCAGGTCCCTCAGCTTATCAGCTACATGGTGGCACAAAAGAGAAGAAATGATGTACACTGTATTTAACTTATGGGGATGACTTGGGGGGGGGGGGGGGGGGGGGGGGAAACACTCTGGTATGGGTGGGGGAGGGGTCTGTAAGTAAAGGGCTCTTAACTCTCATACAAGAGGTCTGGTGTTTAATCCTTATTTGGTGCTAAAATGCTTTGACTTTATGTCCTTATATGACTCTCTCTGCCCTGGTGTGAATAGTTGTCTGGCATCTCTGGGGTAATAATAGTTGCAGAGCCCACATTTACCTTCAGGGCAATTACTGATTCAATTCAATTCAGTTCCATTCAAAACAACATTTATTTCCTTCTGATTTGTTCGATACATGAGATACAAACAAAACAGAAAGTACAATTGAAGGAGACATGGTCCCCTGGAAAGCATAACAATGCTTGTGATTGGGAATGCCTGTTTACAAAAATGGCAAAAACAATAAACAAGTCAAGTATATATATATATATATATATATATATATATATATATATATATATATATATATATATGGGTGTATATATATATATATATATATGAATATATGAGAGGATAGATAGAGGGAAAGGGATAGAAAGAAAAGAAGAAAGGATATGATACCATGAACAATATGAAAGATATGTTTGAAAATTCATAAAATGATCACTAATCAGGTAAAAATAAGTAAACATTCAGTATGAATACCGACAACATATATTGTAGGATGGAGCTACTTTGGGTGAATATGATTCTATTGCTACATAAAACCTGCTGTCATGCAAATCTGCTGTATTTTGTTTTGCTGTAGTATCGTCTGGTCAGTGGAGACCTGTGAAAGTCGCTTTGTTCATAATTTAACTTTGTCATTGTCCGCCCCCCCCCTCCCAGGGGAGTGTTTCATCATGTGTCTTGTCTGTGGTTTTTACCGACAACTGTTATAAGCTGCTGAAATCCTTGCGTCTGATTGGCTGAGAGCAAATTTGTCAGTAAAAATCACTGACAAGGCGCTTGATGAAACAACCCCCTCCCCCCAGATGGAATTGATATGGCACTAAAACCTTCTCATGCTGATGCTATAGACAGTTTATTTTTAACGTCATCCCAGCTAGCACTAAAACATCATAATAATGTTTGCTAAAGGTTATGAAAACATTTTTAAAATGTTAAAATGTATGGTCTTGTGATTATCAAGAAAACATTTTTATATAACATTTTTACAATAACATTCTAAAGATGTTATAAAAATGTTTTTGCTATCTTGGAAACATTATTACAATATTTCAAAAACATCGAGAAAATGTTTGAAAAATGTTACCATTAAAACATTTTGGACAAAACGTAAAAATGTTAAACATGAGGAATAGAATGTATTAATGTTATCAAAACGTTATAAAAAAAAATTATTTTGAAAACATTTCTGAGACCTTTTGGATATGTTATAAAAACATGTGTTAGGTGGGATATTATTTTTATATGTGCATCTTTCGACAGATAACAGTTTTCTTTGTCTGGCACTTAAATACATGCAGGCTCTTGATATATGAGTTTTGATACATGCGTAGAAAAGAATTTTATGAAAGTCCACAAGGAAAAAGCAAATGAACAAAAGAGTCATGATATAAACTCATTGTAAAATCTTGGTTGTGATAAGTGATTGTAAACTTGCTTCCACTAAAAGTGTCAACTTGATAAGACTGAAATTAATGGCATGGTTATATTGTAAATCAGTGAGAGAGAGAGAGAGGGGGGGGGGGGGGGGTTGGAGAGGGAGAGAGAGAGAGAGAGAGAGAGGGAGGGAGTGTGAAAGTGAATTTCTCCTGGTGCTGTTGCATAAAAACTTGCTATTATAGTAACTTTGCCATCAATGGTAACTACCATGGTAACATTGCTCAACAGCCAATCAAAATCCAGTATTCCATGAAAGTTACCATTGATGGCAAAGTTACAATAATCACAGATTTTTATGCAACGGCACCCTGTACCTGTGAAGTTATCATTGTGCATTTTGATTATGCTACTTAATGCTGTAATTTAATATGCCACTCATCAGATTAACCCATTCATGACAGGGATTATTTGAAGCCTAATTTGATCAGCTTTTATTCTTCAAATTGGCAACACCAACATTTTTATTTTATTGCTACATTTTATTTATAAAACGTCATGTATCATAAATGAATATAAATTGACAGAATGTATGTTGAGAGGTCATAAAGTTGCCAATTTGCAGGGAACAACGGTAATTTTAATCGCATTGCCAATTTAAGGATTTTAATGCTCATTTTCCTTTAAAAAAATTTCAGCATCAAACAACAAATACTGATGCAACGAAAATGGGCACATTATGTGTAGAATTTTTTGCTCTTTCTGTTCATGTATTTGGTATGATTTTTAGGGCTCTGCATCAAAAGTTATTGGGCCAAACCACATAATGTGGACTCTCTGTCACGAATGGGTTAATGCTGTAATTTAATATGCCACTCATCAGATTAATGAAGAGTAATAAAGCTAGTGAGGAGAGAGAGAGAGAGAGAGAGAGAGAGAGAGAGAGAGAGAGAGAGAGAGAGAGAGAGAGAGAGAGAGAGAGAGAGAGAGAGAGAGAGGGAGGGAGAGTGTGAAAGTGAAATACTCCTGTACCTGTGAAGTTATTGTGCACTTGATTTATGCTACGCTGTACTTAATGCTGTAATTCATGTCACTCATATCAGAGTATTGAAGAGTAATAAAGCTAGAAACAGAGAGGCGGAGACGGTGAATAGAGAGAGAATAGAGAGAAATAGGAGAAAAGAAAATAGAGAGAGAAGGAGAAGAAAAGAGAATAGAGAAAAAATAGAGAGAAGAGATGAGGGGGGGGGTTGGGGGAGCGAGAGGATATATTGCAAATTTCTTATAAATCTTTCTGGTTGAAATGGCAGACTGAGCATTTTAGAGGAGATACCTGCAGATTCCGGGATGTACATAGGCGCCATCCATGCATTTCTTTCTTTTTGTTGTTGTTGCTATCATTGAGGGAGTACATGCATGTATATTAGCCCACTGTGAGCAGCCCCCTCCCCCAAGCCCCGCAAAACTGCCTTGTCACATGACCCTACTCTCTATCACGTGATATCAATAGTTCGGGTCAGAAATTCGGCCTCCACTAGCACTTGCTTCAAGTTCAACCAAATTTGTGTCATTGGGGCTTAGCAACAGTAGATTACTTTATGACAGCAGACTTTGTCTAAACATGATCCTACCAATGTTATGGTCGATTTTAGTAACTTTTGCCACCTTCAGGGGTATAACTTGCATTCAGAATGATGTTTATTTTGAACACGGGCGTGGAGTTGGAGCTGCAGTGCCAGTGGAACTTCGACAAGTTGAATCCCCAAAGTTCCCCGATAGCATTTCAGCCATCAGACGGCCTTCTGCAGCGGGCTGCCCATGCTCAGATCCATCATTATGCGACACGATAAAAACAACAAGGAGCAAAGAGGTATGGCCTTGAAATGACATTAAAATGACAATACTTAAAAATTATATTAAAATGGCAATAGGCAGACTAAATTTTATTTTTGAAAACTTTTAGTCTTAGATCTAATCGTTAGGGGAGACCGTAGGCTGAGTATTACTATTACTAGATCTAGTATTATCACACAGACTGTTAGAATAACACTTAACAGAGAACTGGAAATGAATCATTTAACATCATGTCAGAATTTGGAATCGGGTATAATTATTTTGCTGATTCAAGGTTTTAGGCCTGTCGGGGTCAGGCTACTGGTCATTTGGATGAAAGCAATAAGAAACTAAAAGATTTTGTATTTTTTAGGAGACACTTTGGCAGTATCTGCTGATCCAGAATGCTGGACATTACACACTCTACATGAGTAGAAAGAGAACAATTCACTGAAAGCTTTGAGGCCATTCCCAATGCAGTATGTTGCTGCGTTTTCAAATTAGAGCAGTTTGAATGTAATTAATCATTAAACTCTTTAAATTGGCAACACAGTGAATATTATATAATCACTGTTTTAGTGTTCAAATTGGCAGTTTCAGCTTAAATTTTGCAATTATAATTCATTTTGGTTTATGTTATATCTATATTTCTTTTTTCAAATTATGTAAGAGTGGAAAAGAATAATATCTGTTGCCAATTTGAGGAGTTAAGATGATCAATTTAGACCTCTTAAAAGCTCTGTACTTCTATGGGTTAATATTAATATTAATACTTTTTTAGTCTTCTGTACGTAAACTTCAATTTTTTAGAGTATGCTTCTCATCCTCAGCTCGGAAACATTGCTAAAAATTATTGCAATATGAAATATTATTAAAGGAGAACAAAGTTATTATTAAAAAATACAGAATCCTTTTATAAACAAAAAAGCTTAATGATAAACACATTTTTTCCTACATCCTCTCATCACTTGATTAGTTCAAGGATTATATAAAAAAATGTTTTGAAATAGATTGCATCGATCAAGATGTAAAAGAGGAAATTGTGAGGCAGAAAATTTGCCTCCACTATCATCTATGTCAATGGCATGATTAATGTATCCGACCGAAAATGAGAACTTTTGCATTGTCCCTTAACAAAGATGAGAAAATATTTGATGCTCACTAGAAAACTGAAACCAGAAGTCAATTAACCTTTTGATTTTTTGGTGCAAATTGAAAACCTGAAAGCAGAACTTGAACACTGTATGGTAGTTTTTTTTAATTAAATAGTGACATCCTTCAAATTGAGTAAAGTGCATGGTGTAAAGTTAATCAAAACATTGAATAACAACATGTAGTTGTTGAGTGGGATATTTTTGGCATCGAAAGGAGGGTGGGGGGGGGAGGCACATTGTAATATAGTTATGCAAAGTGAAGAGAGAGAGACAGTGTCAGAGAATCACTTTCATCTTAATTTGCTTTACACAATCCTTTTCCCCTCTCCCTTTCTTCCTTTCACTACTTGTTAACAAAAATTCATGACAGGAATTATTTAAAGCCTAATTTGATCAGCTTTTATTCTTCAAATTGGCAACACCAACATTTTTATTCTTTTGCTACATTTTTCTTATAAAACTGAAATGAATATAAATTGACAGAAATTATGATGAGAAATCAAAAAGTTGCCAATTTGCAGGGGAAAACAGTGATTTTTGACTTTCTATCACATTGCCAATTTAAGAATTTTAAAGCTTATTTTCCTTTAAAAAATTTTCAGCATCAAACAGCGAATATTGACGCAACCAAAATGAGCACAGTTTGTGTAGAATTTTTTGCTCTTTCTGCTCATGTATTTGGTATGATTTTTAGGGCTTTGCATCAAAAGATATTAGGCCAAACCACAAAATGTGGACCTCTGTCACGAATGGGTTAACAAAAATTTATATCCACCTTCATGTATCTACATTGGGGTCTACAAACTGCAAGCAGTGCTTTTGAATGGATCCCTGCATTTCTGCAGAATTTAAGAATTTCTTTTAATGATTTATTTGTATGTATACTTATAAAGATTAAAAAAAAAATTGTTTCATATTTTTCTGTAACAGTGTCTATGCAATGCCATTGTATTTCTTTCCTTTCTGTTGGAAATGAATGAATATGACTTTGAATTTGAAATTGAATAAAAATTTGAATCATGCAGCTTTTGAGGGTGTTTGATGTAGGATTTTCAAGAATTTTTTGTTATCTATTTATGTGCCATTTAGAAGATAAGCTATGGAGAAATACCCGTTTTTATGGAGAGAGAGAGAGAGAGAGAGAGAGAGAGAGAGCTAGATCCTGATTAATTGTATCCAGTTTGTAGTTTTATTTTTCATTCACATTTTCCTCCTCAGATCTATCTCTTCTCGGTGTCATCCCACAATTGGCAACACTATGATTGGGACCACATCACAACGATCGCTATGTTCGGCTATTACGACCCAGAACTCATGTGCTATGCTCACTCTAAGGGTGTGAGAGTGGTAGCTCTAGGTAAGCGAGATTTATTTAACGGTGAGAACCCACTTCACCGAAGGCCCGCCAGACCGAAGGCCCACGAGGCCGAAAATAGCACATTGTAATCTATGATATCACACCGCTCTGACCAATTCCTGTGCCAGAAGGAAGTTTAATAAGTATAAAAGGCAGCGAATGTTTTTCATGGAAGGTGTGGAACATCCGGAAACGAGGACTAAACATGCTAAAAGAGACATAATTATTTTATATACTGATAGCGCATTATTTGTGATGAAGGCAAATATGATAGGAGAAAAGTCGGCCTCGCGGGCCTTCGGTCAAGTGGGCGGACCCCTATTTAACCTGTTACCAACGGGAGCCGGGTATTCTCTTCATCGGGCTGACCTCACTCACCTCTAACCATGCCTCTAACACAATGGTTTCCAGGTGCGTGACTGCTGCACAAACTTGTCACAAAACAAATCGCAAAGGGGAAACTCTCTACACACTGTCAATGGGGTTTTGTCTTAAAATCGCGATTGCTAAGAAACTATCCAACAATGTCCAAAGTTTCCCCTTTTCAGTCAAGACAGATGAGGGCAAAGTAATCAGAATTAGGCCCAAAATTATTATTTCATAATGTCTTTTTCCCAGGTGAGTTTGGAGCGAGCCTGCTCACTAATGACACGGCCAGGACGGAATGGGTAATGTCACGGGTCAACTATGCAATCGACAACCACATGGACGGAATCAACCTGGACCTTGAGTTTCCGCTGACCAAGGAGCAGGCTCCTTTGCTGACCAGTATGGTGGAAATGACCACCAAGGTTTTCAAAAATTCCATCCCATATTCTCAGGTAATTGAATTGAATTAAATCATATTTTGGCAATTCCGCATCGAAAAAACAGTGACCTTATTTCACATTTATAGTAAAAACAATCACTTTGATAGCCCGGAATAGCCAAATCTTATGAATTAAAAATAGCTGGAACAATAAAGAATTCCACAGTCTTAGTCTGTGTTGGTATAATGCATGTTTAATTTTAAAAGACATGTTTGAAGTTTAGAATTGGCGCTTTTTTCTGGTAATTCCATTACCGAGGTGTTATACCACAATATCATGAATGTAAGAATAAAATTGTTGGAATTAAGAGCTCACATGCCTGAATGGGCATATTTACAGAGTATTAAATGGTGAGAAGGGAGGCAGAGTACAAAAGAGACACAGAAAGTTTAAAGATGGTGATAACAGAATTACACTCTTACCGTGGAATTGTCCATTTATATTCCATAAAACATCAATAAAAGTGCACAAAATTATCTGATATATTATAAAGTTGGGGATAACAAAAGTTAAGTGCTTTAATACTGAGATTATCCCCTTACAAGCAAATACATAACAGTACACATATGCAAAATTTATTGAAATTAAAATCAAGGTTAGAAACTACCAAATTTTTACTTATTCTCAAACATAATCAGTGGACTGTTACAACTGCACACAAACGCACTTCCGTTCAGATACACACGCACACACCCTCACACAAGGCACATGTGCCTTTCAAAAAAGGTAAAAAGTTTAGGCTCGAGTAGTGATAACGAATCAACATCAAAGGTTTTCTGACTTGGATGGGGAGGGGGGGGGGGTGTCGGTACACATCTGAAAAATTCTTTAATGATGATTCCTCACACACCTTCCTGTTGTTTTAATGCATTTTTGCATGGGGGTGTTGAAACTGCTGCTGGGGGCACGTTACTCTATTGTGTGGGAATATTTTCTACCTTTTTACTGCTGGGCGGGGGGGGGGGGGGGGGGGGGAGGGGGGGGGGTGGGGGAGGGGGGAGGGGCAAAACAAACAAAAGAGAAAATTTCAGGCCACAAGAATTGTGTAGACCAATCAAATTCTTATAAAGTTGGCAAAAAATACGACGTCATGAGTTCGTCTGGCAGCTGGTGGTAAAACTTTCTTTTAATTGAGTGTGAACTAGTATTGACCTGTTATAAGTGCATATCTCATAGGCGACGCAGTAAAAAAAAAATTGCAGGGATTTTCCGTTGGGGGTTTTCAGCTTCAAATCTAAACAAGCCTTTAACTCTTACAGTGCCGATGTCACGTATATGTGACAAAGAGACTATCGACCATTACTCCACTTGAAAAGTAGTATATGGTGATGAAAATATGTCAAAGTTTAGAGGATGAATAAAGTATTCAAAATATCAATCAGCCACTTTGTGCTACCATAGGATTTTTAAAAAAACGCTGCAGATTTTGGAAAGGATCTATTCTCACTCTAGCATAAAACAATTGCAAACGAAAGAGAAACAAAAACGTAAAGGCCAAGAGAGCAGCTCAGTGCTGTTTCACAATAATTTTTGTGCATGACACTGAATTAATAAGAATATTTGGTTTCATTTAAAAGGGTTATAGATTTTCTACAACTCTTGTGTACAACATATTTGTATAGGAGTTACTGTTGAAGATTTGGATGCGTTCGAAAAGTAAGCATTGTTCATGATTTGGTAGAATCTCGGAACAAGCAAAACCCCTCGGCACTGGAAGAGTTAAATTCCTTTCCCTCTCCTCCCCCTCTCTCAGGTTACGTTCGATGTTGCCTGGTCCCCTAACTGCATCGACCTCCGTTGTTACGATTACAAGGCCATCGCCGACACCGTCGATTTCGTCTTCGTCATGTCGTATGATGAGCAGAGCCAGATATTCGGAGACTGTATTGCAAGAGCAAACTCCCCGTATGGCACAACAACAAAAGGTGTGTATGAGCAGGGACTGGGGATGACCGCCCATCTATGATTTATCAAGCGATCAAAAAAGAAAAAAAAAAGAGGGGGGAAAAAAAAAGAAAAAAAGAGGAGGAATAAAGAAGAGTATGGGGAAAGAGAAGGCTGGGTCATGCAACTATATACATGTAATACCCCTATATTTTCTTTTAAAATGTAAATAAATTCACCTATGGGTCATCTTGACCCTCCCACCACCACCCCCCCCTCAAAATACCCTGGTGCTGCCTCTGTGTATGACTCCATTGTATTCTTACATTTACCACCTATACCTTATTCTTGTACTAACCCATTCGTGACAGGAATCATTTGAAGCCTTATTTGATCAGCTTTTCTTCTTCAAATTGGCAACACAAGTAATTTTCTTTTATTGCTACGTTTTCCTCATAAATGAAAAAGTCATGTTTCCAAAATATGGGGGAAAATTCTATCATTTTACTTTAAAGACACTCAGTCGTGGGCTTTCATGGAGAGTGAATCATAATTTGCTGACACCAAATTTTGTGAAAAGCACTGGTAATACCTGTAACAGAGCTACATCTCTGGAGCACAGTTAACAAGTTGTCCCACCATAGAGATTCTTCGGCCTGCTTCGGGCATTCTCGGGTCAGGGAAAGTGAGATGCTGACTTTACCGTATGAGGCAGTGGGTGGAATATACAGAGCATTACAACTTAAGGTTTGTTGGTCGTAAAACTCAATTCCACTCTGGATGATGGACAACACCTGTTACTGGGTAAGCACCCGAATGGTGTCAAATTCCCCATGAAAGCCCACGACTGTATGTCTTTAACCCATTCGAGACAGAGGTCCACATTTTATGGTTTGGCCTAATATCTTTTGATCCAAAGCCCTAAAAATCATACCAAATACATGAGCAGAAAGAGCAAAAAATTCTACACATACTGTGCCCATTTTGGTTGCGTCAATATTTGTTGTTTGATGCTGAAAATTTTTTAAAGGAAAATAAGCATTAAAATCCTTAAATTGGCAATGTGATAGAAAGTTTAAAATCACTGTTTCCCCCTGCAAATTGGCAACTTTTTGACTTCTCATCATAAAGTCTGTCAATTTATATTCATTTCAGATACATGACGTTTTATAAGAAAAATGTAGCAATAAAATAAAAAATGTTGGTGTTGCCAATTTGAAGAATAAAAGCTGATCGAATTAGGCTTTAAATAATTCCTGTCACGAATGGGTATGAGACACAGCTTCCAAGTCATGATCATCCTTGTTAATATTTTTTTCATTTTCATTTGTTCTTAAAGGTGTACAAGCATACCTAGACCTAGGAATACCTGCCGATAAACTGGTCCTAGGAGTGCCTTGGTATGGCTATAACTACAAGTGCTTGAATTTGTCTTATGTAAGAAGATTTTTTCATTGTTATTTAGTATTAGATTAATTTTCACATTCATTTTTTTTAAAAACATGACTTATTGAATCAGGATTAACTTGCACAACAAAGGGAAAAAAGATACAATAGCCTTGGCCATATCCAAATTACTGGGAAATGCAAGGCATTAAAAAAAAAGAAGTTTTCCAGGCAATTTTGTGCCCTTGTTTCCTTCTGCCACCAAAATGTATCATAAATGGGTCAGTTTTGCGACTCATGACCTTGCCAGTCAAATGAAGCATGCCGCAAATGTCCCAAATCAATAAAAGAAGGTCAATTTTTGTGAGAATGTCACTTGTTTCCTCTTGCCGAAGTAGTGCAGCTTTATTGGGAAATCTTTTATTCTCCTTAAGGCATCTTATATTAATGTCATGTTGCGAAAGAACGCATCCGGAACGCAAAATGAAAAATTGTTGAAAATCATATTTTTCGAACAATGATTGATAATTACATGGGTAGCATGAAGACCTTGTAAATTGATATACGATCTCCTTGTGGCATTATGTTTGCTGAAATTTGTTCCAACATGTCACATATTACATTTTATATGACACCTAGATAGATCCCTGTCATTTGATTGGTTGTTTGATATTCATCATTTGTCCCATTGCACTATGACGTCATCAATCGTGCAAAAGTGGCTCCATTTACCGTGCAGTTTTGGATCCATACGATTTGCTCCATTGCACGCTGACCGAGAGCCCGGCACACTACGTACGTAAAATGCTTGCGTTTGCATGCAATGTGCACCACGAACAGCGCGCTAGCGTATAGCGCTACTGATTTATTGCGATTTGATCCATTTTTAGGTGTCATATAAAACAAATAATGAATGTTTTTTCATTCGTGCAATGAACAGGATATTTCATTCGGTGAAAGATGAAATTATTGATCCATTCAACTCTGCTGCACCTCGTTGAATGGATCATTTCATCTTTCACCTCATGAAATATTCTGTCCATTGCACTCATAAACATTCATTATTTGTATAATGATATTTGCATCTTTGTATTTTTTGGATACATACATGTACATTCACACCACAACACTGATATAAGATGCCTGAATGACACCTCCATTACAAGTAAAGGTACAAACTCCTTGAACACAGGATCATCACCACTTTCATGGTTTACTTGCTGGTCTCCCATATTTGACTATAGCGCCCCTTCAAAGAATACAAAATTCTGCAGCTAGAATAATTACCCTAACTAAAAAATCTGAACACATTACCCCAGTTCTACATTCTCTTCACTGGCTCCAGATCCATGAAAGAATTATCTTCAAAGTTCTTCTTCTTGTCTTTAAAATCATTCACAGTCTAGCTCCATCCTATCTTCAAGATCTCATTTCCCTCCGTTCATCATCTTCTTCAGCAACCCAACGTCTCCGTTCTGCTTCTATTGCCCACCTGCAACTATCTCCTGGACCCCGTACCATGACCCATTATGGTGATCGTGCCTTTTCTTCCCTTGCCCCAAAACTCTGGAACAATCTTCCCATCTACATTCGTGAGGCCTCCACTATAGACTCATTCAAAACACTTCTTAAAACTCATCTTGTTAGGCAATCCTCTTCTTAGTTAATGTATTTTATATGTGTTCTTCCACTTTTTATGCCTCCGCCCACCGTAGGTGGTTGCCGGAGGCATTATGTTTTCGGGTCGTCCGTCCGTCCGTCCGTCCCGTTTTCGTTCTCGCGATAACTTAAGAACCGTTTGACGGATCAACTTCAAACTTGGCTCGTGTATGCATATGGGAGGGACAATGATCTGATTAGATTTTGGAGTCTCAAGGTCAAAGGTCAAGGTCATAGGGGTAATAATACACAAAAAAAATGGCTCGTTCTCGCGATAACTTAAGAACCATTTGACAGATTGGTTTCAAACTTGGCCCATGTATGCACATGGAAGGGACAGTGATCTGATTAGATTTTGGGGTCAGAAGGTCAAAGGTCAAAGGACATAGAGGTGATTATGTACATAGAAATGGTTCGTTTTCACCATAACTCAACAACCATTTGACCGATCAACCTCAAACTTGGCACAGGTATGCATATGGGAGGGACAATGATCTGATTGGATTTTCGGTTCTCAAGGTCAAAGGTCATAGAGGTCATTATGTACATAGAAATGGTTCGTTCTTGTGATAACTCAGTAACCATTTGACGGTTCAACAAATTTGGCTCATATATGCATATGGAAAGGGCAATGCTCTCATTAGATTTGGGGATAACAAGGTCAAAGATCAAGGTCAAAGATGTCATTGTATAAATGAAAATAAATCAACATGAAGTGCCATTTATTTCTGATTTGGTAATGGCGGAGGCATGAAATTGGACCACGCGTGGTCGAAGATTCGTCTAGTTTCTCTTTTGCTCTCAATTTCTCATGCGCTTAGAAACAATGTATTAAGCGCAATATAAATGTTACATATTATTATTATTATTTCATTACCCAATGATTAGACAATCTTTTATTCTCCCTAGTATGACATATGCACGATTCCCGAGGTACCGTTCCGTGGTGTGAACTGCAGCGATGCCGCAGGAAGTCAGAAGAGCTATAAGGACATCAATGTGCTTCTGGCCAACAACTCAACGACAGGTAGAAAATGGAACGCTGGCTACAGAGCACCTTACTTTGATTACAAGGTGAGAAATCTTCTTGTGTGAAAGATTGAATAGATTTCTTGTAGCCATATTAGAGCTGCACTTTAACCCATTAGTGACAGAGGTCCACATTTTGTGGTTTGACGTAATAACTTTTGATGCAGAGCCCTAAAAATTATACCAAATACATGAGCAGAAAGAGCAAAAAATTCTACACAAACTGTGTCCATTTTGGTTGCGTCAGTATTCGTTGTTTGATGCTGAATTTTTTTAAAAGGAAAATAAGCATTAAAATCCTTAAATTGGCAATGTGATAGAAAGTTTAAAATCACCGTTTTTCCCTGCAAATTGGCAACGTTTTTTACTTCTCATCATAATTTCTGTCAATTTATATTCATTTCAGATACATGATGTTTTATAAGAAAAATGTAGCAATAAAATAAAAATGTTGCCAATTTGAAGAATAAAAGCTGTTTAAATTAGGCTTTAAATAATTCCTGTCACGAATGGGTTAATGAAACTTGATATGTGCTCATGTTTGATTTGATGTCACTGAAAAGAGGGATACATGTATACAATATATCTTTCAATACAGTCCAGATTTAGAACAAATTTTAGAGAGTAAATAAGTTCTGAGGGATGATTCACAAAGGGTTAAAATTGGAATTCGTAGTTGCATGCTATATATTACGCATCACCGCATTGGTCAGATAATGCTCAGGGGATGCACTTTGGGGAAGTCTATCAGTGAGATTATGTGCTGAATACGGGATGCGCATTGGCACTTATGCCCGACTCTAAGTCCAACTTAAGTCTTTGTGAAATACCCCCTGGTTAGTATTTTGTACTGCAATGAATTATGTTATGGCAGTCTCCAAATTAAAAATATTGTGTGTTACTAAATGAAAATGTAATTTTCTGTGAATTTCAAAATGAAATGATATCAGAATTCCAACCCCAAATGGGTTACCAATCTATGATATAAGTGTTGCCAATTTTGCAGAGCCGAGAGTAATTTATTAGAAAATATAAATGAGTGTAATTTTCTTATTGTTTGACCGATTTTGCTCATTTCTTTTTTAAAATGCTGTTCAAATTTGACTCCTTTTATTGAAACAGTGAAACTTCTTGGGTGGACTTTCCCTTTAAGCTCACTTGCCCCAAATTTTGAAAAATAAAGTGCCATTCCGAAGCAACATTACCAATTTGAGGATCGCCATAAAAAGTAAATTGAGACTTTTCAGGCTTCCATAAGTTTCTTATTTTGTAAGCGATTTTGATGGAACTTTAAAAAAATTGCTTCTCTCTAACCTCTCTCTTTTCATTAAAGTGGATATTTCCCCAGGGTGTCATTCTCCCTTTAGAATTTGGATACTTACTACATATTTAGAAAATGTATGATTCCCACCTGAAATTTTGCTGGTTGTCACCAGTCTGCGTTGTGTTGCCAGTTGAAAGATTTTCTTGTGCAATCCTAACCGCAGGACTCCAAGAGCGGTCAGATGTGCCAGGTATGGTATGACGACCCTGAGAGCCTACAGCAACGCTACGACTATGCCAAGGAAATGGACCTCTACGGAGTAGGACCCTGGAA
>CM057168.1:14024623-14115623 GCA_029962745.1 Echinometra lucunter
CCCATAGAGGTACAGTGTCACCTTTGGGAGATGTTTTTGCAGTATCTGTTGGTCCAGAATGTTGGGCAGTACATATCATACATGAGCAGAAAGAGAAAAATGCACCGACAAATTTCAGCCCATTCCCATCGCTGTATGGTGTGGCGTTCTTGAATTAGAGCAGTTTAAGTGTAACTAATCATTAAACTCTTTAAATTGGCAATGCAGTGAATAATATATAATCACTATTTCTGTGTTCAAATTGGCAATTTCTGATTCAATTTTACAATTATATTTCATTTTGGTTTATGTTATATCCATATTTATTTTTTTCAAGCTATGGAAATGTGGAAAAAAAAAATTATTGCCAATTTGAGGATTGAAGATGATTAATTTAGACCTCAAGAAAGCTCTGTACTGCTATGGGTTAAAAGTGCTATTTCTTTTTGAGTTCATAAGCTGTGGATTTGTTGTTCATACGATATAATCAGTGTGTATCATTCAGGTGTGTTTGTGAATGTGTCGTGATATTATTATCTATACGAGGTGTTTTTCTGTGGCAATGATTTCCCATATTTTGCGTTCTCTGATTTGGCAGCGGTCAATATCATACCATATTTTCTCTCTTCCGGGTTTTCCCATTGACTTTGCGTGTAAATTGAGCAGCGGGCAATATTCATGAAATCCAGTTTGAACCAGTTTGAGAAGCAACGCAAGCCATGCAGTGCGTGAATACGAAGATACGCAACATGCAATGCGCGAATTAATACATAGATGACATCATAAAAAGGTATAAGCCGTACATGTGTGATTAAAATATTGCATACACGTTAAATGAGTAGTCGGAGGGATGTTTTTTTGTTTATTAGATTTTACATTACTTTACTGTGGGGTAAAGATAATAATAATAATGATATTGACTGCATTGAATGATATACAACCTACATCGCCCTCTCTGAATCCAATATTGCCCGTGCCTTGGGTAATGTTGGATTCAGATCGGGCGATATAGGTTGGTATATCATTAATGGCAGTCAATATTATATAATTATTTCATGTCTGTGTGGTGATTAATCTGTGTAATCTATTCATGACTGAGTCCATGTTGTGAGATTTTGCCAAATAACTTACGATGCAGAGCCTTAAACCCCCCCCCCCCCCCCCCCCCCCCCCCCCCAATGTATGAGCAGAAAGAGCTATAGGGTTCATACAGGTCAGGGCATTGAAAATTCTTTTTTCCAGAAGCAAAAAGTCAGGGAAAGTCGGGGAATTGTCGGTTTCTTCTGGAAAGTCATGGAAAATCATTTATTCAAGATATTTTTCATGTTAATAAATTCGTGCTCCAGCCAGCCCTGCATTCATTGCACTCAGATCAGCTTTGAAACTCTTTTAATCAGCACGCTTTTTATGTAAGTTTTGCATCAATATGATCAGCGAGTCATGGAAATTTGCATTTTTCTGCCCTGGAAAGTCATGGAAAGTCATGGAATTTTGAAAATGTATAAGTGTATGAACTCTGAGCTAAAAATTCTACATATACTTTGCGCTCATTTTTGTAGCATCAGTATGTGTTGTTTGATGCCGTTTTTTTCCTTTTAACAGGAAAATAATCACCATAAACCTTGAATTGGCAATGCGATGAAAAGTTCAAATTCACTGTTTATCCAAGCAAATTGGCAACTTGTTTACTTTTCACTGAACTTGCCGTCAATTTATTATCATTACAGATAATTTTTAAAAGAAAAATCTAGCAATGAAATAGAAAATTTTTTAAAGAAAGGAAAATACGTTTGTTGCCAATTTGAAGGATAAGAGCTGGTCATAAACAGATTAATTGTAGCATGTACAAAGTCAGTATCCTTGAAATGGAATCATGTGAATTTTGATTACCTTTATTTTGATATGCACTGTATTCAAGAATGCACAATACTGTCAGGGTTGGTCTCTAGTTTTGGTAAATCTCAGAAAAGCATCATTCACTCTTCCAATTCATCGCCAGATGATATGAAAGATTCCAGTTTGGCTTTTTGGAGCTGCAAAAGGAATTATTTCATCAAGTATCAAGTATCAAGTAAAACTATTATGTATTGTTATGTATTCGTATTTTCTTTCTCCCTAGGAGTTTGTACTGTCACTGTTTTTTGTGTCTTGCCTGAATGAGATGTTTTGATATGGAAAATAAAAAGCATCCCTTTTATGCAATGGGCAAGACAGAGACGAGATGGTGCATTAAAATTTTCACAGAAAGGGAAATAAAAAAGATACTGAACTGTTTGTATATTTTGTAATTTTGGTAGATTAAAACTTGACCCTGCATCACAACTTTTCACAAGATACTCCAGTTTGAATATATATTAGTAAAGAGAGGTAATGTTATTTTTGCTTTGTAAACATTTAGGAAATTGTCATTTTTTAAAAATTGAAATGTTCATGTACCTCCTGTACATGTATGCAATATCCAACATTAATTTAAAGACATTCAGTCGTGGGCTTTCACGGGGAGTGGATCATAATTTGCTGACACCAGACTTTGCGAAAAGCACTGGAAATACCGGTAATAGAGCTACGTTTCTGGAGCACAGCAAAACAAGCTGTCCCACCATAAACATTCTTCGGCCTGCTTCGGGCATTCTTGGGCCAGGGAAAGTGAGATAATGACTTTGCCATATGGGGCAAAGCGTGGAATATACAGAGCATTACATAAGGTCTGTTGGTCATAAAAACTCATGGTGATGAACAACACCTGTTATTGGGTAACACCACAGAAATTCTATGGTAAGCACCCATGGTGTCAAATTCCCCATGAAAGCCCACGACTGAGCGTCTTTAACCCATTCATGACAGAGGTCCACATTTTGTGGTTTGGCCTAATATCTTTTGATGCAAAGCCCTAAAAATCATACCAAATACATGAGCAGAAAGAGCAAAAAGTTCTACACAAACTGGGCCCATTTTGGTTGCGTCAATATTCGTTGTTTGATGCTGAAGTTTTTAAAAAGGAAAATAAGCATTAAAATCCTTAAATTGGCAATGTTTAAAATCACTGTTTTCCCCTGCAAATTGGCAACTTTTTGACTTCTCATAATTTCTGTCAATTTATATTTATTTCAGATACTTGACGTTTTATAAGAAAAAAATGTAGCAATAAAATAAAAAAGTTGGTGTTGCCAATTTGAAGAATAAAAGCTGATCAAATTAGGCTTTAAATAATTCCTGTCACGAATGGGTTAAAGTATATACATCTACTGTATGTACATGTAAAAGCAATGAGTGACCTAGATGAATAAACGGGGACAGGGGAAAGGAAGTGGGCATGGTGGCTCAATTGATAGAGCGTCCCCCTCATGAACAGGAGGTCGTGGGTTCGATCCCCGCCCGAGTCATACCAAAGACTTACAAAAATGGGACCTTCTGCCTTCTAGCCAGGCGCTCGGCATAATAGAATGGAGAAGGGTAATAATAACATATTATGTTATGCAGGGCCCCCTGGAAGATCAGCTGATAGCTGAAGTGGCTACCCTGGGTAAATAAGAGTTATTATTTTTATTATTAAGGGGGGGGGGGGGGGGAGAGAAGAGAGAGAGACACATAGCAACGGGATAATGGAGAAGAGAAATAGAGGGGAAGGAGGGATGTTTATGGATAGAGAGAGAGAGAGAGAGAGATAGAGTGATAGAGAGAGTGAGAGTGAAAGAGAGTGATAGAGTGATAGAGAGAGAGTGATAGAGGGAGAGAGATAGAGTGTGATAGGGAGAGAGAGAGAGAGTGATAGAGAGAGTGAGAGTGAGAGTGATAGAGTGATAGAGAGAGAGTGATAGAGGGAGAGAGATAGAGTGTGATAGGGAGAGAGAGAGAGAGTGATAGAGAGAGTGAGAGTGAGAGTGATAGAGTGATAGAGAGAGAGTGATAGAGGGAGAGAGATAGAGTGTGATAGGGAGAGAGAGAGAGAGAGTGTGATAGAGAGAGTGATAGAGAGAGATAGAGAGTGTGATAGAGAGAGAGAAAGAGAGAGTGATAGAGACTGATAGAGAGGAGAGGTAGAAAAGAGAAGTAAAGAAAAAAGAATATTCTCATAAAAGGAACAAGAAAGCAAGATTTTGAGGATAGTCAATCCATTGAATAAGTACTATGCTTGAGATACATGTAACTCGGGCTGGGCGGCCGTGATCTGGCAAAACTACCTATCTCTATTTTAGCGATTTCGAGATATTCATGTTTGAAGTTTAAATGCCTGCCTTTTTTCTTTTTTTTATTTTTACAACTTGGAATTGTGTTCTATAAGACTTATTAACTCAAAATATGAATTCTTCATCAACTATTTATGAATATTTTGCAGTTTTTTAAAAGATACGTAGTTCTGCCAGATCAATGCAGCATACTCACCAGCATAATGAATAATCAATAAAAATTGAGATACGCAGTTCTTTCAGATCACGGCCATGGGGTTGGTGGAAAATGTGTGTGATACGAAAATCAAATCATATGCAAAACTGCGCAGTGGATTCATACAAAATGAAAATTCATGTAAACGTACAATGTCTGAAGAGTTGATATGCAAAAACCGCTTAACACCATTTAAAAAATTGTCATGTCAACCTTACATAGTATAAAATAAAACTTTAAATGATACATCTTGTTGGAGTTATAGTCAAAAGGAGCATAAATTTTCTTTATTTTTCTGGATCTTTAATTGTAAATATATCAATTTGACAAAAACGGATATATCGGTTTTTGCATTCAAACTCTTCATTTCAAAATCAACTCCTTATCAACCACTCCGAAAAATACTGCAAAAATTGTTCATTAAAGTCCTTTAATTTCACCTAGATGATCCTCTGTTACACAAAATAATACATTGTATGTTACAGTAGATTACATAGAGAATTTTGCATGGCTTCATGTACATTGTGTAAAGCACAAAATGGCTGATGAACATAGCTCCGCTTCGTATTGCTAATGCAAGAACTACAGGGTACATGAAAAAACACCTCAACAATATATAATAGGGCATTAATTTTGAGAAAACAGACACACCAAAAATCAAATAAACAACAAAAATAATGAAATAAAACAAAATTAATTATAAGAAAAAACAACTAAATGATAAATACTATACAATATCAATAGAAAAAAAGAAAGAAAGAAAAGGTAAAAATACCACTAATTTACAGTGTTGATATCAGGAATTTCTAAAAAAACCTGTCAAAAGTTAACAGGGAACGTCTCTATTGATTTTCTCATACAGATCACACACACTACCAATTAACCCATTCGTGACAGGAATTATTTAAAGCCTAACTTAATCAGCTTTTATTCTTCCAATTGGCAACACCAACATTTTTATTTTATTGCTACATTTTTCTTATAAAACGTCACGTATCTGAAATGAATATAAATTGACAGAAGTTATGAGAAGTCAAAAAGTTGCCAAATTGCAGGGGAAAACGGTGATTTTAGACTTTCTATCACATTGCCAATTTAAGGATTTTAATGCTTATTTTCCTTTAAAAAAATTTTCGCATCAAACAACGAATATTGACGCAACCAAAATGGGCACAGTTTGTGTAGAATTTTGTGCTCTTTCTGCTCATGTATTTGGTATTATTTTTAGGGCTCTGCATCAAAAGATATTAGGCCAAACCACAAAATGTGGACCTCTGTCGCGAATGGGTTAAAGCATTAAAAAATTCTGTATCTACTTTGAAACTCCAGCATGATTATATTAATTCCAAATAATCAGAACATAATTCTGGTGCATGATTGATGTTTCAGAAATATTACCCACCATGCTTTAACCCATTTGTGACAGAGGGTCCACATTTTGTGGTTTGGTTTAATAACTTCTGATGCAAAGCCTTCAAAATCATACCAAATACATGAGCAGAAAGAGCAAAAAAATCTACACTTACTGTGCCCATTTTTGTTGCATCAATATTTATTGTTTGATTCCGAAATTTTTTTAAAAGGAAAATAAGCATGAAAATCCTTAAATTGGCAATGCGATGAAAATGTTAAAATTACTGTTTTTCCCTGCAAATTGGCAACTTTATGACTTCTCATCATACATTGTCAATTTATATTTATCTCACATACATGATGTTTTATAAGAAAAATGTAGCAATAAAAGAAAAACGTTGGTGTTGCCAATTTGAAGAATAAAAGCTGATCAAATTAGGCTTTAAATAATTCCTGTCATGAACAGTAGTGCCTCATTATAAAGAACAATGTTACAACAAACTCTCATTACAACAAGGTAATTTTGCCAGTCCCACTTCGTTGGATTTCATTGTTTTTCTGCCCTGTTGTAACAAGGTTTCAATATAAAGAGGTAATTTCCTTGGTCCAAAGACCAAGGTTTGCCTGTACATGTATTTTGCCCCACTGTCCTATTTCAATAACGGATTGAAAACAGTGCAGTTGCAGAGAAAAATGCACTTGACGCAGCAGATAAGAAAACACACACACAAAAAAACTGAATGCAGAAAAGATTTGATGTGTGAAATGGCATCTTGATAATTTACAGCTATTTGTAATAATAGAAAATACTCCAAGTACTCATAAATATTTTCAATGTACTAACATGGATGCTGCACTTGGTTTCTAGATTACATAAAGGTGCGTTCAGATATGATGCGACTTTGTGCCGCCACTTATGCTAATGAACGCGCATTAACCCATCAACTCTCAAATAAGAGAGAATTTTGTCAAAACTTGCGCAAACAATGTCATCTTGCTAACTTTTTAGGAATTTGATTGGTGCACATTTTTTTTTGCAGCCAGGCAGCAAACCATAAATATGTCCTGCCTCGGCGACATTCCTCCCCCCCGTACGCCATAGACCTGTATACAAAAAATGTGGCGACACAATGTGGTGGCACAAAGTCGCTTCATATGTGAATGCACCTTAATGGTGTAACAAATTTTACACATAAGCCGATGGCAGTATATATATATGTATATGTATATATAGAGAAAGTTATTCTGCGTCGGTTATGATAGATAATAAAAGAAGATGAGACGAATGCAAAATAAAAAGGTGATTTCTCACTTTTCATCTCTATCATTTTTTTAAACATTTCTTGTCTTCTTGCATCATTGCAGAACATTAAACCATGCTATATAGCAGCACTTCCCAACCCCCTTTATGTATACTTGTAGAACAAAATTTCTCTTGACATCTTAGAAGTTTGTCAGAGGCATGCCTGCCATACATGCAGCAACAACAAATATATGCAAACTGAACGCCATCTATTGAGATGCTATCATGCATGCATAACTGGTGGAGTGAATAGTTGGTAACATTAGGTTCTGGAGAGGGACTGCATACATATGCTGTATGTACAGTAGTTAACAGTTTACTAAATAGATACCATTAACAGATGATACTATATAAATGCTATGATTAGTCTTTTTTGTCAGAAAAACAATGATACAATAAAACAGAAGCAAAACAAGAAAATGTTACATATTCCGAGTACACTATGTACATTGTAAAATAAAACAATAAGATTCACATTTAGACATTTGAAGTACTGACAAGCTTTTCCATATCAAATTATTAATCAAAATATATCTCTGAATTTACCAAACTGATTTCCCATTCAAGTATAATCTCTGCACTCTACCGCGATCTATGTGTATTATGTTTCATATTGGTGCTCGTGATAACAACTTTAGCTACAAATACAATTTTTTCTTCTCCCTCTATGTAATATCGACATGTAACAGGTTAGAACAATGCTGCCCTCCTTTGGCAAAAGGTAGCAAGTGACAAAAGTGACATTTCCTGTAAAAGAGCAAAATGCATCTGTCATTCACACTGATGTCAATGCAATAGCATGATGTCTTGCCAACATATATCTCTTAGCAGGATGAGTGTTAATGTATAAAATTTGGCCCAGAAGAGTACACTAGATAAAATATGAAAATATCAATAAGTCAAATTTGGTTGATATGTCACTTGCTTCCCTTTGGCCAAAGTAGGGTTGCATGATGCAATAATAGAAAAAGGTGACTTGAGATGTATAATGTCAGCAAGCGTACTATGATCCCTTACCAAGTCCATTGCATACTATGTCATGTACTTGAAATGTTATTTCTATCCCTCAAAAATTATTCATGTTCATAACTTCCCAATGTTCATTAATCATTACTGTAGGCATTCTAGACAATATCTCCAACAAAAATGTGAATTCAAGCTGTTTTAATAATCCTTAAGGTTTCCATTTTCCATTGGGTATAACATTCAGTTTTACATATATCCGTTCTCCACTACAGTCAGATTAACCCTAGATAAAATAATTCAACAACAACAACAACAAAAACAGAGGAGGAAGATGAAGAAGAAGAAGAAATCTTTTTCAAATCAATATTGCATGGATTACATTTTTTTTTCAACTTCACGAGCATGTACAGCGTGCACCTCTCAAATTAACTTAATCACAAGATGTAGTCTTTAGAATTTATATCTGATGTTACTTGAAGATTTCTTATAAACCTGCTGAAGGCTCCCAGCTGCATGCATCCACAGTTGTAGTCAATTCAAGACTATGAAAAATCACAATGCCATGGTTGTAGTCCCATGCACTCACTCTCGCATAATGAATCAATGATCAGCGATCCAACTATCGCATATGCAGTCCTATGCACCCACTTTGGCATACAGTCAGTTCGATGTACCTCAAGAAAATTTCCTTTAACCAAATGTCTCCTGTGCTGCATACACTAGATACAAGAAGCCATCCTCATCCTTCTCCTCGTGGTACACCTCCGAGAGCGACGTCGAAACACTGACCAGAGATTTTTGGTTTATAAGGAGAAAGAAAGCTTGGTTGGGACTGAGTTGCAGTCTACGCCTGGTGAAAATAAAAATGGCCCAAAAAATTGTGAAAGATTGTTGGCACGATCTGTGAATAAGAAGTCCTCAAAATTTTGATGCATTAATCAAAATCATTTTCAGATTACTAAACTCTAAATGACATCATTTCCCCACTTTGGGCACCTTAAAACAAACAAGACAAAACATAGAGAAGGGGGAGGGGTAAAAATATCACTGTTAACAGCAACCTATCAGGAAATCATAGTCTTTACCATATGCCCTTTTAATAGACTTTTTCTTTATTTCCTCTGAAAGGCATTAGCTAACTTTGTGAGCAGCTCATTTAAAAAATTCTCAAACTAAGATGAAACATGTATATGAGTATTTATATTTGTACTCAAAAACCCTGAAACCAACCATAATTTGGAATGAAAAGCTGTAAGTTAGACACAAACCGCGATTTTATTAGCTTTCGTCTCGAGAGACAATGAACTAAGAGGACCATTTGCATGAATTGAAAAATACTGTTACCTGCCTTCCGCCGCGTGATACATCAATACACACAGTGCGGTCTGTTGAGTAATGCGCGCATGTGCACTCCTTACGTTTGGTCTGTGCAACCGACCCTCATATATTTTTCAAACATCGGTTCACATTTCTAATATTTAAAAATACTTCCTGTGGATATTATACTCTGAAACTTTCAGACTGGTATTTTTACACTATAACCCTAATGTTTATCACATTTTCAAGTAACAAAATGAGATTAAAAAAAAAAATCATAACAATCATGTTAACCAATGTCTTTAAACTCTTCCTGTTCTCGCCATGCTCAAGAAAGCAATAATGCCGGCACATAAAAGTGACACATACATGTCCAAGTACATGAAACTTATCAGTCAATCAAAAGGGATCGTAATCTTTAGTGGCAGGCCACTCTAGCCAGCTCAAGAGGAAAATTGCTGTAAATGACGAAGGTTTTGCAGTGCATACTACATGCATGTACATACATTGTGTAGCTGCTGGGTAGCTTCCAGGGTTTGTAGTGGCCTCTTACAAATTTATGCTCCTACACTCAAACCTGCTTCATAAAGACCACAAGTTTTGTTTGCATTCAACAGTATTTCTTTTTTTTTATTATTGAAATCTGCACATAAAGACCACCTAGGCCGGTTTTTTGAAAATTGTTTATCTTTTATCTTATGTTAATTGTCATAGCAATCAGAAACAGATTATGCCATTGGCTTACACCGCCCACTTTTGACTTGTGTGCTGGTCCATGGAAGCAATTCCGTGCAGTTCAAACCAATCACAATTTCGCCATCAAAATTTGTTACGACAAGTGAAAGAGTGAAGATAAGATAAAAGATACAGCTCTGCTCACAGAGAAAGCCCTTTGTCTCCTGCAAGTGGTCTTTATACACAGGTTTCACCGTGTGTGATAATCACCTGACAATTTTCACCAGTTCACCCATGGTCACATGATCCGGCACTAAGAACTTGGATTTGTCCAATAGGGGTAGATTCCTTTCCCTTTCAAATCTCTCTATGATCACCTGTAAAAAAAGAAAAATGCAAAACATATAAACCAAAGCAATGTTTAGAGTAAACTTATAGCATTGCCAACACGAATATCGGATGGTTCCTGCATCCAGTCTGGGGTCACATGATCTAGTCACATGATATGGTCACATGATCCCGTACTAAAGTGGTAGATTCCTGACCACCTGGAAAAAAAAAAGTACAATGTATAAAGTGATTAAATCTACAGAATGAATAGGAGATTCTGTAGAAACAAAACAAAACAAAACAAAACAAAAAAAAAAGAGGGGGGGGGGGTGGAAAAAATCTCCTCCAATTGCATGTATATCTACATCACTGAATAATGGTTAACTCTAAATTATCAAAATATAGGGTCTAAATGTCTGATCATGCCTAAACTTCTGATTGGTCTGTACGAGGGCTGAGACAGGCTGCATTTAACGCATGCTACTTTTCACCTGGCCCAAAATGCAAGATTGCACAAGAATGAGTGTAATGGTATTAGATAATACTACAATACCATACTTTAACAAGATGATATTTAGATTTAAAAAGGACACCAGGTTGAAATATTTTTAGTACAAAGTTTTAGATAGGATTCCGTTTTTAAATGATACTTTGTTCAGGTTGAAAATTATCAATAATGAGGCATGTACATGTACACTCTGCAATACTCAACAGGAAACCATTGAACATTTCTTTTATGATCGATTGCTGCTACAATTTGAGGAGGAAAAACAGATTAATCTTACCTTAAAGAAAACTCTGTTCTGCTACGATGTATGGGTTAAATTGTACCACTGAGCTTGACAATATTATATTATCACATCATGCATACAATGTAAGCCTATGGCCCCAATTCAAGTAAGAAGTTTAAATCATGGGGTGGTTATAGACCCCCTCCTGGGTTTTTAAAGCATACCTGTACATACTTTTTTGTTTTATCTGTGCATACGAACAATGTGTGCTCATTTACAAAGGTTTAAACCTTACCGTAAATGATTTAAAGGCATTGGCTAACTTTGTGAGCAGCCGATTTAAAAAAATTCTCCAGCTAAGATGAAACATGTGTATGTATGAGTACCGGTACTTGTATTTGTACCAAAAAAATTCCTGAAACCAACCATAATTTGGAATGAAAAACTGTAGGTTAGACGCAAACTGTGATTTTCTTATTTTTCGTCTCGAGAGACAACAAATAAGAGGACCATTTTGCTCGAATTAAAAAAAATACTGTTATCTGCCTTCCACCGCGTGATGCACCAATACACACAGTACGGTCCGGTGAGCCATGTACGCATGTGCACTCCTTACGTCTAGTCTGTGCAACCGACCCTCTTATAATTTTCAAACATTGCTTCACATTTTTAATATTTGAAAATACTTCCTGTGGATATTATACTTTGAAACTTTCAGACTGGTATTTTTACAATATAACCCTAATGTTTATCCCATTTTCAAGTAACAAAATGATATTTATTAAAATCATAAGAATGTTAACCAATGTCTCTAAATCTTACCCACTTTTTAAACCTCCTTTGTGAATTTCAGGCCGATGAGACTAACTTCTATAAAGTAAGGTTACTTGAAGATAGAAAGTTTGCTGTACTTACTGGAATCTTATTGGGATGTTTCAATCGAATTTCCTCCACATCTTTCCGTCTTTGCTCTAGATCACAAATGACAAAAAGAAAAACGGTCAGAGTTCATTAAATTCTGAAGCTTCGTAAGTCCAAAAATGAAATAACGTTTGTTAGATCGTTAGTTATTTTCGGACTAATGAACCTTATTTCATTTTCGGACTAACGAAACTTCTGAATAATTATTCCAAAGGTTTGTTAATCCCAAAATGAAAACAGGTTCATAATTACAAACCTTATTTCATTTTCAGATTAATGAACCTTTGGAATAATGAACCTCATTTTATTTTCGGACTAACGAACCTTTGGAATAATGAACATCACCAAGAAAAACAAACGGTACCAATAACTGATTTGTGCATTTTTAGCACTTTTCTTGATGGTCTTTGTAAACAAAACCGGACCTACATGAATGGTCGGGTTCCTAAATCTACGCAGATCCTAAAGCTACATACCCTCCAAATACGTCAATGTAAAACTTCCAATGAGACCAAGCAACAAGAATATCATCAAGGTTTGCCAAAAAGAAGATTTGGCAATTTTCATTTGTTCTTTGTAATATTGGGATTAGTTAAAAATTGGGGTCCAATTTGCACCAGTCAGTTGCAAAATAAAGATTTGCATTATTACATGTGCGCAGCTTAACTTAGTTTAGGACCCCTTCATTAGTAAGTATGTCCCATGTCTGCACATACGCATACATGTAACTGCGCGATTCTAAAAGACGCAACAAACACATCGTCTTCATATCAAATTCAATGATGTGTATCAGCGCAAAAATGAGGAAAAACCGAGTGTGCAGACATGGGAACCTTCTGGCTGTATAGCTGTTTTTAGTGTCAAATTGACACCGTCGCCTTTTCTTGTGAAAATGACATTGTTCTTACTTGAATTTCAATGAGATTTTCAGCACAATTACTCCCTAGGATATGAGGATTAAAATGAGGTCAGCCTTTAGAGGAATACCAAAGGAAAGGCTTGTCAATTTCAAGTGAAATATTAGGTGCGCAGACATACATGTAGGGCTCCCATCATACATTTTCCCAAACAAAAATGTCAACTGGCAATGACCTGCATGAAAATATGCGTTACTGACATTCGTTCGTCGTGATTTTCACAACAAATCACCTTCACAATATGTAGAATCAAGATAGGGGAACGAAATTTGCACAAACCAATGATTTTTTTATGAAAACAAAAAGCGCAGCTTTAGGTTACCCTTAGTCATCGGACACAACACAGTCATGCCACACTACACTGCATGCACTGCACCGCGCTCACAGTCACAACCAAAACACAACACTCCATAATACGGTAGTTAATACAACTACAACTACAAGTAACGGTTTTCAGTGCATATCTTGTCGTATATTCTCTTTTAACTTACCAAAACTCCGTCTCTCTTTGAATGTCTTCATCGTTGTTAAATTTTTCGACCCAAATCCGTTACTTATAAATGCAGTATTCCTGTAGATATTTCTGAAACAAGAACGATGAATGGGGTTGACTTTGGGACTTTTCCGATTGCAATGTTTACGTTTTTGCCAAGTATAGTAATGACGTCATAATGCCCGGCGCACACCACAGAACTAGTTCGTGGGCGCACACTAGACTCCAACAGGATTAACCACAGTCGTTAACTAGTCTGCTATCGAGATATATATTTTCGAGTATATAGACTCAGATCTTTCTGATTTGAAAACAAAGATTTATTTTGTTAACAAATTTTTTTATCACGCATCAATGTAATTTTGTGCCTGGCCTCTCAATCTATGCAAATGCTAACTACATAATAAAGGGAGCAGTCACTCCTTCTCTTCCCCCCTCCCCTTCTGTTTTTTTTTCTCTTCCATTCTCTTTCCCCCTCAAAATCAAAGTTTTATTCTAGCTCATTTTGGCGATTTGTTTATTTGTTGTGATTAAACATACATATTTGTTCGTTTGTTTGTTTGTGATATTTGTATCTTGTGTCATGGTATCATATGATATTTTGTAAATACGCACTGTAGGCAGGGTGTTCATGTAAAACGGTGTTTGGTTTAAATCACCCAAGGAAAACAAGACAAAACAAAACAAAACAAAACAAAACAAAACGATAAGGTCTGGTCTCTCTGCTATCTCTTCCTCTGTCCCTTACTCCTCTTTTTATTTGGAATTCAATCTCACTGCATGACAATAAATGATCTTACATCTCTCTTTCCCAAGCATATATGCTTATTTCAAATATCTTTTAACCCATAGAGGTACAGTGTCTCCTTTAGGAGATGCTTTTGAAATATCTGTTGGTCCAGAATGCTGGGCAGTATCCCCCAGAGGGGGGGGGGGGGGGGGGGGGGGGGGGATCACTTCCATTGAAGAGTGGACAGCATCCATGAGAATCGTCCTAAAAAAGGCACCCTAAACGAGGATTCAAGGGCAGGCCGCTAGAACACTCTAAACACAAATTTTGTGCAGATGTCCAGATTTGCACACCCTAAACAGGGATTTCATTAATTGTTGGGATACTCATACCCTAAACAAGGATATTCCCATTTTCATACCTTGAGAGTGATAGTGGGGTTCATTGAAAGATTGGAGCCAATTTTATCTCGAGATAATTCACTGTCTCATTATGTTTTACACCTGTAGGCGTTATAGGATTTTCCGTTCACAGGTCTTGTTACAGTCCGTCCCGTAGTCGGTGCAATTTTACCCTTTTCGCGTTTTACATTATCGTGATTTAGGGGGCTTTTTTAAATTTTGGGGTGTTTTTGAAACTCTATTTGCATTCCGCGCCTACCCCTGAAAAAATACCCTTTTTCCGCGTTTTTTTTTTCTCGCGGATGCTGTCCACTCTTCAATGGAAGTGACCCCACCCCCCGGGGGCAGTACATATTATACATGAGCAGAAAGAGAAACATTCACTGAAAAATTTGAGTCCATTTTCAACAAAGTATAGTGTGGGGTTCTCAAATTAGACCAATATAATTGTAATTAATCATTTAACTCTCTAAATTGGCAATGTAGTAAATATTATATAATCACTCTTTCCATGTTCATATTGGCAATTTTTTTCCAATCTTACAATTATAATTCATTTTGGCTCATGCTATATCCATATTTATTTTTTCAAACTTTGTAAGAGTGGGGAAAAAAATAATAGTTGTTGCCAATTTGAGGATTGAAGATGATTAATTTTGACCTCAAGAAAGCTCTGTACTTCTTTGGGTTAAAGTCATCTCATTATGAAATACAAAGGTCAGAATCACAGAGGTTTTAAATATTTAATGCTGCATAATTTATTCCTATGACTATGATGCACACATCACACACAGACCACAAAATAAACATCTAAAAATTCCATAAAATTCTGCAGGGGAAAATTGTACAGTTTACACCAGGGCTGGTATTCAATTCAATACAGAGAGATAGAGTAAGTAAACACCTTAGCACTTTACTTGGCTAAGTAGAAGGCCTTAGCTTGTATTCAGATCATTCCTAATTATTTACTTTAGCAAGTTGACTTTAAGGCAAATACTGATAACCATTATAACGTCATGGGCCGAAATTCACAAAGGTGGTTTAAATATGGTTTAGACCACGGTTTATGTAAATTCATGCTTGTTGCCATGGTTTAGACCACGGTTTATGTAAATTAATCTTAGCATGAATTTACATAAACCGTGGTCTAAACCATGGCAACAAGCGTAAATCTAGCGCCCTTTGCCACACGCGCGCATTTATCATTGGACCTATCTTAGTGTATGCGCTAAATCAAGTGCACTTGTGCCACAAAATTTGCCTAAACCATGGACTAAATTTAAACCACCTTTGTGAATTCCAGCCATGAAGTCTATCCCAAATATTGCGTAACAAAGGCGTCGCATTGCATGCAGAGTTATAAAATTTCCCTGTGCATACAGCATCATTACTGCATGTAAGTACGAAAATTACATGCCAGCCATTCAGACTTTCAAGTTACTTTTGCTTACATCTGTTAAGTGGCTGTCTTAGACTTAGTGTGAAACATTCAGCCCAAAGATTCAATTGAATACCGAAGTTTGTGACGTATTCTACTCTTGCCGAAAACCGAGTAAAATACTTGAAATTATGGCTTCAGTTTCAAATTGAATACCGGCCCCGAGATTTAAATGCAAGGAACAAGCATGAATAGGCAATATTACAGCATTACGCAATTACATTACGAATAATCTTCTCACTTTAAATACAGACTTTAATTTGGTTCAAATTCTATCAGGTAGATCCATTAAGACTTAAAGCCATACTACAATTTTAAAAGTATATTTGGACTAAACGTATGTAAAAGTACATTGCAATGACCAATTTAAGGATTTAAATGAGATTCATTCATATTCATGAGTTGAATATGAAGCCCAGATATCTGAAATTCAGGACTGCAGAAAACTCGTGCTTCTACCAAAGTCAAGAGGTATCCAAAAGGTTATATAATATCTGGTATCAGTCAAAGTTTGAGTATGGCAATGGCCAGTGGTGGGGGGGGGGGGGGGGGGAGGAAAGGGGTTCAGGCATAACCTGAAAAATGCTAACCAACAATTTTCTACCCAGTAGTAAAAAAGTTGTCCTCAATGTCTTAGTTTTGTTTTGTCAACAATGCTTCAAATTAAAGTCACAATTCCCCCCCCCTCCCCACCACCGCCCCCACTTCTTTTGAAAGGGCCATCATTCTCCTTGGCAAATACCCCTGCACATGAAATGCGTAATGCAAAATCTTCATCACTTCTAAAAGCCCCCTCCCCCTTCCACCACCACCTTCTTAATATCAGTGGAAAATGAATGGTTCTAATATATCTGAAATAAGATCTTTACTATCCCTCAGAACAGGTGAAATATATCGTAAGGGTGACAACCCACTTCGCTGAAGGCCCGCGAGGCCGAAAATAGCAAATTGCAATCTACCCGGTATAATATCACACCGCTCTGACCAATTCCTGTGCCAGAAGGAAGTTTGATAATTATTAAGGGGCAACGAGGACTAAACATGCTAAAGGAGACATAATTATTTTCATATACCGATAGCGCATTATTTGTGATGAAGGAAAACACGATACGAGAAAAGTTGGCCTTGCGGGCCTTCGGTCAAGTGGGCGGACCCCATCGTAAGTCCTTAAATGCAGATGGAGACATTCTGTTCACACTTCCAGTTAGCATAAAACACAAAATTTAAATCTAAAATACATCTAAAGAGCATACTATATATAGGATTATTATACATTAATTCTGTTTAAAAAGAAAGGGTCACAAATACTTAGTGAAAGAATATCTTTTTCTGCCTCAAATCGCAGCTCATTTTCCTGTTCAATGCACACAAACAGATAGGTAGAATGAGCGAATACTTTCTTGAAAAGAGTTCAAATCATAAACAGCACTTTCTAGAATGGACAAAATTTGAGGAGATTTGTCAAATCAAAGTATTGCTAAAATGCTTAAAACTGACTCTAAATTGTATTTAATATGTTTTTCAATGCCTATACGTGCATGAGCGGGAATACGTGCATGAGCGGGAATGTGTATGATACAAAGTCGAAATTTGTATTGCACACAACCAATGACTGAGACAATAATTAGGCAAGTATAAATTATATGAATACCTGTGTATCAGATTATCGTTCCACTGTGCTTAAATCCATACCAAAGCTTTCTTTAATACCCCACAATGTAAATGCAGGGTTCCGTTTCATAAATCTTATCAAATATCAATAACAGAAATACAATAATCAATAAATGTGTATGTAATTATTGTATTTTGTATACAAAATCATATACTATAGGTATACTTTTATCCACAATTTATAAATAATGTGATTGCTTAATTGCTTCAGTTTATCAAATCTTAATCTTTTTAAAAATACAATGTTTTCCATCAAATTATAAATAAGGATGAAACTTGCTTTTTACTTGGCAGTTTGTAAGTTTTGTTGGCTGAAAATGCATTATCATCTTCATGTTAAAGCCTCCCCTCCCCCCCCCAAAAAAAAAGAAAGAAAAGAAAAAGTATGGACAAAGTAGACATAATGTTATTGAAAATCATTAAAAAAAAACAAATAAAAAGAATTCACTAAAACCTACAAACAATAGAAAATCTCTGATCAGACTTGCTTAAACACATTCTGATGTTTCTGTACATATAAAACTTATAATTATATAACTCTACCTGTAATTTACTTCATTCATATAGTTTCTTTGACTATTTTAAATGTTTGTTGAAAATCATTTCAGTATTAATAAACACAGCACACACTAATAAAACAATGCATAACAAGTCATAAAAATGGCATAAAATAGTGCATATATGAACATGAAAGTAGAAAAATAAAATTTCAGCAAAAAGGACATTATTGACAATTCTGGTGAGAAGAAAACATGCAAAGAATAGAGATAATAATGAATGGATGTCATGTGATTGAAGAATCAAGATCGCTCATCAAATCTGTATTTAAGAATTCTGATTTGATGAAATATAAGAACAATAAATATTTATAGAGTAAAAAAAAAAAAGAAAGAAGAACAGGAAAAAAAAAAAGAAAAACAGTGGCTTCATTTTCAACTACACTTATTGGTTATTTAGAGTTCATAAATCTTTCTTTGGGTACAGAGAAACACTCACACCTCAAAACTCTGCAATTTGGCAAATTTGCGGCCGCTTAGTCAAGCAAACCAAATAAAATGTTTCGTGATAAAACACTCTAAACTTCCTAGTGCTTTTCTTTCTTTTTCACATCTCTCCTTAATATAAAGCAGCAAAATTACACTTAATACGGCAGGCTGATATTCTAAAAACCCGTTCAAAATTTGTGGCTGAAATATTCAGCTTGTGACACATATCTAATGTTCACTGTTTGACAATACAATGGACTAGAACTGTCTGATATAGAACATCCAAGCATAATGTATCTAATAAATATGCAGCCGTCCCATGACAAAAGGAAGCAACTCTGATTTTTTTCGAAATTGACTTTGTTGATTTGGGGTACTTTTCTGTATGATCTACATGATGATGAAGAAATTAAAGGTCACATAAACCCAAATTTCATTAACCCATTCGTGACAGAGGTCCACATTTTGTGGTTTGGCCTAATAACTTTTGATGCAAAGCTCTAAAAATCATACCAAATACATGAGCAGAAAGAGCAAAAAATTCTACACAAACTGTGCCCATTTTGGTTGTGTCAGTATTTGTTGTTTGATGCTGAAAAATTGTTAAAGGAAAATAAGCATTAAAATCCGTAAACTGGCAATGTGATAGAAAGTTTAAGATCACTCTTTTATCCTGCAAATTGGCAAGTTTTTGACCTCTTATCATACTTTTTGTCAATTTATTTTTATTTCAGATACATGATCTTTTATAAGAATAATGTAGCAATAAAATAAAAATGTTGGTGTTGCCAATTTGAAGAAAAAAAGCTGATAAAATTAGGCTTTAAATAATTCCTGTCACGAATGGGTTAATATAGACATATCAAAAGGAATCAACTCCAAAGATTTCCTCATAAAACAGTGATATATTTTCTTCATTTACTACGCAACTCATTCTACAGAGTTGCTTCCTTTTGGCGTTGGACAGCGCTATTAACAACCAACTGTTACATAGTTCAAGTTCAATGTGTGATAAATATGATGAATACTCATAATATGTTATCTAATGAATATTCATAAGCTTCACTAGTTCAGGAACATAGTTATTCTGATGCATATTCACAATCAATTTTAACAGTTAAAAGTACATGTACATGCGCATGCTGTGTCTAATAAATATTCATAGCCAGTTTGAACTCAAATACAGAGTCGGTTTGAAGAACTTTTACATCTTAATAAGTTACTTTCTATATTTTTTTACAAGGTGGAATAAGACAGCAATAAATATTTTGCATGAACATGATTCAGCACATAAAATACATATTCCTTTTAAGCTCATTTACATTTTTTTACAACTATAATATCAGCATAATTAAATATCTACAAAGTGCAATACTGACTACCCCAACCTCTTCAAATAACAATTTCTGCAATATTCACAAGTGCACTAATCTGTGACATGTATTTTTGTGGCTACTGGGATGTAGACATTATTTGGTGCAACGCGTCTTGACAGAAAATTTCTCAGTATCAAAATTTCATAAGAATAACTTTTAATCTAAGGACATTTTGAAAAAAAAAATGGGAAAACAAAATCATGACAAATCCAAAGCTTCTGCAATATTGGAAAAGACAGGTTTCATAGTGGCCATTTGTGACTTAAAGGCATTGGCTAACTTTGTGAGTAGCTGATTTAAAAAATTCTCAAACTAAGATGAAACATGTGTACGAGTACTTGTATTTGTACTCAAAAACCCTGAAACCAACCATAATTTGGAATGAAAAAGTGTAAGTTAGATGCAAACGGCGATTTTATTATCCTTCGTCTCACGAGACAATCACTAAGAGGACCACTTGCTTGAATTTGAAAATGCCGTTATGTGCCTCCCTCCGTGTGATAAGCCAATGCACACAGTACGGTAAGGTGAGTCATACGCGCATGCGCACTCCTTATGTCTATTCTGGGCAACTGACCCTCGTATATTTTTCAAACATTGGTTCACATTTTTTATATTTAAAAATACTTCCTGTGGATATTATATTTTGAAACTTTCAGACTGGTATTTTTACGCTATATCCCTTATGTTTATCCCATTTTCAAGTAACAAAACAAGATTTTTTTAAATCATAACAATGTTAACCAATGTCTTTAAGTCCAAAACTAAACAGCTGAGTCCGAGTGTACATGAACTAGACATATCCAATGCAACAACAACCCTATCAAATACAGACATCGATATGATTTTTCCTTTGGCATTTGGGAACAGGGTACAACATGCAGTGCTATATTTATTCCAAAACATTTTCACACTACACGCATGACCATTTTGACAAGACATACATGCAGACAATATACTTGTGGCTATGTACAGCATTTGTGACAAATATATTAAAATCATATACTTAAAAATAAAGAGGAATGTGTTGGAAATATCCAATAAATACAAGAAAGGAAGAAATAATTATTATTTCTATTTACAGGTGAATCCGGTATACATTATTCTATGAACACATTCATATAACTTTCTTTAAATTTGAAGCACATGAATACTAATTGTCAACTGCTCGATGTCGGTAAAAGAAAGACTTTAAAGTTCTGCTAAATGTGAATTTCTAATGCGGGAATACAATATATGCTAAAAATAGGGGTGGTATTCTGCAAACAATTATTTATTTTGCATTACACAAAAGGATGCTAATTGCCGTAACAAACTTAAATGCGCAGAATAAACTCTTTATCACTGATGTTCATACGGAACCTCAGCCAGCTTTGTGCAGACATTTGCCAATGAATTGTCTTAATTTCAATTTGTTATGACAATTAACATCTCCTTCTATCATATTTTTTTTTTCTTCAGAATACCACCCCAGTAGTCAAGAGCTAGTCATGTGTCCTTGTTTTTAAAATACAGTATTTCAACATTTTGCAAACACAGTCCTCTACCATTTTCGGTCACCAAGTTTGTAGCACAATGAAACTGCTGAACACACGTAATGTGGGGGTACTAGCTATGACTTATCTTGGCTCAAAAATTAAATAATTCATGAGCCATGTAACAAGAATATACCTGAAACTGACTTGTACCTAGCTTTAGAAAATGTGAGGCTTTTCTTTCTAATAAAACTTGTATTTCAACTTACCTATAATAGCACAAGAAAATAATTCAAATGTTTAAAATCTGACAAGATGAAATGAATCGAAGTGAATGAAAGAAAAGCAAATGGCAGTATCCACTGACCTACTTCAAATAATAATAATAATACATAATATTTATAAGGTGGCAAATCCACTTCATAATCAAATGCTCTAGGTGCAACTTGTGCAAATTTACGTTACCAAAGACGATTGCAATAATAAGATACTTCATTACAACCGAAACCATGAGGTTGGATTAAAAAAAAAAAAAATTACTTTAATTTTAAATTCAAGCTAGAACAATTCACAGATATCAAGTCTGAACGTTTCTAGGAAAAGAAGCTGGTATCAACAGGATGTATCTGATGTGTACCATGGTGCACACTTGCTGCGCAAATGGTACACATGATATGCTCAGAGTGCACCCATGGTATATACCTCCTGCACACATGGTGCACACTTGCTGTGCAAATGGTACACATGATACACTCAGAGTGCACCCATGGTATATACCTCCTGCACACATGGTGCACACTTGCTGCGCAAATGGTACACATGATACACTCAGAGTGCACCCATGGTATATACCTCCTGCACACATAGTACACACATCGTATACCTAAGGTGCACACATGGTAAATACATGGTGCACACATGGTATACACATGGTGCGCACATGGTACACACGTGGTTTTCACATGGTGCACACATGGTATACCCACGGTACACATGTGATCTGCATGTCATTGGCATGGGAGACGCATGCTGTCATTGTGGAGAAAGCAAGAAGGTAAGTGCTTTATACATAATCCTATACATAATCCAGCTATCAAATATACGTGTACAATGTACATCATTAATTAGGATTCAATTCAGCAACTAACAATGAGTACTATAGAAAGATTGCTTACTCCCAATCTCAGGGCAAGCCAATGAATGATTCACTCCATCAACTTGCCCCAAGTCCCCACAACTAGCCCCACGCCATCAGGGGCATATGCTTGCACGGCGCTATCAGTCTTACAGCGGTTCCAGGGTGTTGTGTTTCTTCTTTCCTTTCTTACTGGTTTTGGTGGTGGCGGGCAGAGCCTCGAGTCTCGTGGGCCGTCGCATGGGGACATCGGCGGGGCCGAGCTGGCCGTGGACGGCCGCCGCAGTCATGTCGGCGTTGGAGAGGAAATTGGGCGAGGGGCCCCGCATCGGGAGGTCAGCAGCTGTGAGACAAAAGCAGAGAGGAAGAGGCGAAGTTACAACCATAGCAAGCACTGCGTATCAGTCTTAAGTACTAGCAATTAGATCTGAATATACTTTAGCTTGAATCACGATATTCATTTTTATTCCATTCAAAAGAATAATGGAAAAAAAACCCAAAACTACACACTACAAAGGATGCAAAAAAACCAACAATCGATTGCTTGCAACTGTAAATATGAAAACGCATGGCATGTACAGAGCAGGGACGCAACATGGCTTTACTCCGTTAGTCCCAAATAGTCCAAAATATGTTGGACCCTTGTATGTCCTTGGAAGAAAAAGAAAAAATGACAAGGCTTGTAATTCGGCAAGAGACCGACATCTCTACCTGAGAAAATAAGAGGAACATCTTTACTCAAAGTGGAAAAGGGAAAAAAATCATACACTGACACCTTCAGAAAAATTAAAAAGCTTAACTTCAGACAAATACATTTATATGTACAGCTATGGAGCCTGCCCTGTTTCGATTAAGTGACAAAAGAAATATAAGTAATTCCAATATTCTGTTTCCATACAAAAATAAAATAAAAACAATAACAATAATATTCTATTCTAGTCCATATCACATCGTGACCTAATGCCTCTATGCGCTTCTAAAGGACCTTGGATGCCATGGGGTGGGGGGGGGGGTGGAGGGATCTTTTGGTGTTTCACAAAGAGTTAAGTTGGACTTTGTGTCGTGTAGGGATCGGATTTGGTGTTTAGTTCAATCGTCCAGCAACAGAGAACATGTACAATGAAGACACGAATACTCAAAGTTAAAGGATAAGGTGTAACATTTATTTTGGTGATGTATAACTCGAACATAAGAATTACAAACAGAAGTCTAAGAGTAAGTCTGATGGTGACTGTGCTCTGATGTAGGTAGTCTGAAGTATTCTGAAGTATTCTGGTTCTCTGCCTCTCTCGATCTCTATCTCTGATTGGAGTCCTGAAGTGAACCCCTTTTATAATAGGTAAACCCTCTACTGGGAGTTGGTCAACCTTGAGCTCTTGACCAAAGGCCTAATGTACATCATAACTTTTACTCAGTATTGGGGGAGTGGGTCAGCTGTCTGGAAGGAGTGATGTAGTGAATAAGAAGACCATAAAGTGACCAGTGCGTCATAGCTTTAGTTGGAAGATGTATGAGTAATACTTTCTGAAGAAGAGTGAAGTTTGTAAACATTTAATTTCCCGTTTTACTTCCTGTAGAAGTATTGATTAAGTATTGATGAATTATAGAAAATAGAAAATTGGTCTTATTATCACATAACATCCCCTTTTGTTAGAAAATTTGGCTTTCCCACATGTATTTAAAGTAGGTTATGTCTCAATCAACTTAAATGGATAATCAATAGAAAAATATAGAAATTTACAGTAACATTCTATTCTACAATCTATTCTACCCTAACAAATTTGTTTACCACACAATACATCATATTATCAAAACTTTATCTCAAACAACATTTTTAAGACATAAGAAGTAGAAAAAAGCAAGAAAACTGGTAAGAAAAGAAGGGGGGAAAGGTTTTAAAGAATATTACATCAAAATCTACTCTAAACACATATCAATCCAACTTCTAAATTCACTTTGATTTGTTGAAATGAAGTTAATCAAATTGTAACTTAATCAAACTTGCTGGTCGCTTTAAGAAATAATGACGTCAATTATTCTTAATTATACCTTGAAGATTAATGAGTTAGAAATACCATGTAGTTATTATTATATACAGAAATCCTTCAATAAAATACCCATTCAGCATCCTTTGAAAGTCATTATAGAAAACAATAAAACTGAAGGTGGGGTAAACAATAAATCCAAAACTGAAACATACTGTTGGTACTTTCCCGCTATTGTTTACCTCCTTGAACTAAGACAGGATGAATTATAATTTTGACGAATTGAAGATGGGGTAGTGTAACAAATTACGATATGATCAAAATAGTTGTCTTACTTCACAATAACATCATATCAATCAATCAATTTCGAGCTGTGGGCGTTCTCATCATAGGGAGATGTGCCTCTATGCCAAAATTTAAATCATTTTGTACTTCCTCCTCTGGAGCATATAAAACATAGAATTTCGCACTAACCAAATCATCCTATATGAATTTTACTCCAAATTGCTCGGATAACGTCTCTCTGACGGTTTTTCAAGTACTTTCAAACTTGATATTTATTCATGCTATACACAAAGCGTTGAAATACTCTAACATTGGAGCACACAATGTTTTTATTAGTATTCCTTGACTCATTATAGTGTAGTCCAGTATAATTCAAAGTGGAAAATTGCTTTGCTTTACATGTTAACCGTATATGACATTATAAAGTTTAGACTGAAATACATTTATTATTGCTTTGTAGTATCTATTTTGATTATACCATAATGTGATTTTGTTCAGCATTGTGGGTGAAACATACGCAACATGATTCAAATCAAGCTCTTACGTGTTAGCATCATTTCAAATGCCTTTAAAGTTTCCCCTGGGGATTTCACGCTTACCTCACTTGATCAATATTCCTTTAATACTTTTCTAGGAACTTTTGGATACACGTGCGATGTTCAATGATTACAAATCTTAGATTTTTGAGAAAAAATATCAGAAATGAAATTGTTCAATTTTGTTTTTGTTGGTAGCCTTTAATTGTGGTGAAATATTCAATGTTTTATTCCTTTAAAAAATAATTGTCAGCGGTAATAGAGGGGCTTACCAAACTAGTAATAACAACGCATGGATACATTAATCAGTCGCTTATACTACATTCTTACATTAATACACTAACAAAAGTTATCTAAGCAAACTCTTGAATGAAAATATCAATTCAGAATACAAATACTAGTAGTAAATTAAGTGTAGTTCAAAGCAAAGAGAAAATTGGTTAATTAATAAAGTGGTTTGACTTACCACAGTCATCCAAATCAGAAAAATGTAGAAAATTATTGAAAACATCAAAAAACACAGAAAATCAAACAACAAAAAAAACTTAGTAGTATAGAAGCAGTCCTCTCAAACGTCTGTCTTCCAGATTTAAGGTCAATTATTTCGTCAATCTGTCATGATCCTCCATCTGGTCATTCTTGGGTTGAAATTAGATGTCAAAGTTTGTTGATGTGGATCTCAGCTCTGTAGGTCTCTTTATTGTCACTGTTGTCGTAGTCGTTGTCCTTCATGTTGTCTCTGCTTTCATCGCTGTCCTCGTCGTCGTCTTCATTGCAATGTGTTGGTTCGTCAGTCTGTTTCTTCCGTCTGTCATGTTGTCTTTGTTGTCTTCGTTGTCGTCATGTATGGTTTAGTAGTCGATCAGATCAAGATAATATAATGTAAAAATTCAGGAGTCGCAGTTCAGGAGAAGGTGTGTTCGTTAGAGTGCTGAAATGAGAGCTATCCTCAATCTCTTGTCAAATAATCTCACCACGGTGATATCAATTATCAACACTGTCTGTGCTTTAGCTGGACAAAACCGGGTTGTCCTTAGCTGGATTAAATTGAAAACGGGTTCTCCACCATGTCATGTAGGGATCCGATTTGGTGTTTAGTTCAATCGTCCAGCAACAGAGAACATGTACATTGAAGACACGAATACTCAAAGTTAAAGGATAAGGTGTAACATTTATTTAGGTGATGTATAACTCGAACATAAGAATTACAAACAGAAGTCTAAGAGTAAGTCTGATGGTGACTGTACTCTGAGGTAGTCTGAAGTATTCTTAAGTATTCTGGTTCTCTGTTCTCTCTCGATCTCTATCTCTGATTGGAGTCCTGAAGTGAACCCCTTTTATAATGGGTAAACCCTCTACTGGGAGTTGGTCAACCTTGAGCTCTTGACCAAAGGCCTAATGTACGTCATAACTTTTACTCAGTATTGGGGGAGTGGGTCAGTTATCTGGAAGGAGTGATGTAGTGAATAAGAAGACCATAAAGTGACCAGTGCATCATAGCTTTAGTTGGAAGATGTATGAGTAATACTTTCTGAAGAAGAGTGAAGTTTGTAAACATTTAACTTCCTGTTTTACTTCCTGTAGAAGTATTGATTAAGTATTGATGAATTATAGAAAATAGAAAATTGGTCTTATTTTCACACAACATTTGCATAAGCACCAATGCGCATCTGGTATTTAACGCATAATCTCACTGACAGACTTCCCAACAGCGCGCATTTTCTGAGCATGATGTGACCAGTGCAGTGATGCTTAATATGCACACAACTAGGAATTTAAGTGCGAATTTAAGTCCAACTTAACTCTTTGTGAAACATCCCCTTGGCTTCTGCTCCTGCAACAGTAGCGCTTAGTGCATTAACCCATTCGTGACAGAGGTCCGCATTTTGTGGTTTGGCCTAATATCTTTTAATGCAAAGCCCTAAAAATCATACCAAATACATGAGCAGAAAGAGCAAAAAATTCTACAGAAACTGGGCCCATTTTGGTTGCGTCAATATTCGTTGTTTGCTGCTGAAAATTTTTTAAAGGAAAATAAGCATTAAAATCCTTTAATTGGCAATGTGATAGCAGGTTTAAAATCACTGTTTTCCCCTGCAAATTGGCAACTTTTTGACTTCTCATCATAATTTCAGTCAAATTATATTCATTTCAGATACATGACATTTTATAAGAAAAATGTAGCAATAAAATAAAAATGTTGGTGTTGCCAATTTGAAGAATAAAATCTGATCAAATTAGGCTTTAAATAATTCCTGTCACGAATGGGTTAAACAAAAAAAAAAAAAAAAAAAAAAATGAATCGATAAGCTTACTCAGATTTCTGTTGGTGTCAGAGTTGTTTAGTAGCTTGTTGGCCCTCTTAGGTTTGAAATAGTCCATTGCAGCATCATGATTAGACTGGTTCAATTTCTGTTTGAACATCAAAAACATAAAATAACTCATCTACACTTAGATAAATAAATCTGTACTGTCACCTCAGATGAACAGCATATGAAATGCATTTCAACGCTTGAAAAGTAATCGTCATCTGTGATTCTGAAGTAGCTCATGTGGAATTTGAGGAAAAGAAGGCTTGCAAGAGAAATTTGGGCTACCTGATGAATATCTCCATGAATAATCCTAGCACTATGAACATGACGGACAAAGAAAGCGGACAAAATAAACAACCCCTCATTCTACCCTTCACAATGGTTCTGGTAGTCAAAAGAACATCCCTTCACTGCTATTGTCTAAAATATGTGGAAAAAGGTGTCACATGCATATTCACCTGGAACTACATGATTACACATAATAACTGTGAAGGGATGTTCTTTGGACTACCAGAACCGTTGTGAAGGGTAGAATGAGAGGTTGTTTATTTTGTCCGCTTTCTTTGTCCGCCATGTTCATAGTGTAGCCTTGAGAAATGTTTTGGCTTTCCAAGCCCTTCATCCCTCTGGAACAGTAATACAAATTCACTTTGTTTGCTGACAGAGGTACAGAGAACCAAGAATTGTGTCTTAACCCATTCATGACAGTAATTATTTAAAGCCTAATTTGATCAGCTTTTATTCTTCAAATTGGCAACACCAACATTTTTATTTTATTGCTACATTTTTCTTATAAAACGTCATGTATCTGAAATGAATATAAATTGACAGAAATTATGATGAGAAGTCAAAAAGTTGCCAATTTGCAGGGGAAAACAGTGATTTTAAACTTTCTATCACATTGCCAATTTAAGGATTTTAATGCTTATTTTCCTTCAAAAAATTTTCAGCATCAAACACACCGAATATTGACGCAACCAAAATGGGCACAGTTTGTGTAGAATTTTTTACTCTTTCTGCTCATGTATTTGGTATAATTTTTAGGGCTCTGCATCAAAATTTATTAGATCAAAACACAAAATGTGGACCTCTGTCACGAATGGGTTAAACAGTAAGACAAATTCACTTTGTTTGCTGACAGAGGTACAGTGAAACAAGAATTGTGTCCTTATAGGCAGGTGGTCTTTCTACACAGGATGCTGTTGAAGCTGGTTTGCCTGTAAATACATGCAAGACAGAAGAATGTCTACCAAAGCTTTCTTTGTCATCAACTGACTGACTCATTCTGTCAAGTGTCTTATGTCACCCAAAAGTGTACACTGTCACCAAAAAATCTCCTGCAAGACAGCATCATCACAGCTTCTCTTTAATGTTGGGCAAAAAATGTTCTTCTTTTTGCTTTGATGATATGCCAATAGAATAAAGGTAAAAAAAATAATAAATTTGAAGCATAAGTCTATAACCATAGCCCTAAACCTGTGTACAGAGTGGTAAAGATAGAAAGATGCTTCCCCAGATACGATCATCACCTGTAGATAACGGTCTTCTTCTGGTTCGTCGTAAGCGCTGGGACCGATTGCATTGCTGTTTGAATACCCGTTCATCTGAGGCCGGTTATTGTTTGGCATCGGCCTCTCGGGTTGACCTCTCTGGGTCAAAGGTTGCCGACCTCCAGGCATGACCCCACCAGGCATGCTGGCGCCCCCTGTGGTCGGGAGCTTCTCTCGTGTGACGGTGAGATCGGGGAGCTTCCATCGGCCTTCTTCTTCGTCCCATGAGCACTCTCCCTTTATCTGGTGATAAATATGATTTAGGTAAAGGTATTAATGCAGGTGAAAACTATCTATAGGGGCCATCCAAGGAAAAAAATAAAAAATAAAAAAAAGGAGCATTTATAGTCAGGTGGCTGCTACAGACAGCTTCTTAAACATGTAAGTGACTTCCATGGGAATCAATTTTAGTGGGCTCTATAGACCAATCCGAGAAGCAATTTGTGGGCAGCGCCATTACTGCAGTGTCCTCAAGTTAGTGCGTATCATAGTGCATATGTAACTCTATGCATTAACTACGAGAGTTTAAACAATCCTAATCTAGGATAGAATTACTAAAATGAAAATGATGGTGACTGTAAGCCTCTTGATATATTGAAGACCATACTGGTTCAAAATTGTTCGCAATTTCAAGATTACTGTGGCATCACTTTGATTGAGAATCAGTTTCTATTTTTCATCCAAAAAGGAGGCCCACAATATCCAGGAATTTTTATTTCAGAATTTGTACAACTGTTCCATAACTCTGATCACCAAAAATAATTACATCATAATAATCACAGCATCAGGGATGCCAACCTTGTAAAAAAACATTGCAGTATTTTGTGGGATTAAAACAATATTTTGGGTGGAAATACAGTATTTTCACCTTTTTTGCAAGAAATATGTGTAGTAATACAATTTTGGGAAAAACATATTTTCCATAAAACCTGCAATACTTTTTATAACTAGATGAATCTTCGACCACGCGTGGTCGAACTTTATGCCTCCGCCATTACCAAATCAGAAAGAAATGGCACTTCATGTTGATTTATTTTCATTTATACAATGACATCTTTGACCTTGACCTTTGACCTTGTGACCTCAAATCTAATCAGATCACTGTCTCTCCCATATGCATACATGTGCTAAGTTTGAGGTTGATCGGTCGAATGGTTGTTGAGTTATGGTGAAAACGAACCATTTCTATGTACATAATGACCTCTATGACCTTTGACCTTTGACCTTGTGACCCCAAAATCTAATCAGATCATTGCCCCTTCCATGTGCATACATGAGCCAAGTTTGAAGCCAATCTGTCAAATGGTTCTTAAGTTATCGCGAGAACGAGCCATTTTTATGTGTATTATTACCTCTTTGACCTTGACCTTGGACCTTGAGACTCCAAAATCTAATCAGATCATTGTCCCTCCCATATGCATACACGAGCCAAGTTTGAAGTTGATTCATCGAACGGTTCTTAAGTTATCGCGAGAACGAAAACGGGACGGACGGACGGACGGACGGATGACCCGAAAACATAATGCCTCTGGCAACCACCTACGGTGGGCGGAGGCATAAAAACCAGTACAAAATACTGCCAAAAAATAACAGTAGGCATCTGTGCAGCATAATAATTACCTTATCCAAATTGTAATAATTGCAATCTCTTCGTAGACATGGTTGTACTTTATCAAGAATTTGTTGCAGCATGGTGATTTGCTTCTCCTGCTTTCGTATCGTATCCAGATAGTCAATGCGCTCAAACTCAAATTCGGCGTTCAAGTCACTGATTTCACAATCTGCTGCCCTCAACTGCAGAAAAAAACAAACAAAATGTTCCATCACGAATTGCGCATGGGTTTAAATTTAACGTTTAATACATTGTTGGACTGTACCATGTTTTGTAATCATTGTATGTTATGTGTATTGTATGTCTGCTATTTTGTTGTATTTTACCCAATAAAAATCATAAAGAAAAGAAGAAGAAAAAAAAGAATTGTGCATGGATATGTTAATAGAAAAAAATCAAGCACTAAATTATATTGTTTTGTGGAAAGAGTAAAATATATAAATGTTCACTAGCACAAGTGCTAATTATTAAACCATTTAAAAGCAAGTGAAGCATGCCCAATATATTACATTACATCAGGGGAGTGTTTCATGAAGAGTTTTGTCAGTGATTTTCACTGACAAATTTGCTCTCAGCCAATCAGATGCAAGGATTGCAGTAGCTTATAACAGCTGTCAGTGAAAATCACTGACAAGGCTCTTCATGAAACGCTCCCCTGATTATCACATAGTCCATCAAGATAAGGTAATCTTCAGAATAACATTTGAGAAATTTACATAATGTTACCATTATACTGTATATGACAAAATATATGCAGAAAATGAAATGCAAGAAAAACTTTTGAATTAGAGAACGGAATTATAATTGAATAGTTTGAATGCAAAAATTGATATATCTATTTTTGTCAAAGTGAGATATTTGCAATCACAGATCAAGAAACATAGAGAAAATAACAGAAAATTTATGCTACTTTTGGCCATAACTTCAATGTGATGAGCAATGAATCATTTGAAAAATATTATTTTGTACTATATGACGATACCTTACCTTAAAATTTTCAAAATGACATTTAAGCTTTGTATCATAAGTCATGGCCCAATCTGACTGTGGCTTAGAGTGGGATTCCTGCTCAACGTATTTCCCTTCTAATCCTACCGTTTCTAAATGAACAGGGGAGTGAGAAAGGCGCTGTGAATATCCGGGCGCAAAGAAGGCAATAAAAACTGGTGGACAACACCTTTTGACAAGCTACCTTATCGGTTTTTGCGTATAAACTCTTCATCTATATTTTTCAACAATGAAAAGCTATTGAGCTAAACCACAACTTTTTCTACAGGGGCATATACCTTTTCTTGTTCTTTCTTGAGTAGCTCATTCTTCGCCTTGAGTTCATCTTCTATGCTACTGTAGATGTTGAGCATGATGCCGTCATCGTCCATCTTAGCAATGGCCTTGGCGAGGGTCAGCTTTCTCATCTCAGCATGCTTCAACTTCTTTCTCCTCTTCTCCTTCAATCCTTCATCCGTGGCTCGCTCTCCGCCAACCATCTCATGTTCCAGTGCTTGTAACCTGATAAAAAAAGAGGAGGACTTCATAATCAACAAATTGATAACGATAAAAGGATGTTAAACATCAAACAAACATGTAGGGGGCATGCTGCTATTTCTTCCTCCTCTTCTCATGGAATTGTTCATCCATAGCTCTCTCCTCCAACCATCTCGGCTTCTAGGCTTGTAATCTGAAAAATTAAAGATATTTTATCAATCAAGCCGAAAAGAACACACTACCTTCTCAACTTAAGCATAAACTACCACCTCAGGGAGACTGAAAAGGGAGAAAGAGGAGATGGGGGGGGGGAAGAAAGAGAACTGAGACTGAGACAGATTCTTCCTTGTTAGCAAACCTTAGCAAACCACCTCTTTCGCAGAGATGGGAGAATGATAAAAAGAGAGGGGGGGGGGTGAGATAGCATGGTATACAGGGGGGAATACAGGGGGACATGTTTATTTTCTTGAATTCTTCCTTTTCTCACAAACCACCCTTGTGAAGGAAAGAGAGAAGAGAAAACAACAGAGAAGAGAACCAAACAGCAAGAAAGTAAGATGAGATTTCAAGAAAAACAGGGAAACGATGGAGGAGTGAGAAAGAAGAGAGTGAAAGAAAGAAAGAAAGAAAAAGAGAAATGATGGAGAAAGTGCAAAGGAGAGGGAAAAAGAAAGAAAGAGAGGAAAGGAATATACATACCTCTTCATTGCTTCCTCTTGATCTAAGAATCCTCCGGCTTGCTCTTTACGGGGCATCTTAGGAGAGGATCGGGGTGCAGAGGGTCCCTCATCCTCTGTCGGGGGTAAAGCTGGTTCTCCTTCGATTCGGGCCTGCTCTCCCTGAAATGAATATTGATATGCGATTATTCTTAAGGGTCGTTCAGATATAAGGCGACATTGCGGCGCCACAAAATCCCCCCAATTTTCGGTGTACAATAATCTTCAGTTCTAGAGAAGGACGTGGGCTTACCGTGAAGGAGAAGGAGGAGGAGAGGTATGAGGTGACAGAAAAAATGTTACCAAGGCAGGACACATCTTCTTTGCTGCCTGGCGGCAAAAAATGCACACCAATCAAATTCCTAAAAAGCCAGCGCAAAATAGGTTGTCAGGAGATTGTCTGTGCAAGTTTTGACAAAGTTCTCTTTTATTTGAGAGTTGACAGCGTTAATGCGCGTTCATTAACATAAGTGGCGTCACAATGTCGTGCCATATCTGAACACTAAAAATTATGTGGTGCCACAATGTTGCCTCATATGTGAACACCCCTTTAAGCCTTTTTCTTCTATGTAGTAATCCATTTTATTAATGGACTCTCATTTAGAGACATCAATTTTGAGAACCCCTTGTGACAGTATATAAAATTCGCTGGTAAATATTTGGATATGTTTGTGTCAGAAAAGCTTTGGGGGGTTCTCCAGGTGTTGCTAGAGCAAAATGTGATAGAAAAAATATAAATAAATAATAAATAAACCCCTTGTAGTGCATTCATAAGGAAGATTCATGGTAATAAATATCTTTCATTGCAGTCATTTTCAAATTACATCGTCACCACCGGTATCCAATCAAAACTCACATATACGGTTGAGAAAGACTAAATAACTTCAAGGTTTTGGAAGATCCCCCAGATCAAACTTTTACCTTTGCACACTACGAAGTTGGAAAATCTGATTTCCATGGATCTGTAATGGTAGCGGAGACATAAAACTTACCTGTGCAACTGAGGTTTCTGACCTAGCAACAGCCTCTCCATCTTGAGGAGGTTGTACTCTCTCTAGTGTGATGACCTTCTGACCAGCTTCAGGTGAAGATACTTCCCCTGTTACAATGACAATGTGAATGACAAGAACAATGATGATTACAATGACAATGTCAATGACAATGTCAATAAAGTGGAAGGTGGGAGGGAGATAAACCCTTCCACACCCTGATGGTGGTCTGATGGTGTCTGCATAGTGCTGAAAGTTTCCTTTTTCTCCAATCCTATATCTCATATTGTACATATTACTGTCATTTATATCTTAATAATAATAATAATAATAGATGGGATTTGTAATGCGCCAAATCCACTCTGCAGAGTGCCCAAGGCGCAGTGAAAGAAAGAAAGAGAGAGAAGAGCACAAATACAATGATAAATTAAGGAACAATTAAGAGTAGGAAGCACTGAATAGACGTGTCTTAAGGTAACGTTTAAATGTGTCAATTGAAGTGCATTCACGGATAACCAGGGGAAGATCATTCCAGAGAACAGGGCCAGCGTGAGCAAAAGCCCGTACCCCCCATGTCTTAAAGGATTTGGGAACAACTAGGGAACCAGAGTTGGATGAACGTAGGGACCTGACAGGAGTGTATCTATTGATCAGATTGATGTTGTATTGTGGAGCAGAACCGTTAATTGCATGGAATACAAGGAGAAGGATTTTGAAGATGATGCGATCGTTGACCTTCAACCAATGTAGAGATTTCAGGATGGGAGTGATATGAACATGTTTTTTAGATAGGGTAACCATGCGTGCTGCAGCGTTTTGGAGCTTTTGGAGTTTAGACAACTGGGTGTTGGGTAAGTTGTAAAGCAAGGCATTCCCAAAATCAAGTCGTGAAGAAATCAGTGCATGAACTAATTTTTCAGTGGCAGATTTTGACAAATATTTCCTAATGAACCCGATATTGCGGAGCTGATACCTTACGGATCTACAGATGTTGGTTATTTGACTTGACATAGACATTCCACAATCTAACATGACCCCTAGGTTACGACACGTCTGGGACACATTTATGGTACATCCCGAAAAAGAGACGGATGACAACTTGACCTTACTAAGTTGAGCCCGTGAACCAAAAAGAAGGAACTCAGTTTTGGAGGGGTTCAATTTTAACCCATAGACGTACAAGCCTTTACTATGATTTCCATCGATCACTCAAAAAGTACACACCTTCCCGCCGGCAACGCTAGTCTCATCCTATTTTTAGCCCTTGGCATCTGCATTTTAGTTGAAGGGTCCGCGCTCAAGAAAAAGATTTTATTCATTGGGGAAAAAAAAATGCCATCACGTTTCTCTTCATTTTCTGTGTCTTGTCAATAGAATGAAATAATTCAAACATCTTATCACTCTACTCTGTTCTTCATATAGTGCAATATATCATTATTGTCCATTCATTTTCCAAACCTATTGCATGTTTCACCCCCATACGATCATGGAATCTCCCATCCACGAAAAAGTCCAGACGGCAGAGTTTATTTCTCACAAAGGGATCAGACAAATACGTCAAAAGTATGATCATAAAAATGTAGAATTATAGAATGGATTGTTGTATTATTTGAATTTATTTACATGAAAAATGAATAGGTATGTACATGCAATCATGTTTTGATTTATAAATAATGCAAAATCAATGAAATCCGAAAGTTTCACCCCCCTGAAAGAAATAGAACAACCCACACTGCGTATGCAAATTTTAGGACAATGCCATACGCTTATCACTTTCCCGCCCGATAACAGACATTGTGCAGTGCAGTGAATGTGTATCGTGATCTGAACGAAGCGTGAATGTGTAGTCTTGTCTTCTAAACCTTTCAGATGTATGTAAGCATTTTTAGAGACATGTTATTTAGGCAAATATTGTAATAAGAAATTTGAGCAAGTGACACAGTTGTCTGAATTGGATTCGACATTCAAATGAATGAAAATACATCAAAACTGTAATAAAGAAGCTTATTAGAATAAATAGTAAGTGAATAATTACTAGAAATAAAGACTAGCGACCCCAGCTAGATCAAGCTCCCAGGCCAGCGCCAGGCCACGTGCACAGGCCAGCTGCATTGTGTTTACAGATTTTTGGTGGTGTTTATCGAAATGTTATCTCCTGTTTATAAACAAATTCGGTCTTGGCCAGCCAGAAAATAAATTGAGATGATAAGAAGAGAGGTTGAGAATGGGAAACAAGGCCTGAATTATGAATCAGATTTGTAACAAGTGTTCCTCTCCCCATTTTTTCCCCAATAGCGATACACTGTCTCTATCATCAAAGAGGAAGAGAAATTCAGGGGGAAAATTTTGGAAGAGAAGTAGAATTGTTTTTGTGATTGTCTTTACTAGGATTAGGGGGGATTAGGGGTGGCTATTCATATTTTTCATAAATGGCAAAGCCATATAGTCTAGGTGTTGGAATGCATGGCCACCAGCTTGGTGCAGGTGCAGACATTCAGGGCACTGATTCACGATGTCGATGAAAAAATGATGTACGAGACATAACACAATTTCATGTTATATTTTTCATTCTCAATTCTAACACAACAACGAGGAAAGAGAATAAACACATTTAGGAACTGTATTTCCCAGATGTATCAATAATTTGGCTACTAAAAATAGGATTGCAGAGATTGAGACCAAAGTCGCTCGGTTGTTTACACTCACACTTCACAGTCAAACGTACGGTATACACGACACGTAAGTAGTGCATCCAACACACACACACACACAGGTCACAGCATGGCGCTGCACAAATAAAACAGATTATTGGTTTAGGCGAAATTCAGGCTAAACCATGGAAAATAAACAACAAAGGAACACAATTTTCCGTAAAGAAATAAAGATACATCACATGACAGTTATTCACAGTGACGACAGAAGGGTGTAGAAGCAAAACTAAAAGCAGAAACGACAGGGGAAAAATCACACACTGACGTAGTCAAACTAAAAACTGTTGCGCTAGTGCACAGTGCACAGATCAACGTCGCATCAAAGAAACACAATGCTCAACCACAACTCACCAAAACTCCACTAGAAAAAAAAATCAAACGCTAATATATCCACAGAAAGTAAGAATTATCCTGAACAAATGTTTAAATGGATGTAAATGAATGAAAAAATGATGAGACAATGCAAATAAAGGATGAAAACTAGCTTCCCTGCGTATCGCAGAGCCAAACTGGTGGCTATGTTTGAGTCCCAGTCAGACAATATTGCGATCGCAGATATCGATAATAGGGGATTTCCCGGGATACGCGCGGTTTCTATGCAGCGACGTCAACATTTTCCAGGCTCGTACGGACTCAGAGTGAAATGTCCAATTGGGGCCTTTCTAAAATGAATAGCTCAGCATGCAAATTTATTCATGAGGTATGAGAGGTACCTCCTGATTGGCCAATTTTCGCTCTTTCTTCCTGTCCAGGTCCCAGGTCATGGGAAGGCCTAGTTTTCTCACAACACCCAAAACGTCGCCTTTAGGCGACGCTGTACGTCTATGGGTTAATGAATGACGATCCAACCAGGAGTGAATGTCAGAGAGACAATTCTCAAGACAGGTGATTGCATTTTTTGCATCAGCCTGGTTTGGTTTGAAGGAGAGATAGAGTTGGATGTCGTCGGCATAGATATGATAATTGATATTATGGCGTCGTAAGATATGTCCCAAACTAATCAAATAAATTGAGAATAAAGTGGGCCCGCCCACAGAACCCTGCGGAACACCGTGACTTGTGACTGAGAAAAAGAGTAAACGAATTTGACCTTTAGAATAAATACATCACGTTAATTTTTGTGGATTTCAGCAAGCGTGAATTCTAGAAATCGCAAAAATATTAGCACAGTTTCATATGCACTGAAATATCAAATCAAATCATGCACTTTGTGAGTAACTGTGCAGCCCGAATTTAAGAACCCACAAATATGTTATGGGTTGCTTCACTGCGAAAATTTAATCACGCGAAAATAACATCGTTTACAGTCTCCATACCTCCTTGCTCTGCTACTTGTGCTAATTTGCCGTCATAAAGAGACTTAAGCTGGTCCATGTCCTGCTGAAGCTTAGCCTTGGACATCTGTTCCTCTTCATACATTGCCTTCATCTCCTCAAGCTGGGCTTGATACTCCTGTAAAAAAAAAAAAAGAAATTGGTAGGAAGTTAGTAGGGCAAAATATGCCTGTTATGATTTCTTCTGCAGTCAGGATTTTAATAATCCCATGAAAATTAAGATTTATTGTTGTTTCAAATGTTCAAACTATCTCTTTAAAAGTATTCTTTAGGAGAAGTTTACAAAATGAAGAGAAATAAAATGTATGTCTACTCCTGAAAAAAAGAATGGTAGGAAGACAGTAGTGCAAACTAAGCTCCGATATACTTTTTTTCTTCAGTAAGGATTAATAATCCTATGAATAAAAGTTTTCATTGTTGTCTTTAAAGTTCAAACTATCTCTTTAGAAGTAGCCTTAAAAAGAGGTTTCCGAATTAATAGAAATGAAAGTTACATATACTGTTTCTTCATTTATCTACAGGAGGTTTCATCAAGTGTCTTGTCAGTGATTTTTACTGACAAGTTTGCTCTCAGCCAATCAGATGCAAAGATTTCAGTAGCTTATAACAGTTGTACCTTTTGAATCTGTTCCTTCATGATATTGATATCCTCATGGGCTGCTTGCTGGGCAGGGGCAGCTTCAGATGCCTGGACTGTCTGGGGCGGGGGCAAGGAGAGCGGCTTGCCGGCAGCCCCTCCCAAAGCTCCAGCTGAGGGTAAAAAAAGAGAAAACCCACACAATCACTGCATCGTTCTAAAATGTGTTTTTAGGATGCTAAAGGGCAATTCCACGGTAATGGATTAGAGTTTGTGTGCCTGTTTTGTACCTTGCATTCTTTTTTTACCATTTAAGACCATGAAAATATGCCCATTCTTTAACCTCAACTCTTTCATTTCAACAATTTTCTACTTACATTCATGATATTGTGGTATACAACCTTGGTAATGGAAAAATGGTGCTATTTTCAAAAAACAAAAATGTCTTGTAAAATCAAACATGCATGATACCAATACTGACTATGATAGTGGACTTCCTGTTAAAGCTTATTTTAATTCAAAGATTTGGCTATTCAGGACTACAAATGTGATTGTTTTTACTATAAATCTGAAGTGAGCTGATTGTTCTTCCGGGGTCCGCCCACTTGACCGAAGGCCCGCGAGGCCGACTTTTCTCGTATCGTATTCCTTCATCACAAAAAATGAGCTAGCAGGATATGAAATTATTATGTCTCCTTTAGCACGTTTAGTCCTCGTTGCCCCTTAATAATTATTAAACTTCCTTCTGGCACAGGAATTGGTCAGAGCGGTGTGATATTATAGATTACAATTTGCTATTTTCGGCCTCGCGGGCCATCGGTGAAGTGAGCTGATTGTTCTTCCAATGTGGAATCGCCCTAAAGCTTGTCTGATCCATATCCTTTCCCCAGGGGAGCATTTCATGAAGAGTCTTGTCGGTGATTTTCACTGACTAATTTGCTTTCAGCCAATCAGATGCGAGGATTTTCAGTAGCTTTTAACAGTTGTGGGTGAAAATCACAGACAAAACTCTTCATGAAACGCTCCCCTGATCTAGCTCCAAGAAGATGAATAGAAAATAGAATGGTGCTATGTCAGGGTCATATCCTGCAGTTTCTTCTTACATTCATGACTCTTTAGACAAACTTTAGTCCACATTTAAACCACCACAAAATGTTTGTCCAGACATGCTGCGGTAAAGGACATTACCCGATTTGTAATAGAAGATCACCTTGTGCAGTTTGGTTGAAATAACTTTTGATGCAGAGCCAAAAATTCTTCACATACTGTGCTTATCTTGGTTGCATCAGTATTTGCCGTTTTTATGATGATGATGATGATATTTCCAAGAAAAATAAGCACTCAAGTCCTTAAATTAGCAGTGCATTGGAAAGTTCAAAATCCATTTTTCAGGCAAATTGAAAACTTCACATTTTTGACATGTATTTTCTGTCAATTTCTATTCATTTCAGACTTGCTAAAAGAACATATTGGCATAAAAAGAAAACAAAAAATATTGTTGTTGCCAATTTGAAGAAGAAAAGCTGATCAATTAGGCTTCAAATAATTCTGGTCATGAATGGATTGAAAACAACACCAACAATGAAAATAACAGAAGCTGTTTTTTTTTCTTTTGACAGAACAAAATGAATGGCCACTAAGGATGAAAGACGCAAAAAGGACCTTCATATATTTCCTGACCTGTGTGTTACATGTATAAAGATACAACATATGAAACACAGTATACTTGAAAACCCCTGAAATATTTTTGAAGTGGTTTAAATGTGCATATGTGAACAAGTCCTTAAATGGCAGAGATGGCCAAATGATTTGTGGATCATAAAATGTGAACTTCTTCATCTTGTGAAATTCTACAAACACACACACACACACAAAAAAAAAGAGAGAAAAAAAAGAAAGAAAGATCCTGAAACTTAATACTTTTTCAATATACATGTATCTTGGCATCGTAAAAATTCCTTTCTGAATTTTACTTTCTTAGTTACAGTGCAGCTTGTTTACTCAGAACTTTTGAAAATTTGCAGTATTTCATGCTGCATATATCTATATCTATAGATGGTCTTAGTTCAGCCAAGATTATTATAATTTGTTGTAAAAAAACAGTCTTCTGAATTGGGATTAAAAATAGAATTAGCAAACAGAAATGCAAGTCCTCACTTTTAGATCAAACAGAAAAATCTGGTGTCGTAAGAATAGTCTCGAGATACAAGAAAACTTTCCCCCCTACTTTTTACATCAATGCAAATTTGTGCAAATACATGTACATTAAAGATAGTGCTCTTTATGGATATTTTTTTACAAATTCACAAAAGCAACCAAAAGTATCATCAAATTGGCAACAAAAAGAGTAAAATAATCAGTATACTTTTAAAGAGGGCAAATAATTTGAACATGCCAACCAAAAAAAGGTTTCATTTGATAATATTTAGGCAAAAAGCACGATAGCCACAATTTTTTTCGACTTGCATTTAGCAAATAAATAATGGGGTTTGAAAAGACAGCCAAGCATTAATTCAGTCTTCACTTTACAAACTTTGCCAATTTGAGGATAGTTTTAGTAGATTTCGAGACTCCGTGAGATATTCTTCAATAATTACTGAGTTGCATACACTGCCCCCTGGTGATATCTTGTCCATGTCTTCTTTGTTTCTTTCTACAACTGTAAGTTTCTTTTCCTTTTCCTCTATAGGATCTATTTTGTTTTTTCCCTCGTTTCCAGTTTAACCCATTCGTGACAGAGGTCCACATTTTGTGGTTTGGCCTAATATCTTTTGATGCAAAGCCCTAAAAATCACTTTGGTTGCATCAATATTCGTTGTTTGATGCTGAAAATTTTTTAAAGGAAAATAAGCATTAAAATTCTTACATTGGCAATGTGATAGAAAGTTTAAAATCACTGTTTTCCCCTCCAAATTGGCAACTTTTTGACTTCTCATCATAATTTCTGTCAATTTATATTCATTTCAGATACATGATGTTTTATAAGAAAAATAAAATAAAAATGTTGGTGTTGCCAATTTGAAGAATAAAAGCTGATCAAATTAGGCTTTAAATAATTCCTGTCACCAATGGGTTAATACAGTCATGTACATCATTCTTATATTTCAATCCCTTTCACTCCAAGCCTAATCAATCTGATTCCTGTAATATTTTTCTTTTATCTGACTCTACATGAATACCCAAATTTTAATACATTAATACTACACTTGGTGAATATGACCAGTGTAATTTAGATTATTACATCATGATTTCCATAAACTTATCTGCATCGATCAACTGATTTATATTTCAAGTGAAATTAACTGCCTGATTAAAATAACAGTTATTTAGTCATATCTTTTTCAATCAATGAAATCAGCAAGCTAGCCAATTACGCTAATCCATCAACTGTACTTTATATAACTACATTCAGCTCTTAAGCAGAAGCATACACGTATGTATTTAATTTTTGCCGCACAAGAGAATGGTGGAAGATTAACCAGAGAACAACACTTAGATTTAGAGTAGTTAGCTTTCATAAGTTTGCACACAAATGTAAATTGCACAAACATCAGGGACTAAAGTACTATTTAAGAAAAAAATGAAGATATTTCACCCAAATGTACATACGAGTAATAGGAAAATTAGTGAAGTGCTACATCGCAACGGTAAAAACTATGCAAGACATGTCTAAATAAATTTCTGTTTCCCTATTCATCACTTCATTACTCTTACATTAATAGGAATTAATTGTTTCAACTGTTAACCCTTTCATAACGATAAAGTTGAAAAAGAATTTCCTGTCTGAAATGTCTGACTACTTCTTCTTCCTTCTCCTTTCAATTATTACTGTAGAAGTATCATCATTATCATTATCCCATTCGTGACAGAGGTCCACATTTTGTGGTTTGGCCTAATATTTTTTGATGCAAAGCCCTAAAAATCATACCAAATACATGAGCAGAAAGAGCAAAAAATTCTACACAAACTGTGCCCATTTTAGTTGCGTCAATATTCGTTATTTGATGCTGAAAATTTTTTAAAGGAAATTAAGCATTAAAATCCTTAAATTGGCAATGTGATAGAAAGTTTAAAATCACCGTTTTCCCCTGCAAATTGGCAACTTTTTGACTTCTCATCATAATTTCTGTCAATTTATATTCATTTCAGATACATGACGTTTTATAAGAAAAATGTAGCAATAAAAGAAAAATGTTGGTGTTGCCGATTTGAAGAATAAAAGCTGATCAAATTAGGCTTTAAATAATTCCTGTCACGAATGGGTTAAAGGATACTAAAAATAAGTCCAAACTATTCTATGCTGCCTCCTCTAGTTCTGTAATGTCCTGCATACATTGTGTAGATATAGGATTACAGGTAAAATAGTCTATGGTCTTCATGTTCAAAATGTAAACTAGTTTCAGACAGACATGTCCTTATGGCCTACAACATAAAATGAAAAGTTGATGTGTGAGTACACATAGATAAATGAAGTAGCATAAGTGTGGGGTGAGTGGTCCAAAAACAATAATTGGCTTGGAGTTTAATAATAAGTGTTACTTCTGAAAATATAATGTTTACAAATTGAGAATGGACAAAGTGATTTGAAATGTATGAATGAGATATCACAAGTTAAAGCTGGTTTCACAAGCACGCAAATGATTTACAAAGGATGCATATGTCCAAAAAATGGCAGAGTCCACCACTGGTATGCTAGACTCCAAGGCTGCGTTTCACGAAACCGTCATAAGTCTAAGTTCATGGACATCCCATTGAAACGCGTGTTAATTCTACAACACGCGTTTCAATGGGATGTCCGAGAAGTTAGACTTATGACGGTTTCGTGAAACGCACCCCAAAAGTTTTGCAAATGTGTACAGGGGTTTGGAAGTGTCGCCAATTGTTTGTGGGATGCCTGAAACGTTTGCAAGAAATTTCAAACATTTTTAAATCTCCCGCCGAATTAAACACGAACAATCAACGACACTTCTGAACTTCGGCGCATGTTTGGTGAACATTTGAAGCCGAAAATATGAATGTTGGACATTGCCATTTTTGTTACATTCGCACTCTTCGTGAATTCTTTGCATGCCCATGAAACAGGCCTTCAAGGCCCTTTCAGATATGAGGCGACTTTGTGGCGCCACTTTGTGTGCACACATTCCTTGTGTTCAGATATGATGCGGAAAGTTGCCACTTATGCTTATGACGGTGCATTAACGTGTCGACTCTCAAATAAGAGAGCATTTTGTCAAAACTTGCGCAAACGATCTCATGGCAACATTTTTTGCACTAACTGTCTAGGAATTTGATCGGTGCGCATTTTTTGGTAGCCAGGCAGCAAACAAAAATATGTCCTGCCTCAGCGACATGTTTTTGTCGCCCTATACCCCACAGACCTGTACACCAAAAATGTGTGCACACAAAGTGGCGCCACGAAGTCGCCTCATATCTGAAAGGGCCTTTAGTGTAAAAATCCACACTTATCCCTTCACCGGCTTTCTTCCCCAAACGCTAAAATAAACACTGAGGTGACTGGTGTCAACTCAATCCATGTATTGAAGAGAAATAAGAAACGTAACGGAATACGTAAGGCCCTGTTTCTGAGAATTGTTAACCCATTCGTGACAGAGGTCCACATTTTGTGGTTTTGATGCAAAGCTCTAAAAATCATACCAAATACATGAGCAGAAAGAGCAAAAAATTCTACACAAACTGTGCCAAATTTTGGTTGCGTCAATATTTGTTGTTTGATGCTGAAAAATTTTTAAAGGAAAATAAGCATTAAAATCCTTCAATTGGCAATGTGATAGAAGGATTAAAATCACCGTTTTCCCCTGCAAATTGGCAACTTTTTGACTTCTCATCATAATGTCTGTCAATTTATATTCATTTCAGATACATGACATTTTATAAGAAAAATGTAGCAATAAAATAAAAATGTTGGTGTTGCCAATTTGAAGAATAAAAGCTGATCAAATGAGGCTTTAAATAATTCCTGTCACGAATGGGTTAAGAAGGTACACACAGATTTTACACCGACATGTTATAACACACTGAATGAGAATTGATAATGCGTTAGATAAAGGAACATTGCCTGTGATTTGGGCTATATTTCTGATATCATTTGAACAGCACACTGCATGGAAGGTAAAATGATGCAACGACAAAAGCAAGCTTGCTTTCCTTTAAAAAAAATTCTTCGTAGATATATCTACTGCAAAAATCTTGCATACTGTTCAGTTAATGAAAGACAGAACTTTGGTATGACAGAAAATTTTTCATCTAAAAAAAAGATCTGTCCTGTATCGTGTGATATCTCAAACCAAAACAAACATTATCCATGCCACTGTTCTCTTTCCAATATAACAATGTGCTGAGCAAATGATATCTGAATATATGTATGTTGATACAGCCTTATCTTGCGATTTACAAAGTGACATATCTTACAAGAGGGAAAAAATGAAAGTTATACGTAGGATAGTTGTCACACAAGGATTAAAACGCAACTCACCGAGCACCTCCATGTCTGGTTATAAACAGGGGTTTAAATTTCATTCAAGAATGGTTCGTTAATAAACAGGGCAAAAATAAGCATATTCAAAGGCTGAAATAAAATCAGCAATTTGCAGTTCTGACTAATTTAGGTAAAAAACACAAGATATGGTCTGTTCCTGATAAACTTCTGTTAACAATTATTTCATTATAAACCTAATAAGATTATTCTGTAACAATTTCAAGGAAAGAGAAATGACAAAGAACTGACATTTGGCTAAAAAAGTATTCTTTCTCAAAATACCTCTTTGTCATACTGAGTAGCAAATTGAATTGATTAAAAATTGTTTTTAAAAATAATTGATAGAAACATTGATCCTCTATTTTGAAATAGTTGATAAAATATGGATATCTTTTTGGTCAGTTCCATAAGGAAGTAAATTATGTTTCCATAGGGATATTTTCTGATTTTCAAACAAATCTTGACTAACACACATTTGTAACTACTGCAATTCACAGTAGATGCTAAACCTTAGCCTTAGGACATCTTAGCTTACATTTATTCGTGACAAGGAAACAACTCTCTTAAGGGTCCTTATTTAGGAATGTTTAGTAATTTGTGTATTTTTAAGGGCAATCTTACAATTACTGACTAACACATGAGAAAAGAAAATCAAGATAACATCTTATTTCTGAATCCAGGAGAGGAAAAAAATCCTCCAAGGCCCCTCCTCCAGAATGCACTAGTGCCAACTTACCAGGAAATCCCCCAGCGGGTATAGGAATCTGCCCCATCAGCATCTGCTTCAACGTCTTGATCTCCTCTTGGTACTGCCTCAAGAGGGCGTCCTTAGGATCCTCGTTGATCTTGGGCTTGTTCTTGATGTTCTTGGCGCGGTTGGCGTACCGGAGCGTGGACAGGGTTTCGTCGTAGTTGTTGTCGGCCGGCGACAGGCAAGCCACCATCAAGGTTTTGGTGTTACCACCTGGAAAGAAAGAGAAACTTGATGTTTTTTTGGTTTGCCATTTAAATGAGGCTGCCATCTATTTCCAGCCTAACCGCTCACAATGGCGGTCTCCTATGTTCTATGATTTACCTCTTTAGTTTAATGAAAAGTATAATATTCTGTATTCTTGTTTGTATCCTTTATATTATGTTTATCGTATAACATATATTGTACATGATCTTTTATTTATGCAACATTTATGTAAACATGTATAATTTGTATTGTATTAACACAACGCACAGATACAAGCAATTAAATAAAAACAATTATTAATGTTTTATTTTGTTGCCAGTGGGTGCTTTTCTAAGGATTTTACAGACCTAGTGAAAAGATTACAAATGGTAAAAAGCAATCTAGATAAATAGTTCAAGAAAAGACGATTTGCACAGCCTTAACTCTTTTAATACTCTGAGGGCTGAAACAAGCATATCCCCCTTTAAAACACTCAACACAATGTACAAGTTTATCATAATTCTCAAACATTGTTAATTTCTGGAATGATTTGGCATAAATGGTGGTAGAGTCTACATGTAATCTTTCATGTTTAATGCTTAAAAAAAGGTCACCATTATCCAAAGTCAAAATCTTCTTGACAAAAGCAGTTTTTCTTTCACAGCATTCCTTGCTCAATTTCTAAAAATATCCATCTCCTTCTTGGTTAAGCGATGCTGCACTTACCAAGGGAATCTTGGAGTAGACGGGTAAGTTTGGAGTCACGGTAGGGGATGTGTTTAGACTTGCCATCTACCAACGCTGAAATAACGTTTCCCAGAGCAGAGAGTGACAGGTTGATCTTTGTCGCTTCCTTCAGTCTGTCTCCGGTTGCACCTGATGCAAAGAGGAAAATGCCACTTTGATAGCTAATACAATCTCTCTTTGTGTTCATTCATAATCATTCATCATCAATATCTATTCAGTGTGCCACTGGCTTTCCCCCATGACAATAATAATAATAGTATATAAATAATGAATGTTTATGAGTGCAATGGACAGAATATTTCACCGAATAAATATTCTGTCCATTGCACTCATTAACATTCATTATTTGTTTTATATGACACCTTAAAATAGATCAAATCGCAATAAATCAATAGCGCTATACGCTAGCGCGCTGTTCACTGCAAACGCAAGCGTTTTACGTACGTAGTGTGCCGGGCTCTTGGTGTTCATGCAATGGAACAAATCGTATGAATCTAAGATTGCACGGTAAATGGAGCCACAATTACACGAATGATGACGTCATAGTGCAATGGGACAAATGATCAATATCAAACAACCAATCAAATGACAGGGATCTATTAAGGTGTTATATAATAGGTTCTTGTATAGCATTCATGTCTATGTAGAATTGGGGAGTTGGGATTTGAATTTCCTTTTAGAAAATATATCACACAGAACAACATCAATAATCTACATCTGCAAGGTTTGGAAAAATCAGAACTACCGCAGGCATCTCATATCAAGTTTTATCTCACAGTCTTGACTTTTTACTTGAAAGTTCTGCATTTCATCAACCAATTTGTGACAGAGGTCCACATTTTGTGGTTTGGCCTAATATCTTTTGATGCAAAGCCCTAAAAATCATACCAAATACATGAGCGGAAAGAGCAAAAAATTCTACACAAACTCTGCCCATTTTGGTTGCGTCAATATTTGTTGATTGATGCTGAAAATTTTTTGAAGGAAAATAAGCATTAAAATCCTTAAATTGGCAATGTGATAGAAAGTTTAAAATCACTGTTTTCCCCTGCAAATTGGCAACTTTTTGACTTCTCATCGTAATTTCTGTCAATTTATATTCATTTCAGATACATGACGTTTTATAAGAAAAATGTAGCAATAAAATAAAAATGTTGGTGTTGCCAATTTGAAGAATAAAAGCTGATCAAATTAGGCTTTAAATAATTCCTGTCACGAATGGGTTAAGCAGGTAATTTTGAATTGGCCTGCTCATATGCAATCCTTGCAGCTCCCTTCCACCATGCACATCTACATCATCATCACTGCAGATGTCGTAGTCATTTATCATCATTATACTGGTAATCTTCACTGACATCAATCAACAATGTCATCACCACTATTCACGTTGTCCATTGCATCGTGATGATGCACAGTCTATACAATCCTCAAATGTTAAAAGTGGTAATTAAGTTTGGCAAGTGGCTACGAAGATGGCTGCCGGTTGGAATTTTAGAGCTTTCATTTTATCTTCACTATTATCCAGGGATGCCAGTTAGAATTGATAAGAGGGCCTGATAATCACCTAGAATTAAATATTTTGCACACAAAAATACCCAAACTATGGCCTGAAAATAAATTGGGAGGGCCTGAATTCAGGCTTTTGCCTAAAAAACTGGCATCCCCGATTATCATACACACTGTACCTGTCTTTGCCTGCCTCTCGCTGCCAGCCAAATCCAAATATTTTGCACACAAAAAGACCCAAACTATGGCCTGAAAATAAATTGCGAGGGCCTGAATTCAGGCTTTTGCCTAAAAAACTGGCATACCCGATTATCATACACACTGTACCTGTCTTTGCCTGTCTCTCGCTGCCAGCCAAATCCACAAGGTTAAGTTTGCCGGCACGGATGCGATCTTCCCCCGAGTCGTCTACCTCGCACATCTCTATGTGGATGGTGAAGATGGAGTGTGAGCGTGACGAGTCGGCATTCATCAGCGTAGCCCCGACGGAACGGTTCTTCCAGCCAAGCTCCATGATCTGCTCACACTCCCGGGTGTTGTGCACAACATGCATGGTCAGGTCTGGTGGTTGAAAAGAAAGTAAGTGTTCATTTCTTTCACAATCAAAATAAGGAAATGTCGAAGCTCAGTTAAAATCAGGGCATGTTTCTATGATTCCCTTGTCAAAATGGGATAAATGAAATCGCAGCATTGAAACAATGCTTATCAGGATTACAATTCATATCACCACCACCATCATCAACAAAATCATCATATTCATCAACATCACCATATTCATCACCACTATCATCATCATCATCATCATCATCATCATCATCATCATCATCATCAGTATAACCGTCATCACCATCATCATCTGCATCACCATCAATATCATTACCACCACTCCCCATTTTTATCTTGATCATGAGAATAATCATCATCATCATCATCATCATCATCATCATCATCAGGGAAAAAAATAATCAATTTTTTTCCGGGGCTACTTTCTGAGCCCACTGGCCCAAATTTTCTACATTGTATTACAGTTAACATTGGACTCTATGAGAATTTCAGGGGCTCTTTTTTAGTTTTCCAGGGCTCTTTTTGGTATTTCGGGAGCGAATTCGCCCTGAGCCCCCATGTATTTTTTTCGCTGATCATCATCATCACTACAATCATCGTCATATCATATGATGTTCTGACCTTTGACATAGACACCCTTGTCAGGATGTTCCTTGAGTTCCAGCCGGGCCTTGGCGTCTTTTCCCAGTAGATCACGAATCTCTTCATTGTAGATCTCCAGATAAGAGGCTCGCACCAAATACTTCAACCCCTCTGCAACCTTCAAATAAAAGGTTAAATCACTATTCAATTCTGACTCCTAGTTACATTTTTTTCCCGCAGCATTACTCTGGCATAAATATTTGGGAGAGGTTTTTTAGGGGTAGAAAATTCTACTATAGGTTATCTACCTGTACGTGCACTACAGACACATGTACAGGGGAGGGTTTAATGAAGAGTCTTGTCAGTGATTTTCACTGACAACTGTTATAAGCTACTGAAATCCTTGCATCTGATTGGCTGAGAGCCAACTTGAAGTGCATGAATACAAACATGTGCATATTAAAGGTAAACTTGAGTTGGGCCCTGTTTCATAAAACTTGTTATCAGTAACAACTGCCACATATCTTTATGACAAATTTGCTCTCCGCCAATCAGATGCAAGGATTTCAGTAGCTTATTACGGTTATTGCAACTTGTTATTGATAACAAGTTTTATGAAACAGGGCCCCAGGTCATGTGACTTCCTGGTGATGAGGTTACAAGAAGCCTTTTTAACCCATTCGTGACAGAGGTCCACATTTTGTGGTTTGGCCTAATATCTTTTGATGCAAAGCCCTAAAAATCATACCAAATACATCAGCAGAAAGAGCAAAAAAATTCTACACAAACTGTGCCCATTTTGGTTGCGTCAATATTCGTTGTTTGATTCTGAAAATTTTTAAAAGGAAAATAAGCATTAAAATCCTTAAATTGGCAATGTGATAGAAAGTTTAAAATCACTGTTTTCCCCTGCAAATTGGCAACTTTTTGACTTCTCATCATAATTTCTGTCAATTTATATTCATTTCAGATACATGACGTTTTATAAGAAAAATGTAGCAATAAAATAAAAATGTTGGTGTTGCCAATTTGAAGAATAAAAGCTGATTAAATCAGGCTTTAAATAATTCCTGTCACGAATGGGTTAAAGCAGCCAGGAAAGTTAGATTATTTTTATAAATGCAGATGTCTAATGTGAGATATGCTGATATGAGGATTATGAAATTGATCAGAAAATCACTCACTTTCCCCCCAAAGGCACTTGCGCTGCACACAGAAATGAGTACATGCATGGGATCACACTTACATGTACATGGAATTCCACACACAATACTGGCATGAAAGATGAAACATGTGTATGAGTACTTGTATTTGTACTAAAAACCCCGAAACCAACCATAATTTGGAATGAAAAAGTGTAAGTTAGACGCAAACGGCGATTTTATTATCCTTCGTCTCACGAGACAATCACTAAGAGGACCACTTTGCTTGAATTTGAAAATGCCGTTATGTGCCTCCCGCCGCGTGATACGCCAATACACATAGTACGATAAGGTGAGTCATACGCACATGCGCACTCCTTATAGGTGTCTTTTCTGTGCAACCGACCCTCGTATATTTTTCAAACATTGGCTCACATTTTTTATATTTAAAAATACTTCCTGAGGATATTATACTTTGAAACTTTCAGACTGGTATTTTTACACTATAACCCTTATGTTTATCCCATTTCCAAGTAACAAAACAAGATTTTTTAAAAATCATAACAATGTTAACCAATGTCTTTAAAGGCATTGGCTAACATTGTTATGATTTTTAAAAAATATCATTTTGTTACTTAAAAATGGGATAAACATTAGGGTTATAGTGTAAAAATACCAGTGTGAAAGTTTCAGAGCATAATATCCACGGGAAGTATTTTTAAATATTAGAAATGTGAACCAATGTTTGAAAAATATACGAGGGTCGGTTGCATAGACCCAACGTGAAAGGAGTGCGCATGCGCACATGACTCAACGGACCGCACTGTGTGTATTGACGTATCACGCGGCGGAAGGCAAGTAACGGTATTTTTGAATTCGTCCAAACGGTCCTCTTAGTTCAGTGTCTCTCGAGACAAAAGCTAATAAAATCGCGGTTTACGTCTAATTTACAGCTTTTCCTTCCAAATTATGGTTGGTTTCAGGGTTTTTGAGTATAAATACAAGTACTCATACACATGTTTCATCTTAGTTTGAGAATTTTTTAAATCAGCTGCTCACAAAGTTAGCCAATGCCTTTAAGCTATTTCTTGTCTTATTTCAAAATATGATGGTATTTCAAGAACAATCTAGTCAGGGAACCTTTTTTACCATGATGTTATTCTTTATTTTTCCTAAACTTACATGAAAAGGAGAAAGCTCACAAAATGATGTTTTTGTTGTTGTTGTTTTATCTTTCCCAGAACCCAAGCTTCTCTTTAACCCATTCGTGACAGGAATTATTTAAAGCCTAATTTGATCAGCTTTTATTCTTCAAGTTGGCAACACCAACATTTTCTTTTATTGCTACATTTTTCTTATAAAACATCATGTATCTGAAATAAATATAAATTGACAGAATGTATGATGAGAAGTCATAAAGTTATCAGTTTGCAGGGAAAAACGGTAATTTTAACATTTTCATCGCATTCCCAATTTAAGGATTTTAATGCTTATTTTCCTTTAAAAAAATTTCAGCATCAAACAACAAATATTGATACAACGAAAATGGGCACAATATGTGTAGAATTTTTTGTTCTTTCTGCTCATATATTTGGTATGATATTTAGGGCTCTACATCAAAAGTAAACCAAACCACATAATGTGGACCCTCTGTCACGAATGGGTTAATGACATACATGTACCCTACATCATACAAGTAATTGAAAAGTGGTATCAAATAACAGATAGGCTACTTGCCAGGAACATGTGCTCCAGTATAAATCAATGTGCATGTAAATGTTCATGTACATGTAATTCATATTCAGCCTCAAGAAAAACAGGAAGTTAAATTACCAGGGAAATGGATATGTGCAGCTTCTACTGTTAGCTGGGTAGCTGCAGACATGTAATTTCCACTCATATGAGTAAATGTGCACTTGAACCCTTTCACAATACATTATTAAGTCGCCATAGACCAGGGCCCCGTTTCATAAAGCTTGTTATCAATAACAAGTTACAATGACTGTTATAAGCTACTGAAATCCTTGCGTCTGATTGGCCGAGAACAAATTTGTCATAGAAATGTGGCAGTCAGCACCAATAGTTTTATGAAACAGGGCCCAGATCTTGTTTTCTCTGTCAATCAGCTTGCAAAATTTTGCAAACTATAAAAGTCTACTCAGATCTACCTTTTAAATTCCACTTCTTGAAATTCCCTGCTATTTTGTAAACAACATCTGAAACTATTCACCACATCACCATTTCAAGTAAGTATACTCAAGAGGGACATTTAAAATTGACAACTTCCATGTACATGTACATGTACATCATGGTTCTCGCCAGTACATAACACCCATGGTTCCAGTACCATACGTAAAGGGTTTCAGACAAGGAAGAACCATGTGTGAAATTGCTGCACCATGCGCAGCAAGAAGGGTTAAAAAAATATTGGAGTATATGTTCCTAACAATAATGAGAAATGTCACAGATAGTTATGCTTTTTGGCAATGCATTTTTACTTTTATGCCATTAGTAGACAACTCCTGCTTACCAAGTAGTATTTTTCATCCTTTTACTATAGCATATACTGCCGCCACACCTAACTTTAGGTGTTATTCCGTAAAACTTCCGAAACTTCCATGCTTTGCGCAGAGTATGAACCATGTGTGGATTTTTTTCTAGTGAGAACCCTGATGTACATGTACATGTAAATCGGGATAGGACTTACATGTAGTTTGTACAGCGTAAGAGTTCACTCATTATTTCTCTTTTGTGCACTGAACAATGGACAGAGTATTTACATAAGTGTAGTCCCAGTATTTAAAGCTATTGATTAATCCTATAAAATCAATATGTCGTATTGATCAGCAACCCAATTCAACTCCACTGCATTACAGAAGCACATATGTAATGTACATTTCATTTGAACAACTCTCTGCTTTTTAAATGTATTTTCATTCACTTTTATTTTTATTCTATTCTGTTTCATAGTCAATGTAACATTTATTTGATCATGGGCCACTCTGTTGTGTTTGGTATTAAGATCTAGGAAGAAAGTACTGCACAGTTTTCAGTCAACCCTGTGTACAAAATGTCCCAAGAGACAGGAAAAGGGGTATTCATGAGCAGATCGTCTTTATGTATAGGTTCATTTCAATAAACGTTTCAAGGAAAAACACTTTTCAAGGGGGAAAAAAATGTGTGATCTTTACAGAAAGGTGGTCTTCCTACACAGGTGGTTGCTGAAGCAGGTGCGATTGTAGTCTGTGCCTTAACCCTTCACCTCTTCATGACAGAGAATTCACATTGCATGTTTACATGTAGGCCCAAAATTTTTTGATGCAGATCCCTAAAAGCATATTCAGTTCACAGACAGAAAGATAGACAGAAAGACAGAGAGACAGAAAGAAAGAAAGATAAATAGAAAGATAAACAGAAAGACAGACAGAAAGATAGACAGAAAGATAAATAGAAAGATAAACAGAAAGACAGACATAAAGAGACAGAAAGACAGACAGAAAGAAAAGACAAACAGCAAATGAGAGAGATAAAGAGAAGGATACCACTTGTATCTGTTACCTACGTGTGCTGAACCTGAAGCATCCTGCAAAAAGCATTCCTCAGCATAGCTTTACCTCTAAAAGCCAGACTTACAATAGTCAGACAGGGGAAAAAAAAACAGGCATATATACATTTAAACAAACAGGGGAGCATTTCATTTAAAGCGTCTCGTCAGTGATTTTTACTAACAAATTTGCTCTCAGCCAATCAGATGCAAGGATTTCTGTAGCTTATAACAGTTGTCAGTAAAAATCACCGATAAGACACTTCATGAAACACTCCCTAGGAGGACAGACTGACAAGATAAAGGAAGAACAGATAGACAGAAGCATAGCATTGCACATTACCTGAATGTTCTCAAAGATGTGTTCAAACGCCCTGGGTATAATACCCCTCTGTGTAGCAGGGTCCGTAATGCCTTGCATGCTGAATGATTTTCCGCAGCCAGTCTGCCCATATGCAAAGATGGTCCCATTGTAGCCTTCCAACACACCCTACAAGAGAGAGAAAGAAGAATACATTTACCAGGGGCGTCAATCCGATTTATATTTTGAGGGGCTGGGGACATACAACAAAAATCTACTGACAACAAAAAAAAGGTCCTGACTCCTAAGCTTATTTCACTTATTTATTTCATTTTATTTATTTATTCATTTCATCTTATTTATCTTCAAAATTCATTCATTTATTTATTCACTCATTTACTTATTTATTTATTTATTCATTTATTTATTTTTTATCATCATTATTATTATTATCATTTTTTTTTTTTTTTTTTTGGGGGGGAGGGGCAAACCCTATTGTGTCCCCATTATCATTATTATTATTATTTTGGGGGGGAGGTGTCCCACTGCCTTCCCTTTGGTTAACACCCATGTGCATTATTACAGACCAATCCAGAGCATCAAATCTTTCATGAAGTGCATGTTCAATTAGGACAGATTACAGAAAATACGAAAATACATGTGAGTCACATTATCATTCTGTTTTAATGACTAAATCACAAAATAAACACACAGAAATGCCTAAATTTAAAAGTAAACTTTGAGGCAGATCCTCGTCCTTAATAAGCAAAACTAAGCAAACGTTAGTGGTTTATTTTTTTTTATGGCAAGTATCATTCAGTTGTAAATATTTATGCCTACAAAAATGTATTCAACAATGATAATAGTTTCTCATATTGCGCAGAGTACTTTCAGTCTCCACACTGCTGAACCAACAAGTAAACACCTACATGTAAAACAATCACAAGTGCATTTAAAGTACATTAATCCACAAAACAAAACAAAAAAGGGTGGGGGGGGGATGATGCAGCTATTCTGGTCAAGTATTCCCTTTTTGCATCTATACAGCATGTATGTTTTAAAGAATTACATTAAAAAATTATGTTGATAATGCATGTACATGTACATGTACATACATGTACAACCCTTACATTGACTAGTGGATAGACAATATTTCTGTTCTATGACAGATGTAATAAAATAAGCCCCATTAAAAGTGACTTATTTCTAATAGAGGATTACCTTGCCTACATGTACATGTAGGTTTACGAAAGATATTTTGACATATACATGTAGTCCTTACATCAACCAGCGGATAAGTGGTATCTCCAAAGATTTGTTCAGTGGTGGATTCCACAAAGTATGCCCCATCCTAGTCCCACAAGTACATTTATAAAAGACATTTTGACATATATTCCTTACATCAACCAGTGGATAAGCGATATCTCCATAGATCTGTTCAGTGGTGGATTGCGTGAAGTATGCCCCGTCAAAAGTGAACGACTTGGCAGGGTCTTTGGAGTTCGGTTTGTAGATCTCACAGAAACCACGGCCACCGTCCATCTTCACGACCGTCTTGCAGTTGAGACTCTGCTCCCTGGCGTTGAGGGGGCGACATCTCACGATTACCTTCACTGCTTCAGCCATCTTGAATTAAGTTGTACTGTGAGGGATAATTCAGATGGAAAAAATATTAAGTTTTATTACAATTCATCTGTATTCCCCTGTCTTGTTGGGCTCCTTGAAAGACAGAAATGCTACTGGATTTAGAATTTGTAGTGTAAAAGTACTACACAATGGAGAGAAAAATGAATAAACAGGGAATAAACAGGGAATTAGAAATACAGAAATTAGAGGACATACACAAGTCAAAGATATCATGGAAAAAGTGAAAGAAGCAAAATGGGGATGGGCAGGAGGACATCTAATCAGAAGAAAAGATGATACATGGTCAAAGAGGGCTACAGAATGGATACCAAGATATGGAAAAAGATCTAGAGGGAAAGAGAAACGTCGATGGCGGGACGATATTACATGCACAACTTATGTGGGTAGCAAGTGGACAAGACTGGCCAAAAACAGGAAGATTTTGAGGAATCATGAAGAGGGCTACAGCCAGCAGTGGATGAACTTCGCCTGGTGAGAGACAGGTGTGAAAACTTTTATACATTTTATATTCAATTCTACCTTTCTAAGAATTTGTTCAGTAGAGGCGCTGGTCCGTAAATGCAGACTGTCTTCGTTAACTAGGATCGTCCTCATTTATGAGGATTTCTTCACACAAAAAAACTGGGAGAGTTCAATCCCCTTAGAATTGCCAACGCAAGTTAAGAGCACAAGCTCAATGTGCATGTAAACCTATCAGGTATCATTACAAGTCCGTGGGGAACTGGGTGTATTTCATGACACAGAATCTATTTTTAGCACTCTCAAGGCCTGAAACTGCCATCTAAGCCCCGCCCCCTCAGGGCAAGGTGAAATAAAAATGTCCTCATGAACAAGGACAATCTCAATTTATGAGGACACAATTTGTCTTCGTTTACGAGGACAATCCTTGTTTACAGACCAGCGCCTCTACTGCGCCGGGGCCGGGCCCTGCAATTTTGTGCGTTTACACTGGGACCGCGGCCATGGCCTGTATCTAGATCCTTTCAAAGTTTCGTTGTAGGAGCGTTCTACAATTTGACAAAGCCTTTATAAAATTTTATCCCCGCGCGCCCGGTTTGTAATTCTGCAATATTGGCTTTATAACTCCATGTTTACACCAAAACTGGCCGCGGCCCAAGGCTTGGTGTAAAAGGGGTCTTATTTATTCAGAAATGTTTTCTATCACACTCACAGTCACAGATAACATTAACTGTTAGTGTTAAACATATTCGGCTCTTCACAAGACTAACGTTAACAGTTAGACTAGAGTCCGCGTCCGAGTCTTGAATTTGATCATGCTTTATCACAAGATCACACATTCAGAATTCAGTTAACTTGTTCAACAAGTAACACTCAGAAGCACAAATAAGAAACTCATGTCTTGTCAATTATCATGATGTCAATTTATTTCCGCGCTGTGCACCGTACAAGCGGACTATACCCACGCCAGAACACATTGCCCCAGCGCACCGGGCCGGGGCGCGCGGGCGCAAGCCACCGGCACCGGCATATAGGCTACACCGACAGAAAAATGTTGCCGTACGTTACCTTCGTTCAGTTAGAAAGGTGACTTGTTGAACAGCAAGAATTCATAACTCTCCGTCAATGACACTCCTGAAACTGCATTTATGAAATATTTCAAGAATTATTCATTTTCATGGATCAGTAATTTCGTAAACAAACCACAATTCAGTAAACACCGGCACTCGGTGACAAGCAAAACATCCCAGTACCAGTCAGATTAGTGTTTCGCTACACGCCTAGCTGAGGTCGGTCGCTCTCGTTCATTGGTCGGAACAATCATAGCGGAATCAGCGAATTTCAGTGACGTCAATGGAGATAATTGTGGAGCTTGTGGAGCCTTTTCTTCGGTTGTTACTGCTAAAATAGGAAAATATCATCTTTGTTGCTGAATAATTTCCATTTTATGTTGAACTGATCTTTTCCTTGAATGACTGATGTTTTTAAACTTGTCATTGAAGTCAAGTAATATAAAATATAATAAATAAGATTACCGATAGTGGCATGAACGGCCCTGTGGCCCAATGGATAAGGCATCTGACTACGGATCAGGGGATTCCAGGTTCGAGTCCTGGCAGGGTCGCATTTTTTTTTTTTTTTTGATAAAACACACACAAAAACAACAAATACTCATAAGTTTTGTAGTGCAAAGGAGCTATCCTATTCTTGCAAATCATTTTTTATATTAAAAGAACTCTGTTGACACTATTATGCATGTGTCTACACTTTCACCGCGACTTTCACTGAGCTCATTCAGAATACAACTAAGCAAACAAAAGACCTGCTTGCCCGGCTGCCACTTAAAGGTGGCACAATCTGCATTTATGCCGACTCGACCAAGATGACAACTAATTCATAATTAGGCTTACACCTATTATTTAGATTTATAATCTGACCAAGAAAATCTCTATAGGCCTTTCATTAGATTTAATACTGACCTTGATATACTGAGCCCCCCCCCCTCCCGGTGCCCCCTACCCCACATTATACTACATAATATGCTTATTTGATTCTAATCATTATATTTCATGAATCATATATGCAAGGATCTATGTTTGCTGTTGCTGTGGCTCAGGGAAAAAAAATAATTTTTTTCCAGGGCTACTTTTTTTAGCCCACTGGCCCAAATTTTCTACATTGTATTACAGTTAACATTGGACCCTGTGAGAATTTCAGGGGCTCTTTTATAGTTTTCCAGGGCTCTTTTTGGCATCTCAGGGGCGAATTTGCCCTGAGCCCCCGTGTATTTTATTCCCTGCTGTGGCTCCTTTCCTCCCCCTCTCTTCAACTTTGTTTATCCCTTGTTTTCATTTGCCCCATTTATAGCTGCATCCACCCCACCCCACCCTCCCTTCCCCTCCATCTCTCTCTCTCTCTCTTTCTTTTCTCTTCCTCCCCTTCTCCCTCTTTTCCTCTCTTTTCTCTTCATCTCTCCCACCCTCTATCTTTCTCTCTCTGCTCCCCCTCTCTCTAAAATATAAAAATTATTATAAATCAGCATACACAGACCACAAAACAAATAAAATGAAAACTCTATACGAACAATATTCTTGTATTATTGCAAGCGCTTATTCAAAAGTTTCTCTCCCCTCTCTCTCTCTCTTTCCCTCCATTTTCTATCCCTCCCTCCCTCCTGCCCTCCCTCCCTATTTTTCTCTCCCCTCCCCTACTCTCAACCTCATTGTTACAAATTACTATAAACTAAACATACACAGAAAAAAAATACAACCAAAATGAAAACTCTAAACCAACAATATTCTTGTATAAATTGCAAATACAATGTTATTCAAAAAATGTTCAGTACAAGAGCGTACAACGTGTTATGTACATTTCACTTAATATTTTTCTCTTATTTTGAAAGAAAATTCCAACTATTAAAAACAATGAAGTAAACATGATGTACTACTCCCAATACAACCTTCATGATTTCAATGAAGCAAAATCTCAATAATTCCAAGTCATCTTTTAAACTTATATTACAGAAAATTGGCCACATTGTTCGAAACAAGATGTTTCATAAATAAATTTACCTGCTTTTCTTCTATCAGTTGCCAAATCTGGTATTTATTGCCTCAAAATATTTCCTCATAAAAAATGTGATGCATTTGAAAAACTCACAGAAAATAAAGTAAACAGGGCCGTTTGCAAGTAGAGTGAAGAAAAACACAGCACTCACTGATACATCTGTCACATACCTTAATTCTAATGAATTTTTATGAATTTTTATCCAAGCATTTTCTCAGAAATTCCTTTGTAAGTTTGCAACAACATTCCAAGAACTGAAATAGAAATGCAATATGTATTTCCAGTCACCTCTGGAAGTACATTCATGACATGATTTAGAAAAATAGAGAATGTACCAAGTTACTAGTTTTTTCTTTGTTTACTTGTAATCACTGTGCACTCTCCTTTCCATACAGAAAAAGTACAAATCTTAACTTTAATGATACGCTATTTTCTTACCGTAAATCTACAGAACATAGGCAAAAGGTTCTTAATTTGCCAAACATTTTGATGGAGAATAATCTTTAAAATATGACAATATTATGTTTGATTCTTTTCTTACAAATATACCCATGTACATATACCAGTGTTTTAACCCAAAGCAGTATAGGGTTCTCTTGTGGGCTATATCAATTTAGCTTTTCCTCCTCAAATTGACAAAAATCATTCTTATTTTCCTCTTTTACATAGTTTGAAAAATATAATAATGTAGACAACATAAACCAATGTGCACAAAAGCTGCAATAGTTAACAAATTGCCGATATGCTCATGATAATAGTGATCGATTACATAATATTTTAAACGGCGTTGCCAAGTTGGAGATTGTAACGATTAGCTCCAATCAAATTGTTCCTATTTGTGTACAGTATAACAAACTGCATTATTAGAAATAGGCCCAATGTTTTCTACGATGATTTTCGTTCTTTTTGCAGCAGGCATGTAGCCACGGGGGTGGGGGGGGGGAACTTTGGAAAAAATTCCCAAGTTTGCGTTGCAACTTTGTTATGAAAAAATAAATCACACAAGAGGAATTTATGTCAGAAAGTCCACCAGTTTGCATCTAAGCCCTCTTAACCCATTCATGACAGAGGTCCACATTTTGTGGTTTAGCATAATATCTTTTGATGCAAAGCTCCAAAAATCCTACCAAATACATGAGCAGAAAGAGCAAAAATTCTACACAAACTGTGCCCATTTTGGTTGCGTCAGTATTCGTTGTTTGATGCTGAAATTTTTAAAAAGGAAAATAAGCATTAAAATCTTTAAATTGGCAATGTGATAGAAAGTTTAAAATCACCGTTTTCCCCTGCAAATTGGCAACTTTTTGAGTTCTCATCATAATTTCTGTCAATTTATATTCATTTCAGCAGTGATGGAGTCGAGGCCGGCAGTTCCGAGTTACAAGGCCACTGGATAAAAATTTCTCCCATACACTTTGTACACGTGACTTGGACCGAGGCCAAGGCCAAGGCCGGCAAAATGTGGCCTCGAGGCCGGCCTCGACTCCATCCCTGCATTTCAGATACATGACGTTTCATAAGAAAAATGTAGCAATAAAATAAAAATGTTGGTGTTGCCAATTTGAAGAATAAAAGCTGATCAAATTAGGCTTTAAATAATTCCTGTCATGAATGGGTTAAAGATAAGCAAACATTTTCCAAAGAGAAGGGAGACACCCCTCCCCTTAGACCCCTCCCTCAGCAAGGCGATCAATATTCAGTTATGTGCCCCCCAAACACCAAACTCTGGCTACGACCCTGTTCTGCAGATGTATAATGGTGTTATTCTTACCATTCACATTTGCAGATCGAGAAATACTGCAAAAGTGTGCCTAGAAGAAGACACAATACTGCTGTGGGTTAAAAACAATAGCGCTGTGTAGGGTAACAACATGTTTGAAACACATTCAGACAGATGTTATAACATAAATAACATGCAACTAGAGCACACGGCATATACACCTCACTGACAATGTTACCTTACACGACAATTACAAGTAACGAAGCCAAACTTTAATATTCCATATAAAGTTGCCTAGCATAATAGCCAATACAAAAATATATGATCTTGATTGGTTGATGTACAAACGCCTGATGTGGCTATCTTTTACATTATATACGGAAGTATGCTTGTAGCTAAAATGCGCTATACCCTGCTACAGACAAATCAGAAAATGACACCAGGGAATCTACCTCTTCTTATTGTTGTAATACATGTATTTTGATTACAGCTTCATTCGAGGTGTACTGAATGTTATTAAATTAAGGTATGCAATGCTTTTTGTTTTGTAGAAATACAACCAGCTTAAAATGTTAAAAGAGACAATAAATAAATACCACAAATTGATTGATATGTTTTTAACGCATAGAAATACATGTATCTGTAAATTTAGCGATAACCCATAAGAAATGCAGGAAAACGATTTCGCAGGCAAACTTCAATTTTCTGACAAGCGTATGTTAGGGGAATATAAAAGGCTTTGCTACAAACAAATAATTACGTAACATTATAGTAAATCTTAAGACAGACAAAAACATACACATAGAATTGCAAAATCAGTCTATTTCTTAAATTTTCATATTTTTTTTTCTGTACATAAAAATCAGAATTATGAAAATATTGGTTTCTCTGATTGAAAAATACACAAGACAGATGTAAAACAACCCATTCCCCCTAGACTTGTTTGTAAACAACAAACATTCAATAACATTGCAAAGACAACACAACCAACCAGACATGTTCAGTATTTAAATCACATGATGCAGAGTTAAAGGCAATGGCTAACTTTGTGAGCAGCTGATTTAAAAAATTCTCAAACTAAGATGAAACATGTGTATGAGTACTTGTATTTGTACTCAAAAACCCTGAAACCAACCATAATTTGGAATGAAAAAGTGTAAGCTAGATGTAAACGGCGATTTTATTATCCTTCGTCTCACGAGACAATCACTAAGAGGACCACTTTGCTTGAATTTGAAAATGCCGTTATGTGCCTCCCGCCGCGCACTCCTTATGTCTGTTCTGTGCAACAGACCCTCGTATATTTTTCAAACATTGGTTCACATTTTTTATATTTAAAAATACTTCCTGTGGATATTATACTTTGGAACTTTCAGACTGGTATTTTCACACTATAACCCTTATGTTTATCCCATTTTCAAGTAACAAAACAAGATTTTTTAAAATCATAACAATGTTAACCAATGTCTTTAAATGACAACTAATCATTTGCAGATGAGGAGTTACAGTGTAGGTATGAATATTTATTTTTTCAAGATTCATGTGTTATATCCCTACTCTCAGTATGAAAGAACAAAAGTCCCAATAATATAATTTAAATCTATCATAATTCTCTAATAAGTTATCTTCCCATTGTGTACCTTTAGCACACTGTCTTCAATAGATATCTAACTGACAAAAATATCCCTTCAAAATAAATCTTCTACAGGTCCAGGAGGAGATGAAGTTGGCAACCTTACAGCAAGTTTTGCAGTATTTTTCATGTCTGGAAAGAAGTTTCATGAGTGGGAAAATGCGTACATCCTACTTTACAGCAATAGTTTACAGTAATTATAGTTAAGGAAAACAATATTTTGCTTGAAACATGTAGTTTCCTTCAACAACAGTGCAAAACCCAAACAGAGCACTGAATCTCAATCCAGACTCACTGCTAGAAATGTTAGAGTCTGCTATATATGCAAGAAAATAGCTAACAAAAGAGATTTCAAGATTATCTTTCCATTAGTTACAATATGTAACTACTGAATGTTCTCTGACTAAACATAATCATTAACATTATACACTGATTTGAAATGAAATATAACTAAAATATAGATCAAAGGGAAAAAATGAAATTTAAACCATAAACAAAAAACATAGCATTAACTGCATAATTGAAAGAAATGCAAAATATACAAAATATAAGTTCATGAGAAAATGGAAAAATGGTTTACCATGAGGCGTTTTGGGTGAAAAACCTCAAAACTTATTTTCTAATAAGATGGCAAGGCATGACTACATGATTGAAGTACACTGGAGAAATCATGATTGGTGTTTAGTGTTAAGTGTTAACTTTAAGTGTTATACACCTTCAATTTAGATTTGTGAAACGGTGAGGCGCTATAACACAGATATACCCTGTAGTGTTGTCATGTTCATTATTCCCCATGATAGCATAACACCACTACACTCAGGCATTAGGGATTTGGTGTATGTGTATAGGTACTGATGGTGTTAAAGCTTAACCTTATTCTCAACATCTACATAACACCAGACCATCAGCACCAATGAATCATGAGATATGTGATTTATATCACAAATAACAGCAATGTTTTTTTTTTTTTTTTGCAGAATTTTCAAGAAAAGATTCTAGAAAATTCTTTTACATGACTATTTCCATTAAACACCACATGACCCTCAAAACCCAGATCTCATGAATACACCAAATCACTAACACCACTGGGCTTAGGTATAAGTAATTAGGTGGAGGTGCTTAAAGGACAAACACCGAACACAAACACCAAACATAAAATCTCCCAGTCTGTCCACAGGAAGAAACATGGTCCCATTTCATGAAATGTCTTGCCAGTGATTTTTTACTGACAACTGTTACAAGCTACTGAAATCCTTGCATCTGATTGGCTGAGAGCAAAATTGTCAGTAAAAAATCACTGACAAGACACTTCATGAAATGCTCCCCAGATGTCTTTCTAGCCCCAAAGTAACTCCTTAAAAAAACATCTTACATAATTGGAAAATGACACAAGTCCTTTGCTTACTGTACACACTTTAAGAAACAATCAGTTTAAGGAACTCAATACACGAGTATTAAGCAATTCCAGCCTCCACAAAGAGCTGACTTTCTTAGCACAAATTTACATTAAAAGCAAGTCAAACCAAAAATCTGTCATTCAAAAGGAAACATTTTCACTTGGTTTACAAATTTACCACCACGTTTCTTTCTTATAAATCTCTCTGTTTAGTACAAATGGTTAAAGCATAATGAATAAGACGACATGTGATATTTTCATACTGGAGTATTACTTCCAATTTTTTTTCTTATGTTGTGCAGATGCCTGATATATTACAATAACTATTCGGCCCTACTTTGACAAAAGGAAGCAACTAACCAAAGAAACATTTCTTGTAAAACAGCCAAATGTATCTGTCACTTACACAGACGTCAACGCAATATCATAATGCCTTGCCTAACATATCTCTTAGCAGGATCAGTGTTCATGCGTAAAATTTGGCCCGGAAGAAGAGCACACAAAGTAAAATATGAAAATATCATTAACTCAAATTTGGTTGATATGTCACTTGCGTCCTTTTCTCAAAGTAGGGCGTATAATTGTCTAACGTATTGGAGTTACTCAAAATCAGTTTCTTTTACAAGTACACCGAGCTTCCATGGTCTTTCTGCTTAAGCATGAAACACTCTCACCACTGACTTATTATAAAGAAAAAATGTCAAAAACTCTGAAGAAAGAATTCCAGTATCTTATATGATAGAAAGGCCTGTTCACATATGTAGAAAAAAAAACATGCATTTTTCAGAACCCAGTAAAAGGGCTTGAAATCTTAGACAGCGCAGACAAGATTATCAATAGTCTCAAACCCAGCCCTTCTTCAAACTCATTCAGACTTTGTCAAGATGATCAAAAAGGTATTTACATCCCTTATCTGATCTCACCTGCGAAGCAAGAGCATTAGTAGGGGGCCTGTTCAGTTTCGTGTGCAGTTCATGTTAAGTTTTGACAACCACATGCATTTTTTTTGTGTGTGTATAAAAGATGAATGCGATATGACATGGCAAAAAAAAAGATGGTATAGACCAATCAAATTCTTGTAAAGTTTAAGCGCAAAATATGATGTAACATGTTTGTCTGCACAACCTTGCCAAACTCTCTTTTATTTCGAATAGGTGTGTTAATGTGCAGCTCACTTTCTTAAGTGTATTTGCTTACTGCGCAAAAAGTGAACCCTAAAAAAACGTGGGGGTTTGCTATAGGGGTTTCCCCTGGATAAGATCTGAACAAGCCTTTATGGCTAAATATGAAAGTCTCTTGATATTTACACTCCAATCTTGGCTACAAAAATAAATATCAAAGTTTGCTTGTATATTGATTTATGATTATTGTCTTTTGTTTGTTATAAATAGAAATATTTGATAAAGTACTAAGGTGCAGAATGATCAGTTTCATACAATAAGTTTTCCGAGTATATAGAATAATACGGTGAAAATGACCTTCATGTGGGGTGAAAGTTCAGAGGTCATGTTTTATCGCAATGGGTCAGAATTGTTATTCCTGATCGCAGGGGCAAGACAAGGTGTTGCGGGTCAATGACAAAGATAACTCGTTCCTAGGCATCAACAGGAAACTTTATGTTATATACAGAGGTCAGGAGGGTGTTTCATAAAGCTGTTCAGAAAGTTATGAATGACTTTACGAACAACTTGAAGACTGCAAGTCGAATGGGATTCTCTATCATTATAAATCGCTTCAGCTACAGGTGAAATATGCAGACATACCGTGTAGATAAACATTAATATTGGGTACAAATATTTTTAAAGAGAAGTATATTTTTTGCCACAATTTAAATGAGATCATGGGAAAAGCAGTCACACTTTGTTAAAACATCAGGAAAATCTCTGGGCATCCCATTTGGCACTTTATGTTCAAGTTGTTCATAAAGTCATGCGTAATTTTATGAGCAGCTTTACAATCCCCCCCCCCCCACCATCTTGGTCAAATACGAGGAGTTATACAGTCCCTTGATTACTTGTGTTATCTCTAGTTTCTACACTTGCAAGCAAAGTTGTGGGGAAACCCTTTCATACATGAAAGCTCAACGGAGGCCTTTACACCGGGTGGGTCAAAGTTGAAAGGTCAGATGCAATCTTGACATTCCTTGTGGTTTCCATGTTGCTGATTTAAAAGAAGAAAGGTCAAAGGTCAGATGCCACCTTCAAGAGCTTTCATTGTTACTCCTTGTAGCTTCCGTATTTTTTTGTTTACAAAAAAAAGGGGGGGGGGGCTAATGATATACGGTAATGAAAGGACACTCAAATACATATATCCTAACGGGAGCCTTCCATGTCAGGTCAAAGTTCAAAGGTCAGATGCCATCTTTGAAAGCTCTCATTGTTATTCCTTGTAGCTTACTTGTTGTCAGTTTAAAAAAGGGGGCTAATGATTTAATGAAAGGACACTCAAATGCATATCCTAATGGGAGCCTTCCATGTCAGGTCAAAGTTCAAAGGTCAGATGCCATCCTGATGAGCTGTCTTTGCTATTCCAAGTAGCTGGGTCAGAAGGAAGGGTCAAAGGTCAAAGGGGCACTCATATGCAGATCTTCTGAATCATATCTCTCTGTAAAAAAGAAAACAAAATGAAGAGAGAAAATAATAGCTTTAAGTGTTACATCTAAAAAGAGATATTTGAGGGATGCATACACTGCAAATTAATGGAAAAGCAACTTCTGCGAAAAAGGGCCTGTAAAATATACAACACTGACCTGGGCCCCGTTTCATAAAACTTGTTATCAGTAACAACTGGCACATTTCTATGACAAATCTGCTCTCAGTCAATCAGATGCAAGGATTTCAGTAGCTTATAACAGTTATTGCAACTTGTTATTGATAACAAGTTTTACGAAATGGGGCCCTGAACTTGGGTTCCACATGAGGAGGACTTTTATGTTATTCTTTATTTTCTTCCATCTCTTTAAGTATTAACATATAGAATGTCAGATAAAGTTAACTGTTAAAGTTAATGTTTATAATATATCTGACATTTACATGAAAGCTGCATACGGCTCCCATAAAGCTGAGCGAAGAAACATGTAGACAAAAACAGAAACGCTGTCAAAATCACCTTTTTTTAACAAGCGGTTACCTCTGCAAACTACATTTGGAGTTTGGTAGTATTTCCTGCTATCTAATTGCATCATACAAATTTTAGATTTTGGTTTTCCTGTTATAAAATGCAAATTTTTTCGATAAGATAGGAAGGTTTCGCCTTACATTACAATTGCTCCTGATGTCCGCATCGTTATCATTTGAATCTGATATCATCCACATATGATCAGTATAACGGTGAATTGCAGCGAGACGTGATGTGCGCACGTCTCGCCACGTGTCATGATTTAATAGCCGGAAATACTAGCAAACTCTGAATGTAGTTTACAGAGGAAACCGTGCGTTAAAAAGGGTGATTTTGACGGTGGTCATGTTTTTGTTTACATGGTTCCCCGCGCAGGTAAATGGGAGCCGTGTACTGCTTGATGTAAATGTCAGATATATTACAAACATCAAGCTCACATTACAATCGACAATACTTACCAGAGGTTCTAGTTCTTTTGCATCTACGAGGTTGAACTCTGTGACGAAGAAGTAGAAGTGTTTGTAGCATGTGTTTATGTGTGCCTCCTGGATCATAAAAAAAAAGGAAAGAAAATTGTTTCTCGTTTAAATTCAGGCTCAGTAGGCTGAATATCACATGTACCAGTTCATTCTTCACATTTATTATAGCTCACAAATTCTTACATTAACTGCAAATCTTTCACTGATAATTCATGTTATTTTCATTTTGTTCTCACGATGTGTTATCCACCACTGTCTTGATGCCTTCTTGGAGCAGGGGTATAGTGGTGAAGGCTCTTGCCCCTCATATGAGAGGTCCTGGGTTCAATCCTCACCCGCTGCTTATCCTTGGACAAGTTATTTTGCCCACGTGTCCCTCTCAACCCAGGAGAATTTCTCGCTGGGTGCTTACATCTTCGGACAAGATTTTTTGCCCACGTATCCTCCTCGACCCAGGTGTATTAAATGGATACCTGGGGAGTGTTTCATGAAGTGTCTTGACAGTGATTTCTTACTGACAACTGTTACAAGCTACTGAAATCCTTGCACCTGATTGGCTAAGAGAAAATTTGTCAGTAAAAATGACTGACAAGATACTTCATGAAATGCTCCCCTGGCAATGCTTGGGTAATAATAATTGCAGGGTCTGCAGGAAAAACAGTAGCATCACTGACATGGTTACCCTGGGGAATAAAGCCCAATTATAATTATAATCAATCTAGTCTTCATCTATTGTTCTTACTGTCTCCTATTTTTTTAACCCATTCATGACAGGAATTATTTAAAGCCTAATTTGATCAGCTTTTATTCTTCAAATTGGCAACACCAACATTTTTCTTTTATTGCTACATTTTTCTCATAAAACATCATGCATCTGAAATAAATATAAATTGACTGAATGTATGATGAGGAGTCATAAAGTTGCCAATTTGCAGGAAAAAAAGGTAAATTTAACATTTTCATCGCATTGCCAATTTAAGGATTTTAATGCTTATTTTCCTTTCAAAAAATTTCAGCATCAAACAACAAATACTGATGCAATGAAAATGGGCACAGTAAGTGTAGAATTTTTTGTTCTTTCTGCTTATGTATTTGGTATGATTTTTAGGGCTCTGCATCAAAAGTTATTAAACCAAACCACATAATGTGGACCCTCTGTCACGAATTTGTTAATTCTCTTCTCTATCTTGCTCTATATATTGCCTCCTGAAAAAAAACATGTTTTTTTTTTCTGTCAATTACTATGTCATTTAGACTGTACCAAAAGTTTGTCAAATATGTGCAGATGTTCAGAAGCATCACAAATTGTATGCAGGATGCAAGAAATTTTGCAAGAAATTTCAATTTTTTTTCTTCAAAACTCCTGCTGAGCCCCAGGGCATGTTTGGTGAACTTTAGGAGCCTAAAATACGCATGTACGTTGCATAAAACCTGCAATTGATGGTAACTTTGCCATCAATGGTAACTTCCATGGAAAACTTTAATTTGATTGGCTGTTGTGCACTGTTACCATGGTAGTTACCATTGATTGCAGAGTTTCCATTAATGGTAATTTTTGTGGAGGTGTCATGGTGTAGTGGTTCTGTCACTTGACTCCTAATCAAAGGGTTGAGGGTTCGAATCCCGGCCTGGCACTAAAGTCTTTTGGCAAGAACATTAATCCACATTTGCCACTCTCCACCCAGGTGTATAAGTGGGTACCCGGTAGGAAGAAATTCCTGTTTATTAAAGCGCCTTGCATGGCAGCTCCTTCAGCCGGGGTAATAATATTAACTTTGTAGAGCGCAGTAGAGTATATGCATATAGTAGCTGCGCTATATAAATGGACCATATTATTATTATCATTATTATTAATTTTTATGCAAGCAGGCCCCGGACTTTGCCATGTTTTCGACGCTTCAAAGACTTACCGCTCCGATCTCAACAAGTTTGTCAAAGTGATGGATGTAGACATGGATGAAGACTCTGTGTAATCTTGTCAGGATCTTCTTGCATGTGGAGACAAAGGATTTAGGGAAACTCACATCTGTAGAGAGAGGAAAAAATTTATTATTTTCTATTTCAATTAAATTAAATTCAATTCAATTCTATAAAGGCTCATTTGAATATGAATAGATATTATACCCCCAGGGTTTTTTATTTGGTGTCTAGATACCGGTATGGTGCAGCAAACCAAGCCACTCATGGTAATGAACGTGCATTAACGTATCAAAGCTCAAATAAATCAAAGAGAGTTTTGCCAGAAGTTGGGCAGACAAGCTCATGACATAATATTTTGCGCTATGTTTTCAAGAATTTGATTGGACCACAGCTTTTTGCCACGAGGAGGCAAAACATACCTCTTGCCTCAGTATTTATTTACTTTTTTTGCTGCCCCAAATCCCCACCACTTGTACACAAAAAAATGCAGGGTCCGCCACGTCAGATCTGAAGAAGGCTATATAGTTTTTATTTCCAAAATGCATCCATACAGTGCACAGCAGCCAGAGGCTGAAATTCCAGATGCTCACATAAATTTCTCAATATTACATTACATTACATCATATTATAAAAGCCAATCAAGATAGTAATTGAGTGTGTTCACACAAACCTGTTTCGTCATATGTCAAATACTTTTGATCACAGTGATATAAATGATGATGAAACGCATGTCAAAGGTATATGCAACAAAGTTGAAGACAAATTCAGAGTTTGCGTAAGTCATACAAATCCCTAAGCAGATTTTCAACTTGCAAAATGCATAGTTGCTTTGGGCTTAATAGTGTTCAACAGGTACAAATTTTGTAGATAAATGGGAATACAGTCAAACCTGCTTTAGCGACCACCTGTATAGAAAGATCACCTGTCTCTAATGACCACAAATTTTGTTTCCCTTGAATCGTTTTTCCCATTGAAACGTGTATTAAAGGAACCTGTCCATAAATACCACCTGCTCATAAAGACCACTTTTCTTGTCTCCCTTGGCTGGTCTTTATATACAGGTTTCACTGTATAACACTGACTATACTATGCTGCCGGGATGTTTAATAGTATACAAATATTGACTGCTTTGAGGGGCATGGTTGGAACTATAGCCCAAGGCGATCTCGAAACTGTACTATGCCCCTCGACTTCGTCTCGGGACACAGTACAGTTTCGAGATAACCGACAAGCTATAATTTTAACTGTGACCCGAAAAATAAGCAGTCAATATTTGTTTTATATACGGCATCCCGCTTAATTCACGCTAAATTAAGGCACTAAAATGAAGTTGTCGTGCTACCGGTCAGAGAAATTAAAATAATTAAAATTTTAACAATGCGCAAATATAGATACACGCGCAAGATACTCACACGCATCTTACCCGGCCTACTTCTCTAGAGCTAGCGCGTAACAAACCATGTACTTATGTATTGTACACGGAGGTTGAACTATCATGCCCAGTCAACAGTTTTTTCGCTATATGCCTGGCAGTCAGCTAGCGGTTTCCATGACTGCCTCTTTGACCAATCAGAGGCCTAGAATAAGGTATATAATAAGAAGTGGACAATCAAACAATAAAGAAGGAAAGTATAGTTTATATTATGTGACCGAGGATTTAAACTATGACAATATCCACATGCTCTGCTCGGCAAGCTGTGTGTATCTGCAACTTTTACGTGAAGTTCTGAAAACGTATCACAGCGTGAGGTGGGCTTTACTATCATTATCATTAAGTATTTGGTGTCGCCTGGGCCTGGAATGGGAAAAGCGCAATTAATTACTGTGATCCTTAGGTCTCTCCTCCCGATATAACTTTTTGGGAAGTGCAGGTTTACCACTACGATGGGTTTCCCCCCTCCTTTTTTTTCGAATAGTGGGTTCTGAATGTGCAAAGGTGGTGACTCTCCTCTACACAGTGGCTCCATTGACTATCTCATCCGAGGAATGGAGTGCTTTCCACTGTAACATAGCCTGCGTCTATGAAACGGGAGGGGCATGTTAACCCATAGAGGTACAGTGTCACCTTTAGGAGACGCTTTTGCAGTATCTGTTGGTCCAGAATGTTGGGCAGTACATATCATACATGAGCAGAAAGAGAAAAATGCACGGACAAATGTGAGCCCATTCCCATCGCTGTATGGTGTGACTTTCTCGAATTAGAGCAGTTTAAGTGTAACTAATCATTAAACTCTTTAAATTGGCAACGCAGTGAATAATATATAATCACTATTTCTGTGTTCAAATTGGCAATTTCTGATTCAATTCTACAATCATATTTCATTTTGGTTTATGTTATATCCATATTTATTTTTTTCAAGCTATGTAAACGTGGAAAAAAATAATTTGTATTGCCAATTTGAGGATTGAAGATGATTAATTTAGACCTCTAAAAAGCTCTGTACTTCTATAGGTTAACACACAATGCAGGCTTCAGTCATCCGCCCGGGATCCACGATCTTTTGTTCGACATGCAGATGCTTTCACGATATCAATATACCTGTGTTGATAGGGAATATATTCTCATTGTTGATGAGTTGTTCTACCCAATCCATGAGATTGTTAATATAGTCTGTTGCAGGTAGAGCTGTCGGCTTTTTGTATTTCTCTCCGTCCATCCACATGTATTCATACCTGCAAAGAAAACAAGGTTGGCAACAACTCAACGATGATTCTCTAACTACACGTATGTGAACGCATTCATTGTTTACTTTAGCCCTTCAATCATTATAACAGATGTGTCCACACTACAAAATGCCAACATTTACCTATATATTAACTTCAGGAGAAACATACATCTAAACGTGGATTCTTCATTCAGCTGAACACATCCATTGTCTCACCTTGGTCCTTCGCTCATTAGAGCACATGTGTCCACACTGCAGAACTTACACCCACAGTTTAAGAACTACAAGCCCTTTATCTGAACATCATAATCTTCTTTAATACGTAGGTCTTCCACTCGCCATAGCATGTGTTCATACTGCAATACTCAAATGCTCTGTTAAAAGAAGAAATATAAATCTGAAGTGCTTTTTACACTTACTCTTCTTGACCCCATACTTTCCTAGGCCCAGGACTTTCGTTAATCCTGTACTATCTTTTTCGCTTTTCACACTCCCTAATCAGCCAAATCAGCCCCTGTACTAAGCATGCGTAAATAAAAAGCGGGCCACCACTCATTATAGGACATGTGTTCACACTGCACAAATTCAAACACTTCCATGTACATCAGCTACAGGAGAAACGTTAACCTGAATGCCCTTTAAGTATTTATGTGAATGTAGTCATGATCTTACCTCGGCCCACCACTCATAATCGGACACGTTTCCGCACTGCAGAACTCACACACGGTACCATAGATCAGGTTTATTCTGTTGAAGAAGTCCACCACTGGAATCATAGGAAAGAAGGAAGTAACAGAGAAATTATAAATGACAACGAGTATTATAGTTACATACATGTAAAATGAGTGTCCTATCATGTAAGTTAGCCCATTCATGACAGAGGTCCACATTTTGTGGTTTGGCCTAATATCTTTTGATGCAAAGCCCTAAAAATCATACCAAATACATGAGCAGAAAGAGCAAAAAATTCTACACAAACTGGTTGCGTCAATATTCGTTGTTTGATGCTAAAAAATTTAAAGGGAAAATAAGCATTAAAATCCTTAAATTGGCAATGTGATAGAAAGTTTAAAATCACCGTTTTCCCCTGAAAATTGGCAACTTTTTGACTTCTCATCATAATTTCTGTCAATTTATATTCATTTCAGATACATGATGTTTTAAAAGAAAAATGTAGCAATAAAATAAAAATGTTGGTGTTGCCAATTTGAAGAATAAAAGCTGATCAAATTAGGCTTTAAATAATTCCCGTCACGAATGGGTTAAAGTTAGGCCAAAAATAAGCCACATTTGCTGGAATTGCTCTCTTCCTTTCTGTTTATCTTCTAATGTCCCATCACGAATGAATTGCTACATAAAATCAGCTTGCGCTGTAGAATGTACACCAATGTAAAACCTTGTGGTCTTGTGGTCTTTGCCTTGTAATCTTCCAGTTGAAGCCATTTCAACTCATCTTTCTCCCCCATCCCTATCTTCTTCAATTCCTCTCTTTATGTGCCATATTCCATTTCTTGCACAGCTATTGTTGAAGTCTTCTTGCTCTTCATCATCCTCGTCATCACTGTCGGCATCATTATAATCATCATCATCAATATCATAGCCAATTGGCATCATCATCATCACCATCACCATCATCATTACCACCACCATCATCACCATCATCATCACCATCATCATCACCATCATCATTACTATCATCATCACCATCATCATCACCATCATATCGTCATCACCGTCATCATCAGCGAAACAGAGCCTCGCGATTAGCGGCCGGGGTCAACATACATGTACATGCATGACATCTTCCAGAACCGAAATACTAAACAACACTCTGCAAATCTTTAAGAAATAATAATTTATTATCAAATTGAAAGCAGGATTCTTGTACAATTGCAAATAAAACACAATTAAAGATGGAAATATGAATGTAAGTACCACTTTTCTTCATAAATAGTTATGTTTTTTAAAAAGCAGTTTTTATATGAAATTAGTGCCAGTCAGAAGCAGTGTTTTTTGTCAGGAGTGGTGGGCGGAAATCCTCTGTACTAGTCGGGCCCACCTGGTGCCGACCACCGTAGCTAGAACACTGATCATCATCATCATCACCACCACCTACACCACCACCACCACCACCACCACCACCATCATCATCATCACCACAATCTTACCATGTACTGCTAACCAATCATTAAAGTCCTCCTCTGCTGGTAGTTTGACCACAACTTTCAGATCAAGACCCGAGTTGAGAGAGGCTTGGGCTTTCTTGTGCAGATTAAACCTCATTGTGCCCTGCTCAAATTTCTTCTTGGGACGGAAAGTCTACAAAAGGGAAATAAAAGAAGATATAACACAATTACGCATAATTCATCTTATTTAAAATTTAGCTTTACTATATCATTTCTTTCTACCTTCTCGGAAAAAACATTCCAAGGATTTCATGGAATATGACCCTTAAGTTCTATGAAATGCACTAATTTCCACTACCTGCATACCTACCCTTTCAGCCATAGTATCGGGGGTTTTCCTTAAAGGGTATACCCAATGCTGAAACAATGTTCCTTCATTTAAAAGAGCATACATGTATTTTTATTAGCAGAAAATCATCTGCCTAAAGTTCCAAAATAGTTGTGTTGCCAAGTAATAACCAAAAATATGGTAAGATTTCAGACTATTTTTAGCACCTCCGCGATGTCCCCGTTTCAACTGTTGCTGACACCATGACGTCATTGTGGGTACCTTGTCATGCAATTCTAGCAAAAATGCGCGCTAGGTATATTACATATTGTACAGCACGCATCAATTGCAGTGCGCGAAATCTGAGTACCCACATTTACGTCACTGCCGGTTTATCGTATCTACTCAAATTCTGAGGTCAAGCATGACCAAGCCACAAAAAATTTACCGAAATGCGTTGATTTTCATTGAAAATCATCAAATTTCTAAATGAATGTTACTGTTCTTAGAATGCTATTCTTGATCATACATGTACATCAAAATTTTTTTCAGCCATTGTGTAATTAAGGGCTGAACGATATTTTGTTTAAGGGCTGGTCAATCTGTTCCCCGAGGGCTGATACAGTATACTGTAGATTGAGCAGGCTTGTCTCATCTACTGTGCATGTAAATCCCCAACCTTATTTCAGTCCCTGTCTGCCCCCTCCTTTTAATTATCAAGCAAGCTCCCAACCACAGACTGAAGTAATTACTGTCATATTTCATCCACTTAATTTGACTATGTACACACTTCCTAATCATGGACATCAATAATGTACAAAGTATGCAGTACAGTATCGGGGAGGGGGGGGGGGTGTTTCATAAAGCTGTTCGTTGGCTCACCGATGTGTTGGCTCAGTAGGTAGAGCGTCCGCCTCACAATCGGGAGGTCGCGGGTTCGAACCCCGGCCGCGTCATACCAAAAGACGTTAAAAGATGGGAGTTGCTGCTACCTTCTTTGGCGTTCAAGAATTGAGAAGGATAGAGCAACGTCGATCTGGCGCTGATCAGTGGCTGCCGGGCCCACACTCAATTGGGCAAAAAGAATTTCCTTTCTCGGACAATAAAATTTGGAGATTTTTTTTTTTTTTGAGGAGGGAGGTAAAGTTACGAATGACTTTATGAACGACTTCAAACATGGCAAGCCAAACAGAATTCTCAATCATTACAAACTTGCATAGATCTGCTAAAGCTGAAATACATGTATGCAGACAGAGACTACATGTAATACCACTTTTGTTAACCCATAGAAGTACAGAGCTTTAGAGAGGTCTAAATTAATCATCTTCAATCCTCAAATTGGCAACAACTACTATTTTTCTTCTACTCTTACATAGTTTGAAAAAAATAAAACAGATATAACATGAACCAAAATGAATTGTGATTGTAAAATTTAAGCGGAAACTGCCAATTTGAACGCAGAAATAGGGATTATATAATATTCACTGCGTTGCCAATTTAAAGACTTTAATGATTAGTTACATTTAAACTACTCTAATTCGAAAATGCAACATCATACTGCATTGAAAATGGACTCAAAATTTTCAGCGAATTTTTCTCTTTGTACTCATGTATAATTTGTCTTGCCCAGCATTCTGGCCCAACAGATACTGCCAAAGTGTTTCCTAAAGGAGACACTGTACGTCTGTGGGTTAACAAACATTTTTAGTGTGAAGTATGTTCTTTGCCACAATTTGTAACTGAGATTATAGGAAATGTAGTCACACTTTGTTAAAAAAATCAGAAAAACTTTGGGTATCACATTTAGCACTTCGTTTCAAGTTGTTCGTACAATCATCTGTAACTTTATGAACAGCTTTATGAAACACCCCCAAGGTCAGCATGTACGTACACTGTACACCTCTATGTGGATGGTACCTCATTCAACTCTTTTTTTTTGGGGGGGGGGGGCCATTATTTGTTTTTACTGCAGTAAACATCAAGATTTCTATGGCAGTTTGTAATAAATGTCATGTATCGACAGCAAAAAGCAAAGTGAAATCTCATAAATTGCACATGTACATGTACATGTACACGTACCAGAGCAAAAAATAATTACATTTTTTCCGGGGCTACTCTTTGAGCCCGCACCGTCCGAATTTTCTACATTGTATTATAGTTAACATAGGACCCTATGAGAATTTCAGGGGCTCTTTTTTAGTTTTCCAGGGCTCTTTTTGGTGTTTCGGGGGCGAATTCGCCCCGAGCCCCCGTGTATTTTTTTCCCTGTACATGTGTGTTTAGGTTAGGGTTCAACATTAACAGGCATCAGGGAGACATGGGCACCTAGAATCTAGGCCCAGACCCACCCCCCCCCCTCAATTTGACTATTTCAACATAGGACTCTGTGCATTCAGCCCCCCCTCCCCCTAATTCATTCAGTCAGGAACCCCCTATACAAAAAGGTACAGAGGTGCCCTTGTTTAAGAGCACTGTATTCCAGTTTACTGTCCAAAAGATATAACAAGTTTAAAATACAGTAACAGTGTCAGTGGTATACATGTACATGCATTTCATATCAATGTTCACTCCTCTCTTGCACAATCTTTTGTAGAAATATACCAGCAATAGGATTCAATTAATATCTTATCAGCATATCCTCTATCTAATAATACCCTATTCACTCCAGGAATTTCCTGTACGGTTAAATGCCCACTTCCTTGATCTGTATAATAAACGAAGGACTTCTGAATCATGCCCAGTTCACACGATCAAAATCAAAGTGTAGCAATCACTCGAAAAAATAATCTATTTACAGGTAGAACATGTGAAATACCCCCCTAAAAAAATTTTTTTTTTTAAAATCAAAACAAAACCTATGCAGCTTTCTAGGGGTTAACAGTTAAGAAGTTTCAAGAAAATAAAGGTTAGTGGTTTTTTAAAACCAAAATGCACAGGATTGAATAGCTGTTCAATTCTGTGAAACCAATTCATGAAGGGCGTACTTGCACACTACATTTGAACCCATTATATCTTTTGAATAGAAGCAACATACAGAGCAAAATGTCTTTTTGTTATGCTTTTTTTTTATTGCATGTCAATACATAAAACAGTAGCTACATCATGTATATCGTAATGGTACATGTACATGCCAACTTCTTTCTGTTTCTATGACAGTTCTGAGCGTTACAAAAGAGAGGCTTGAGCAGTACTTGAAACAAAAAGTCCTTAAAAAGAAAAGGGTCACATTCTAGTATTTAGTATGAATGCGTATCATATGAAATATCGAATGTGTATGACCGATAGCGACAGCGACTATCATGAGTGCACCAGTGAATGGCAACATAAACGCGTACTGGGACGTACGTATGCACACGTACTTATGGGGTGTTGCAAGAAAGTTGCAATCGATTGCAAGTTGCAACTGATTGTCACTGGCCAATCAAAATCATTGTTGCATGCATGTCTTCTTAAAAGGGCAGACCCTGAGCCAATCAGAATGGTTGTTTCAAAATTAGCAATTATTTGCAATCAATTGCAACTTTCTTGCAACACCCCATTAGTGTCTGTCAACTTTAAAGGAGAATGCAACCCAGACAATTAGTGTGCTTCCAGTGAATGAAGAAGAACAAGTAAACAGTGAAAGTTTGAGGAAAATCTGACAATCTGTTCAAGAGTGAACTTGAAAGTTTGAGTAAATCCTTCTAATATTGGCATCCTTAAATTGGCAATTTTGCCAGTACAATGTATCTATGATGTCACCGTGGAAAACTCTCCATTTATTTTATATACAGAATTAAACATTTTCTTCATTTAAAGAAAAATAATAATTCTTTTGATTTATTGCTTGAGTATGACATGGCTACATCAATTCTGCAAGCATTTTGGAAAGAATTATGTTGATTCCTGACTTGAAATTTCATATACATGTAAATCAGTTTTGATGAAATACTATGTACAACATGAATTGAGAGTTGTCCAGACATCACAGATGCTGGCAAAGTTGCTAACTCAAGGATCCCAAAATAGGGATTTACTGAAACTTTCAAAATTTATAACTCTTCAACAGATCGTCCGATCTTGCTCAAACTTTCAATGTTTACTCTCCTTGGTCATCTTTATTCACTAAGAGCACACTGATGCCGGGGTTCTCCTTTAACTCTTCAAACCTAAATTCTTTATACAGATTTTTTGCATAAATTTTCTTGTGTGTGAACAGTCTAAAAATAAGAATCATAATTTCTTGGCTATGGTCCAAGCAGTCCAAACATAATGGTACATAAATGTACATGTACACTGCAGGGTGTCAATCTGTTTACGGATCTTTACAAAAAAAAAAGAAAAAAAGAGGGTGTTACCGAAGCTAAAAATATCAAAGGCTTTGTAATTAAAGTCTGGGGTCATTCTAACCCATAGCAGTACAACGTTTCTCAAGGGCACAATTAATGAGCTATCCCTCCTCAAATTGGTAACAATTCCCCCTCCACAGTTTTGTTTAAAAAAAAAACTAAATAAAAATATTCATTGCATGAACCAATGTGGATGAAAATTGCAGAATTTAACAGCAAAATTGCCAATTTGCACATGAATCTAGTGATTACATTTTTTTTTCTATTGTGCACACTGCCAATTTAAAAAGTTTAATGGTTAGTTATTGGCCCACTCTTATTTGAGAACCTTACAACATCCCCCAGTGGAAAAAGACTCAAAATTTTCTGTGAATTTCTTTGTTTCTGCTCACGTCGTATTTATCATAGATAAATTTTCTTAGCATTCTGGTTCAAGAGATGGTGTCACTGAAATGAGACACTGAAATGCTACGTATGGGATATTACCCATGTACATGTACATGTACTGCACTTTAATAGTCAATATTAATAAGTCATTATTTGCTCATAAATGTGCAAGGTACACAAATGCTGATTCCTTAAAAAAAAAAAAGGAGGTAGTGGTACACCAGTAATGATGTATACACACATTACCTTTGTATGCTTGCATCCATGTGTTTTTATATACACTGTAGCAGCGTTGTGAATTCAGGATAAACATGTATACACTAAACTCCTGCAGCATAAGACTACACATACATGTATGGAAGTGTATCCTATTACCGAACACTTTTCATTAATTCAGTCATATCAAATAAAATATACACCGAATATTTATCAAACTCACACAATGAATAGTCAAAATCCTACAGAGAATAAAGATGTAAAAGTTTTTCAAAGACAAGTCGTCTTTGATGCGATATCACCTTCCAATCGCACCCCTCTCCGCATGCGTGGCGTTTTGGTGACCTGAAAAAGGAATTGTATTACCGAACGTGTATTTGCTATGGGAAAAAGTTGGACAATGTACCAAATCGACAATCAGCTAGTTTGACCATTTTTTGCTTTTTGAGAAAACAATTATATTACAAAAGTGCTTTTGCCTTGTTTTTGTCATCTTCCTTTTGAAATTTCTTGTGGGAGAATGCTGCATAGTTCTAAGCATAGGAAATTATTTTTGGATGAGTAAATGCGCGCGTTCGGTAATACAATGCTGTTCGGTAATACAATCACTGACTATACTAGCACATTCTCCATTCTGTAATAAATATTTGTAAAAATCCTGTTGTGAGAGACTAGTTCTAAACACATGATGGTAAAAGAGTTTTGCACAATGGGTGATTTCAAGTTCGGTGTTGGTGCTGGTGTTGGTGGTAGAAGCACAATTTTGATTGCTTTCCATAGCTCCAACACCTAATCTGAATTTACAAAAGTGGTTCAAATGACATTATTGACTGCTCAACTCCAAGTGACAGTTGTCCCAAGACCAGTTTTATTTTTAATTTGGAGCTGTGTTGATGTAAAAATCGGCCTAACACTAACACCAAAAGGTCAACACCAAACTTGAAATCACCCACTACATGTATTTGTCACTGTATAGTACAGCAATAGCTGCAAAAGCTTGATACAATATGTACAAATGGAGACTGAGGTAAAAACTCCTGTTGTGAGAGACTAGACATAAGCTGGTAAAGTATTTTGTACAACTGTGATCAGGTGATTGCGAAAACATCTTCTCCACCTGGGAATGTTGATAACGTTTGACAAAGAGATCTTTGTTATGAAGATCATGACAGCAAAGCTATCAAGTTTCATGCAAATTCAACACACTTCAAATCAGCCCTCCCCCCCACAAAAAAAAAAAAAGAGTAAAAGCAGAGGATAGAAATCTTTGTTGTGGAAAACATTTGGAATAACAGGATCAATTTTGCTTTTGAACAATAATATGTGTTCCTCTTTCATACAGACTGTATTTGTACAAACATTAAGTACGAATTTCACAGTAACCTTTGATGTATTCACGCATTGGTACAGGGACTAGTTTCAAAATGTTGAGTGCACATGTATGTATATTCCACATACACATGCACAATTTACAGAATACATGTGTGACATTTACATGTATATGAGACTAGTGTAAAAACACACCACAACATCATATAAAGACACGTCAAAAAAAATAAACAAAACAAAACAACAACATACATGTAAGCATGGTTCTCGCCAGTACATAACACCCATGGTTCCAATACCATGCGTAAAGGGTTTTAGACAAGGAAGAACCATGTGTGAAATTGCTGCACCATGCGTGGCAACAAGGGTAACAAAATATTGGAGTATATATTCCTATGATAAATGTCACAGATTGTTTTGCTTTTTGGCAAGTATTTTTACTTTTATGCCATTAGTAGACAACTCCTGCTTTACCAAGAAGTATTTTTCATACTTAATACTATAGCATATACTGCCGCCACACCTAACTTTAGGTGTTATTCCGTAAAACTTCCGAAACTTCCACGCTTTGCGCAGAGTGGGAACCGTGTGTGGATTTTTTTCTAGTGAGAACCCTGCATGTAAGTGCACTGCTTGTACTGCCCAGCATGTTTAATGCCCAGTGTTGTCACTCTATATTCAAAGGTGTAACCATGATCACCCCTATTTTTCGCATTCCAAGTACACTTTTTGTAAACAAGGACCACAAAAAAACACCTTTTTTTCCAATTTCGAGTAGAGGTCTACAAGCTAAAAAAACACCTTTCTTTTCAATTTCGAGTACAAACTCATGAAAACAACCCTTTTCTTTTGAAATCGTGAACGTGAAATTTTCGCGAACATGCTCACAAAAAGACCCCTTTTTACGCGAAATTTTGAACGATCATGTATACAAACTATACACGAAGTCAATACAGAGTGACAACACTGGGGGTTTAATGCATTACATGTGTGTTGCCCGCTTTTCAGGCATGTGCTAATTTGATCTAGCGATACAGGTATTAAGTGCATGCTAAACCTAAGCCCTGTCCAATTATCAGCACAATAATTTTATTGCTTTTGAATAATCAAAACGCAATTATATTGATATTCAATCCACAAAGGCCTAGTACAGTATAGAGCCTAAATTGTTAACATTCATGTTGACTTTACATGCACGTAGAAATAACCCTCAAAGTATAAAATGTCACAGTGAAATGTAGTTTACTATCAACTTGTGATAACCGGAAAACGTCAAAGTACTGTACATGTATGTACATGTACATAACGTTTGTACAGCTGCATATGAGCGGTATGATCTACAGTGTATGTACATGTACATGTAAATACCGGTACTGTGTACATGTATGAGTAATGTAATATATTACATTATGCAAATGTGCGCAAAGACTTTTCATCATATATCCTGTTCATTCGTTTCGAGGATTTTACCAGCCATCACTGTATACATGTACATGTATATGTATACACTATGTGCCAGTAGACAATTTTCATAAGCCCATTAGCCCATGATTTCACACAGCTCGTGAAGTGATAATGCATCCAATATCAAGGAAGCTGTTTAATAAATCAGCATGTGAAACCAACTAGACAATTCTCAAAATTTAATTGTATTTTTGGAATTGCTCTATATTTATAGGTCCAAGTTGCAAGATTCCTCACTTGACTTCAAATCATTTATACAGTTGGTAGGCATTGGTTAACATTGTTTAATGATTTTTAAAAAATCTTGTTTTGTTACTTGAACATGGGATAAACATAATGGTTATAGTGTAAAAATACCAGTCTGAAAGTTTCAAAGTGTAATATCCACTGGAAGTATTTTTAAATATCAAAAATGTGAACCAATGTTTGAAAAATATACGAGGGTCGGTTGCACAGAATAGACATAAGGAGTGCGCATGCATGTATGACTCACCTTACCGTACTGTGTGTATAGGCGTATCACGCGGTGGGAGGCACATAACGGCATTTTCAAATTCAAGCAAAGTGGTCCTCTTAGTGATTGTCTCGTGAGACGAAGGATAATAAAATCGTCGTTTGCGTCTAAGTTATACTTTTTCATCCCAAATTATGGTTGGTTTCAGGGTTTTTTAGTACAAATACAAGTACATACACGTTTCATCTTAGTTTGAGAATTTTTTAAATCAGCTACTCACAAAGTTAGCCAATGCCTTTAAAGTGAAACGTAGTGTAGGATAGAAAATTCTTGAAGGGAAGGGTAAGCTACACACGCATTTTAAGAAATGGAAGATTGATCTGTGAACGATTACTATGTTTATGTGGTATGATTCTGTTTTTGTATAGTTAATACTTGTTCTTATAGTCGTAAACTGATTGTAGACTTTGTAAAAGTTACTTTTTATATCTCATATTTGTTTTTGTTTTTTCATGTTTTTGTTATAAAGTTATCTTTAATAAGGCATAAAGAAAAAAAAATCAGAATGTATATTGATGTGCATACATATACATGTAGTTTACAACAGTTACATTGTACATGTACATTGGAAACCCCAAGTGTCTTTTTTTTTTTTTTTGACAGCCATTTACATGAAAGTACATATAAGCTTTATACACAGGCAAAATTCTGTCTAACACAAGGAAAAAGGTAGCTCTGCGAAGAGAGTACTGTATAGTCTGGCCCTGGAAAAAAGCAGGGTTGGAACGGCTATTGCGGTGTAAGCACCACGGGTTAGGCAGATAAAAAAAGCACACAACTTTGATAGTGTGCGCTTTACGACAGTACAGACCTACAAGGTTAACCCATTCGTAACATAGGTCCACATTTTGTGGTTTGGCCTAATATCTTTTGATGCAAAGCCCTAAAAATCATACCAAATACATGACACTAGAAAATGCAAAAAATTCTACACAAACTGTGCCCATTTTGGTTGCGTCAATATTCGTTGTCTGATGCTGAAAATTTTTAAAATGAAAATAAGCTTTAAAATCCTTAAATTAGCAATGTGATAGAAAGTCTAAAATCACCGTTTTTCCCTGCAAATTGGCAACTTTTTTACTTCTCATCATAATTTCTGTCAATTTATATTCATTTCAGATACATGTACATGACGTTTTATAAGAAAAATGTAGCAATAAAATAAAAATGTTGGTGTTGCCAATTTGAAGAATAAAAGCTGATCAAATTAGGCTTTAAATAATTCCTGTCACGAATGGGTTAAGAATAGTACTGTACTGTGCTATAAAGAAAACCAGATGTAAATAGGGAAAGTATAAAATCAAGAACAGTTTGGATTCCATATAACTACTGGCATTTTTTAAACTGCACAAAAGATTGCATTGACAAGAAAAACATACTTTTTGTTACTAATAAAAAAAACCAAACCTGATAGTAAACCTCTTCTCAGATTTGCCTGATCTAGATATGCATTGTGATATATGTATACCAGCATTTTCAACATTGTGCGGATCGGATGTCTAGCAAGCAAATTAAGGTCTTAGATCTCAGAAATTTCAAGAATCAATCAATGCATACAGATGAAATGCTACAGTGTATTAATGAGTGTATGGTTCATCCAGTAGCATAGCATGGAGGAAAGACATGGGCTGTGAGGGAGAAGCAGATCAAAGAAATAAATTGGAACTGGCAGAGATGAAATGGTAAAGAACTATTAGAGGTGTCACCAGATTTTATGGTGGCCCTGAAGTACACTCGACAACAGGTCATGTGCGACATGAATTTCGCGGCCAACTTTGCGCCCCAGTCGCGAAATTCGCGACCCGTGACATGAACTTTGCGTCCCAGTCACCAAATTCTCGACCCGTGACGTAAAATTCATGGCCTGTGACGCAGAGTTCAGGACCCGGGATGCGAAATTCATGACCTGGGATGCAAAATTCATGACCCATGATGCAAAGTTCAGGACCCGGGATGCGAAATTCATGACCTGGAATGCGAAATTCATGTCGCACATGCCCTTTTATCGAGCACACTTCAGGGCCACCATAAGATTTAGATAGAAGGAGTGTGGAAGTGCAGAATGAAGTCAGGGTACTAGGAATAAGAGAGAAAATAAAAAAGAGCAGACTCAGATGGTATTACGAGTAGCCAAGAGAATGGGCTCATACGATGGGCAACAGAACACAGTGGAAAGGGCAAGGGAATGAGGGGAGGACAATGGAAGAGATGGATGGATTGTATACTATTAGAAGAATGGAGCTGAAGTGGTAGCTATTAGAGGTTGACAAGAAGACCCCCTCCCTCCCTCCCCCGGATGATGATGATGATGATGATGATGGTGATTGGGGAAAAAAAATACATGGGGGCTCAGGTTGAATTCGCCCCCGAAATGCCAAAAAGAGCCCTGGAAAACTAAAAAAGAGCCCCTGAAATTCTCATAGGGTCCAATGCTAACTGTAATACAATGTAGAAAATTCAGGCCGGTGGGCTCAAAAAGTAGCCCCGGAAAAAAACTAATTATTTTTTTTCCTGATGGTGATGATAGTGATGGTGATGATGATGATGATGATGATGATGATGATGATGATAATGATAATTTTGATGATTTTAATGATGATAAGAATGTTGATGATGACAATGATGATGATGGCGATGATGATGATGATGATGGCGATGATGGTGACAATGATGATGGTATTATGACACCTGCTCTGGACAGACGAAGCTTTACCAAACAAAAATTTCTTTAAACAGCTTAAAAGAGCTTGCCCAACATAGCAACAACTACGTGTGAATTCTGCATTCCATCTAACGGTAATAAGATGCAATTATGCATACAGTGTGATGTAGTTAGTATGGTTCTGGAGAGTAGAGTACCATGCAAATTGAAATTAAACTGTCTATTCTTGCACTGATATGTAACAGCACATGTGCCCCAAATTTTCCTCCATTTTTGTACCTTCAAACTTGAAAACACTCTACATGTACATATCTCTTCCAGACTTCAACCTTTAACCCATTTGTGACAGAGGGTCCACATTATGTGGTTTGGTCTAATAACTTTTGATGCAAAGCTCTAAAAATCATACTTAATACATGAGCAGAAAGAGCAAAAAATTCTACACTTACTGTGCCCATTTTTGTTGCAACAATATTTGTTGTTTGATGCTGAAATTTTTTTAAAGGAAAATAAGCATTAAAATCCTTAAATTGGCAATGCGATGAAAATGTTAAAATTACTGTTTTTCCCTGCAAATTGGCAACTTAATACATTCTGTCAATTTCTATTTATTTCAGATACATGATGTTTTATAAGAAAAATGTAGCAATATAAGAAAAATGTTGGTGTTGCCAATTTGAAGAATAAAAGCTGATCAAATTAGGATTTAAATAATTCCTGTCATGAATGGGTTAACTAATATAGGCCTATACAAATATCTTTGACTACCAGGTAAATGTCAGCATATGCCCATGGATAGCAATTTAGCAAACCTCCCCAGAAAAAGTCAAATCACTATAAATTTGTCCTACAAATACTATTTCACTACAAAATGAATATCCGCCTTGGCAGGATCTACATCTACACTGGTCACGTAAACAAACCAGTACAGACGCAGTATGGTCAGGAAATTTTGAAAAGGAAATGAACAAGACGATATACATGTATGTCCTTCCTGCGTAAACCGGTTCCTCTACTTTTAAATTCTACTCTAAATTCAATTTGGGTACTTAGGATTTTAGAAAAAAAAAAAAATTCATCCGCTGAGTTCAGCAAAATTAAGATAAGACCGAGTACAACTGATTCCACTTCCCTTTTCTTATCCTTTTCTTAAAACAGGATGAAGAGCTTCCTTTTTATTTTGTCCATGTATCTCATATTTTTTTCAACATTTTGTATGTACATGTACAATCCTATTGGTGTCAGTTTCAAAATATTTTCGATAATGTACATCCAAGCAAGTGCTAAAGAGTGTACTGTAAATACTCTCCAAACATCAAAGTGAGCATTACAGTGTACTGCAATCATTTTCATACCCCGCCCCCGGATTTACAGTAGGGGGGGGGGGGCACTTCCGCTCCCCTCCAATATTCACATGTGTAAAACTCATGCTCACAGTGTGCTCCCCCCCCCCTTCCTTTAGATGTGATGACCTTCTTTATTTCTCCTTAAAGTCTGAAACTTGTTTGAGATTTGTGTCCCTCTTTTACTAAATCCTGGTTCCCCTCCTATCCCCCCTCCCCCCCCCCCCCCCCATGTAAAGTCTTGCTACATGCACGTCGCATTACAGGAATCTTGAAAATGAAAGTGGAGTCGAATGAAAATAAAATGGGAAACAAAATGAAACTTGATTTATCAAAGAGCAATAAAACACTGTACTGCAAATGTATGTCATCTTTCCAACAAATGGCATGGCTGAACTTGAAGTCCAATGACAAACTGGGCAATGTTTCCATACATGTAGTTGCAAATAATGTGCAGTACATTAACCCATTCGTGACAGAGGGTCCACATTATGTGGTTTGGTTCAATAACTTTTGATGCAGAGTCCTAAAAATCATGCCAAATACATGAGCAGAAAGAGCAAAAAATTCTACACTTACTGTGCCCATTTTTGTTTCATCAATATTTTTTGTTTGATGCTGAAATTTTTTTAAAGGAAAATAAGCATTAAAATCCTTAAATTGGCAATGTGATGAAAATGTGAAAATTACTGTTTTTCCCTGCAAATTGGCAACTTTATGACTTCTCATCATACATTCTGTCAATCTATATTTATTTCAGATACATGACGTTTTATAAGAAAAATGTAGCAATAAAATAAAAATGTTGGTGTTGCCAATTTGAAGAATAAAAGCTGATCAAATTAGGCTTTAAATAATTCCAGCCACAAATGGGTTAATACATCAGGAAATGGTGATCATGCACTATCATCATAATCTTTTCAACATTCAGGAATAGTACACTCCCCCATACAATCATCACTGTACTTTTGTTTCATAATATTTTGCTGATGTTCTACAAAAAGTGATTTCCTCTTGAGTCTATTTCATATCCTCTTCACCCCCCCCCCCCCCCCCCCCTCTGTATTTGAAGTAGCATTGAAAGGTTAGGTTAACCGACAGTTTAACTGATAGTAAAAAGGCAATGTTTACATAATAAGCCTTAGACTTAGATGCTGTCAGCTATCTTCATAAAGTTTAGTTCTGGTCGTGAGACTGAAAGTTTGAAACGTGGAAGAAACTGTCTCAAAGGGATTGGGAAAGGGTGATTGTAATACATCTATGAATTTTGAAAGTTTTTGGAATCACAAAAATGATAAGAAATTTTCTTAGTTCTGCTGAGAAACACATGCACTGTACACAGAAATGCACGTATGGGACTACACACAAATGTTCGCCCTGAATATTTCAGCTGCTTGTTGTCATATGATTGTGAGGGCATTTGAAGCGCAATAATTTGCAGTGGACCTTTTCACTATATTCTTCCTAAATAACATGAAAAGAATTTGAAAGCTAACAATACTTGTTTTCACCTTTTCCACAACTATACACGTACTTTCCCTTTAAAGGTGGTACCCAATGCTGAAACAATGTTAGTTCATTTAAAAGAACAAGATTTTATCAGCAGAAAATCATCTGCCTAAAGTTTTTTAAAAAGTCATGTTACCAAGGAAACCCCCAAATGTGGTAAGATTTCAGGATATTTTTGACCCCTCAGCTGTGACCCTGTTTCAACTAGGTACCCACTTTGACGTCAAAATGATGTCAAAGTGGGTACCTTGTCGCGCAATTCTAGCAAAATGCGTGTAAGGTATAATAAATATTGTACAGTCTTGCGCGCAGCACAACTGCAATGCGCGAAGCTGGATACCCACTTTTACGTCATACCTCATACTCAAATTTTTTGGTCAACTCTTTACTTTTTATGAGAAAATTAGCCAAAATGCATTGATTTCGATTGAAAATCATCAATTTTTTAATGTTATTCTTCTTAGAATTTTATTCTCGATCATATATCCAAAAAAAATTTACCATTGTGTAATCACTTTAACCTTTGTTTGGTGTAATTATCTACATGTATATCGAGCAGAAATGAAAGTTTAGTTTTTGCACAATAATTCTATGTAAGAGATACATGTAGTAACCAGGGTTCTCACTGGAAAAAAATCCACACACGGTTCTCACTCTGCGCAAAGCATGGAAGTTTCGGAAGTTTTACGGAATAACACCTAAAGTTAACTATTAGGTGTAGCGGTAGTATATGCTATAGTAAAAGGAAGAAAAATGCTTCTTGGTGAGCAGGAGTTGTCTACTAATGGCATAAAAGTAAAAATACAATGCCAAAAAGCAAAACAATCTGTGACATTTATCATTATTGTTAGGAATATATACTCTAAATGTTTTTTTTTATCCTTGTTGCCACACATGGTGCAGCAATTTCACACATGGTTCTTCCTTGTCTGAAACCCTTTACGCATGGTATTGGAACCATGGGTGTTATGTACTGCAGAGAACCATGGTAGTAACATTGTACATGTACCACATGAAAGAGAATATAAAATTACCAAATGATACATTTAACTATGAGCACTTTCTTTCTCGACTGCCATTTTGTGTATGGGTATTGTACTCCTGAAAGTTAGTCATTGTAAAGGAAATATATAATACTGTATTCCAGAGAATATTTTGAAAAATTTGTACAAATTCGAAGTCTCTGCTTTCCTTTTCAAATAAAGGCTCTATTTATGATCTACATACAATGTATGTATTGAATATGAAGAATTCTAGGAGAAAGATTGTAACATGGTACAACAAATATTCACATAATGATTGCTTTATTTGTTAAGTTCCATTTTCTGCAAGGAGTAGCAACAAACTGAACAGAGTCATTTTGAAAAAAAGAATTGTATTCTGGGTGACAGCATGTGCAGCAAAAGTTCATTATGAACCCAACACTCTTCTTTATCAGGTATAGGTAGTAGTAATGATAGTTTAAAGGAAAGTCATTTTGTTAAGGAAATATTGTATTCTGGGCATCAGATACAAGTAGAACCAATACAGCAAATGTTCATTATCAATTCAATGCTATCTTTATCAGATAGCATTGTAGTTGTAATGATACATTGTAGTTTTGAAAGGAAAGCCATTTTGTAAAGGAAATATTGTTATTCTAGAACAGTAGATAGCAACAACAATACAGCAAATCTTCATAATGTAATAAGTCTATGCTACATATACATGTAGTATGTGTATGATGCTATCTTTCTCTGGTTGCATTTTCTGTACTGAAAGTTTACAAGAAAGTACTTTTGTAAAGGAAATATTGTTATTCTTGGAAAGTAGATAGCAACAACAAAACAGCAAATCTTAGTCTAGGCTACATCCAGGGTTCTCACTAGAAAATAATCCACACACGGTTCCCCCTATGCGCAAAGCGCGAAAGTTTCGAAAGTGTAAAGGAATAACACCTAAAGTTAGGTGTGGCGCCACTATATGCTATAGCAAAAGGGTGAAAAATACTTCTTGGTGAGCAGGAGTTGTCTACTAATGGCATAATAGCACAAATACATTGCCAACAATCTGTTGCATTTATCATTAATTTTAGGAATGTGTACTCCAATATTTTTTACCCTTGTCGCCACGCATGGTGCAGCAATTTCACACACGGTTCTTCCTTGTCTGAAATCCTGTACGCATGGTACTGGAACCATGGGTGTTATGTACTGCAGAG